>LPNX010065361.1:39229-81207 GCA_001517045.1 Pseudotsuga menziesii | reverse complement strand
TTACTAGCATCTTGGTTCTTATTGTCATCTTTCTTCTGGTTATGTCTGTCTTTGATGGAGTCCCACGAAGCCCAACACTGATCTGCTGTGTGTCCAATCATTCCACAACGCTTGCACTTCAAATCTGATCTTTTGCTGGAGTTGTTTCTGCCTCCTCTACCTCTGAAGTTTCTTCTTCCTCTGCCTCTCTTGCTGCTTTCTCCTGTGGGATGATATTTGGATTGGTATTTGGTGTGGTTCTTTGCTTTTTGAGCAAAGCAAAGTGATTCTCCAGAATGCTCGGTTGTCTTCTTACCAAAATATTTCTCTCTGTCAGCTATCTTCTCTACCAGGGTGTCAAATGTCAATGATTTGAACTTGTCACTTGCTTGCAACGACTCAAGATAGTTGGAGTGAGAAGGATACAAAGATTTTACAAATGCTGCAAGGGGAAGATCTAGTTTCATACCAGTGGCTTGAATCTTGTGCATGATAGCTTTGATTTCAGAGGCAAGTAACATGGGATCATTGTCTTTTACTTCTAAACTGAATAGTTTTAGCATTAGTTGAATAACTTCCATTTCAGAGTGTGAATCATACAGATCTTTTAACGTTTTTAGTGCTTCAAAACATGACTTTGCAGGCAATATGTGCTGGCTCACCTCTTCACTGACTATGGTAGTGATTACCGCTAAAGCTTTCTTGTCTTTTTTTTTCCAAATGGCCTTCTCTTTCTCGGATTCTGGAGGTCCTGGGTCTCTGGTTATGGGCCCTCCAGCTTCTGTCTCTATTGTGGTGCCTTCACAAATACCGTCCCAAAGGTCATTGTAGATGAAGGCAGATTTGATCTTCCTCCACCATTCTGGATAAGTGTCTTTGCCAATGAGAGTGGCACCAACTACAAATGCTATAGATTGCATCTTATGTGATTGAATCTTGGCTTTCAAACTAGTAGAAAACAGTCTCTCACCAACGCAAAGGAGCAGGTCGTAGGTCAAAGAAAAGAAGGCTTTCTTCAAGAGATTAGAACGCAGCCTTCTTGTCAACGCAGTCTTCACGGTCTACAAAAATACACTGGTTACGTAGATGTACAGTCCTCACACAGGTGATGGTAAGGGAGAGGCACAACTCTCAAAGAAACACAGGATTAGAATGCTCTCCATGCAGTAGCTTCAACCCATCTCCATAAAAAATTAGGATGCACTCCACACAAAATATAGGGTTTTGAACAGCACCAGTCAATGATCTCGGCTATTATTGCAACCAACAGTCAACAGTCATCTCAGCTCTTTCAACTCAACAAAGAATTGGATGCAGCAGATATACTCCACTTCCAAATTCATGATGGCACACCACACTCTTCAACACACCAGTGGAGAGAGATACCAGTTAAACACAGCATCAAAAGAGTGCCTTCACGCAGATATAGTAGCTCTAGTCAACTTTACTACTCAACACAGCAACCGCTCCTTCAAGCACACTAGGTCACGATAGTCTCCACAATGGGAGTCTCACACTTCACGCTGGTGGAAAGAATATTAAGGTGCAGAATGCATCTATTCCAGAAATCGCAGCCGTGATCTCTTCAATCGTCGCAGATTTAGAAAATGGGTTGGCTCACGGCCCTCCAAGGTTGAACATAGACCCGACATAGTTCACAATTGCAGGTGGAGGAGCCCTCAACACTACAAATGCATAATGAGATAATGAACTGAAAAAAAAACGTTATGTGGACTATGCATCAAGTTGGAGGAATGGTGGAAGATGTAGCTCTCAGGTGTATAAATGTAGTGGCTCTATCATTTCTCCACAGGTAAAGAGAAATGTATTCTTCGATGGAGAAGACTCTATCAGATGATAAACATAAATGAAGGTCACAACACAAAGCTTCGACGTGAAAGGATTAGGGTTAATAATATCGAGAACTCTCAAACTTTCCTCAACCGAGATTGGACCATGCATGAGAATGCATATGGTAGACTGGCGATGGGCAGGCAGCTTGAAATACGACAAAGGTTAGAATGGAGGTCTGGCAGGCAGACTGCCAGGACTAAAATGTAGCCAGGATTTATGGCAGGCAGACTGGCAGGCATGCAGGCAGGAGTTATGGAGCTCTGATACCACTGTCAAGTGGAATAACTCCCGAATTCATTATTTCTCCATAGAATGCCTTTACTTATACATCTACGATGACTCTTGGGATCACACATCCGAGATTCTCTTCATATTCCTAATATTTACAATAACGTATAATCTAGACGGATTATATTCCAACAAATTCATTCAGTTTAACATCACCATACTAAGTAATTCGCCTTAGTAACTTAATAGGGTCTACCCCCCTTGGCTTCATTAGGAGTTGAGCCTAAACGGAGGAGTCAAGAACAAGGTGACAGCCTTGACTCGAGACTTTCCCCAAGGACACACCGAGTGGCTTGAATATTTCTGCCACGTGACCTAGGTGTGTGAAAGGCGGCAACATGCTGAAACCTTATGATAAATCTCTGCAAAATACTTTTCCTTTTCCTTTCTATTCATTCTTTTAATCTAATTCAATCTTCTCTGATAACTCATAATTTATTTTCACAAATGATCACTTCTTAAATTGGGGATGATTCACAAACACTTTTGGTTTATGTCTTCAAATTACAAATAAATGCAGGCTAACAACAAACTCAAACTCATTCACACAAGGACCTTTTGTCCTTTACAAATCTATCACTTCAAAATACTAGACTCCATCCTTCATTTCAAAAATATAAACTTAACAAGTAAACTGCAACATTTTTAATTTATTGGAGTCAGCTTTACCTATAACTGAGAGAGTACTAGCACATAAATGATTCCAGGAGCAATGACTCTTAAATTCACCTTGCTTCAAAATGCATCTGTAAAGACTCTCACACAATGCAATATGAAACAAGGATCTATCAATTCCCTCAACAAGGCACACAATAATCGGCCATTCCTTCAAGAGTGTGGAGACTAGCATCCAAGTTCTCAGCACACATTCAATCATCTTAGAAGCATGCCCTCAATCATTGGTAAATGTCTATGTTTCAACAAAAGAGAACAATAAGATACTTGCATAAAACCTTGAAATAATTCTCATCTTAAATCTTGTATAAAATGCCCATAAGAGTTTCCAGAAATGTATTCAACACAACCATAAAAAATGCCTTCAGGAATAACACACAACGAGTAGCCTCAAATAGACAGCTTCAACAATACCACAATGTCAAGGCTAGAGGAAAACAACATTCAAGAAAATATATTTTGTTTCGCACAAAGCTGCAACGTTTTTTTGGCTCACTTCAGTGATACCAAACTTCGTCTTCAAATAAATACTCATACCAAATTTTTAATGGTAGTATTCTATTTTCAAGAAACAAAGATGAGGGGACTCGAACCCAATCTCTCCCAGAGCTCAGGAGCTCTCAACACTCAACATAAATGTCATCGCAACAAACCATGTACTCAATACTTCAAATCTCAAAGTTCCTCACATCTCTTCCTCACTTTGGTTGGAAAGTTCCTCACATCTCTTCCTCACTTTGGTTGGAAAATAGAAAGATAAATTCACAAGCAATGACTTCAATAGAAAACTAAATTCCAAGCAATGGAAGCTAATTTCTTTAACACAATGGTAGCTCTGCTAATGCGGACTTGCTTCACAACAACACTGTCCACAAACTTAGATTAATGCACAACATTCACAATAATTCTCCTAGATGACTATAGGGAGTCTATCTCTGACCACGGTGATGGCTCATAAGATCCATATGCTCTGATACCACTGAAGGAAAGGAAGGTAGGGGAATGTTGCTTTCAATGCCATAAACACTTACAAACCACTACCAAATCGACTTCTACAGAACCAGAAATAACATATTGTCCATGAGTAACAACAAATAATCCCTACATGCGAGTAACAAAAAAAACAACATGCTACATCCAACGAGAGTAACAACAAACAATTTTAACTTTGTTTGATGACCCCTGCATAAATAGACTTATCCTGATACTTTATTTCAACACTCGAACAAATTTAACTCATCTACAATCAAGAATACAACTCAGAAAACTAACTTGCTTCAACAAAATAACTTCTTCACATCATTGCAGTTGTATAATTGCATTGAATAACAACTACAACAAAACACAAAACATATTACTCTAGAAAATCAAAGACTTAATCTGATGCTTTATTCTAATACTTAACTAATCCAACATTCTCACTGTAAAAAATATAACACAAAAACTTAACTTGCTACAACAAAAGAAACTCTTCAAAACCAGCATGAGTTTACAAACTTATAAGAGCATCACAAAATTACAAGGCATAACCTCTGTTTTTCTATTCAACTCAGCATCTTTGATTTGATTCATTTTCAAATCCAAGATTTTATATATAAGATATTAGTTCATTAACTAAACTTGACTCTTCACTACACCAAAAACTAACTCTAATAGTAATACTTTGTTTCTCTGACATTTGACAAGCTGATAAAATCAAGACTGTGTTGCCCCTTCATGGATCCAATGAGATCTTCTGCCCCTTTTACATTTGATAAGATGGAACAGGGCGGTGACTTCCTATTTAAACCTTAAATGCTCAAGTCAGTATGGCAAGAAAAGAGGTTAACCAACTCTTCAGGATTTTGCGGCCATCTAGCAAGGTGGTGGAATAATTAATTCCAATCATATGGGTATCGATGATGATAATGATCTTGATGTTTCAGATGGTTTCATAAAACAAACAAAGGAGTTGATTAATTGTTACAAGGAAGTTCAAGTTTAAATCTTTTTAGTTATTTTTATGGACTTGACTAAAATTATACAGTTCTAAACATACATTTGCAATTTTTATAAAAATTCCAATCAAAACTTACAATTTTAAACTTGCACTTAAAAAACAAGAATTTTCATGGCTAAATTTATGGATGGATAAATTCGAAAGGGCAGTTGACCTGAAAGTAGTTAACAAAGTAAGCTATTACCCGACAACCTCAGGTGGGCCCCGGTGCAAATGATAGGGTAGATAGCTTACTCCGTTTCCTATGGCTTGTTGGTGCTTATTTTGATGAAATTCCCAATTGTGTTGTTTTCGATGGTATGAGAAACACCCTTCAGTCCAATAGAATATGGGAAATCATGCAGAAACTCATTGATAGAAGTCTATTTCAATCCTCAGAGCGAATCTAATTTGAGATTTACAGTTGTTAATATACCGCATGATTTGAAAGATTTATTCTATCCAATTCTAATTCTATTATGCAATGGATTTTTCAATCCATTTCCATATTGTTTATGTTCTATAATGGAGCTTTAATTTGTTTTCTATAAAATAAAATAAAATAAAAAATTATGAAAATTTATAGCTGTCTTGCAAATTGTTAGAAAATTAAATTTAAAAATTATGAAAAATTATATTTCCGTGTGATATTGGACTAATGTTGTCAATTTATTGCAGGTTTTAGTAAACCATTAAAGTTGAGATGAAAGGAAATGTCTTAATTGATATTGACTTAATATTAATATATGTCTTACATTGATTTTCTCACTTATATATAATGTGACTTTTATATATAATAATGTGATGGATCATTAAAAAATGATGTACTTTATATTTGAAATTTTATAAATATATAATAATGTTCTAGATTGTTAAACATATATGTACTTTATATAAATGAAACTGATTTTTTATAAATATAAGAATGTGTATGTTTTTTTTTTTTTTTTTTCGTAAATTCACCATTTATTCTACACCTCATGGACCCTATGAATGTGTATATTAAAAGTATTGTAGTTGATTCATTTTTATTTATTTTAAAATATATATATTTTTATTTTCATATATTTTAAAAGATTTTATTTATTATTAGATGTTGAATTTTTTATGTTTAATTATTTTTAAGAAGATAATAATATGTGTATTAAAAACAATAAATTAATATTATAATTATCTATTTTTAATTAAACATGAGATTGTAATATTTAATATAACTATATTAATTAATAATATAGTCAATATGTCATGAAAATATTATTTAAGGTATGTTACCCATATATTATTATGTTGAAAAACTTATTTTTATTTAAAATATATTTTATAATTATAAAAAAAAAATTCCACATGTTTATTGAAAAGAAAATGGAAGGTTGACCACTTAAAAAAGAGTTAAACGAAGTCAACCTTAAACTTCCTTACAAGATCTTTGTCTTTTCATGTTCGCTTATGGAATACCATGTTAGAACGCGTCGGGATTTGATCTGGCTATAGATATCTTAAAAGCATGAGTGGACCTAATGGTTAAGAGCATGTGTTTCCTCTTAGGAGGTCACGGGTTCAAATCCAGAGGGGGATAGTGTATGTACACCTCTGTAGACCTTAGCAGTTAAATTGCTGTGCAGAGGGGGGTCCCTTGTCCCACAAACAAGGGGGTCTCATACACCAATTTGGTGTCTCACTTGGCGGTGACCTTAAAAATAGATTATTATTATTATTATTATTTAAAAAGAGAGACTGTAAATTGCGTCAAAATTTTGCAATACTCATTTGGCTCACATGGATTTGGTATCAATCATTCAAAACACTTCCACCCCCCCACCCCAAAAAACACCAATTTAATATAAACTAAATTTATAACTTATAATAACACTTTTCCCATTAAGACTCCTAGCTTCTCATATCAAACAAAACAAATACAAATTTAGTAGAGCAACCCCACATGAAACAAAACAAAAGCATGTGCAATTGGTATATGTGGGGTTGCTTACAAAGTCCCACATCAATGTGCCTCTGGAACAAGTAATCCAAGGCATTTCTTTTTAGACAAGGTCGTTCACCAAGTATTGGAAATAGAGTGAAGGATCTACTTGGCCTTGGACGTCTCACTCTGCATGAGAATGTATAGCAGCTCATGTGGGTCTACACCATTTCCCTTTCATTCCTAAATATGATTGATGGTACAATAATTTGGATAGTAGATTTAATCTTGGAAAATATCACAATATTTTAGATCATCTTAGTTAAAGTTGGATTTATGGAGAGTTAGAGATTAAATCCTTGAAAGTATCAATCTTAACAATGCAAAACATGGTAGAAAGGGATGTAAAACTTTATAATGAAAACAAGGAATCATTTTATTATTTTAAATTAGATATATCTAAAGTTCAAAGTTAAAAGTGATGATGTTAAAGTGTATTTTATTTTTACTAGAAATGTGTTTTGAAAACATCAAGCTAACAAAATCCAACATACCTAAAATGTCTTATTGCAACATTCATGTTGGTCACTCTCTAAACCTTAATTTCGTTGCCAAGAAGTCGTCATGTCGAACATGGCCTCCACATTATTTTCAAACATCACTTCTTAATTTCGTTGCAAAGAAGTCCTCATATCAAACATGGCCTCTACATTATTTTCAAACATCACTTCTTGATTGAGCACCTTAGTTTCTAAAAATATTAAATAATTGAAGGAGAAGGATAACAAAGAAGTTGAAAAGGTTTTTAGAAAATTAGAAGGGAGTATAATTCTTTCCTCTTAATCCATTCTCTACATTTATGTCTTATTCCATTCTCAACAAATATTTCAAATTCATGTTATGAAGATATATCATAATGATATATAGTAAAAACTTTAGATGAAGAGAATAAATTATATTCCATTCTCAAAAAAATATTTCAAATTCATGCTATGAAGATATATCATAATGATATATAGTGAAAACTTTAGATAAAGAGAATAAATTATATCATAACAATATAGAGTGAAAATTAATTATTTTTAGATGGAGAGAACAAATTATTTGTAGATGGAGAAACCATATTCATTTTAGATATAAATTATAGTCTTGGTAATAGTTATCAATTAATTATATATACTTTTTTAAAAAGTTACATGGTATTTATAAAATTGTAAATTGATTGTGATGCATTCATTTATAATTGGAATTTGAATAACAATTCTATTGGGGTTTTAAAGGTTTTTAATGGAATTTTATATAATGATAATGACATTTGATCTATATGCATATTTAAGAAGATTTTGTGTTTAATTTAATCACAAAATATAGGGACTTTGTAAACATATTTACAATACGTATCCTTAACGAAAAACAAGGTCATAAACATATTTACAATACGTATCCACAATTTTTGTCTCCTTGATATGTATGACTGTTGGACAGGTTTGATTTGGAGATGTCTTGTTTCATGTTGTCTCTTCCTTTTGTGAGATTTCTGGTCCTCTGGGTGGATGAACTGCACACTTTTACCTAACTTATTTTATTTGTAAGGTTGTTTATGGTTGTGTGTATGATAGAGTACATATTTTGATATGTTTGGCAATGCCCCAGTGTCGAGATGTATATCTGATGTCCTTTGATTCTCTATGAATAACAAGGTCATGTTTTTTTCTTCTGAAAAAAAAAGATACATCAATACAAATTTCTTCATCTTAAGACCAATAATATTTTATATGTGTTTAATAAGTCATAAAAACAATTAATTTACACTTCATCATTTAGAGAAAATAATACCATAATGTTTAGGAAACTATTCATGTTTTTGAAGATAGCAACATTGTTACGTTCCCCATTGAGGTTTTCATCTTAAAAAGAACCAACGTGCTCCCATAAAACTAATTGACTTTTATCCCATGTTAATGCCACGATATTTCAAATAAAGCAAATGTAAATTAGAAAACATATTTATAAAGAGAAGAAGTTGACCACTTAACAAAAAAAATTAAACAAGTCGCGTTACTCGTATTCTCATGTGGTCCCTTTCTCTTTCTTATTCCCGCGTTAGAAAGCAACGGGATACCATCAGATATGGCCGTTGCTACGTAGCTATCTTGAAAGGAGAGTTTGTAAATTGCCTCAAGCTTTTCCATCTCCTTTTGCCTCACATCACATGGATATGGTATCAATTAGTTGACTTCAACCAAAAACAACAATCAATGATGATATTTTAACAAAAATTAAGATCAATGATGATCATATCAACAAATATATATTTAGTTGGTATATTTTTTATTTTGTTTTTTTGGAAAATTAACATAAAACTAATCAAAATTTGAAATCAAAACATCATAATTTTTTTTTAAACAATGCACCTTATTATTAACCTAAAATAATACTATTTATAAAACAAAATTAAATCCATAGCAAAAATTACAATAATATCAAACAAATACTCATAATGGAGAGACCAAGATAGGAATTTGGAAACCTTTTCATCTATTTTTTTTACATAGTTTAGACACAATATATAAACATTTTTACAGTTTTTTTAGTTTTTTATGATGAAAAATATGAAATATAGATCATATTTGAGTGACAAAACGACCCATGACAAGCATTTTGAAGACTCATTACTTCTTATATCAAACAAATAGAAAATTTAGTTAGGTTAAACCTCACATATGAAACAAAACAAAAGCGATGCAGTTATCATGATAGAAAGTTCAAAATCCCCACAAGTTCATGAAGCAAAATTCCCATAATTCCCTCGGCAAAGTTGTACATCCCATACATGTCTTTCTCTAATACATTAAGAGTCACAACACAACAAACTACATAAATTCCAAGTTACATGTCTTTGTGCAACATTTTCGTCATCTCATTATGAAGAATGACACTGCAACTACAAATTGGTTTAGTTAGGTTAAACCTCACATATGAAACAAAACAAAAGCGATGCAGTTATCATGACAGAAAGTTCAAAATCCCCACAAGTTCATGAAGCAAAATCCCCATAATTCCCTCAGCAAAGTTGTACATCCCATACATGTCTTTCTCTAATACATTAAGAGTCACAACACAACAAACTACATAAATTCCAAGTTACATGTCTTTGTGCAACATTTTCGTCATCTCATTATGAAGAATGACACTGCAACTACAAATTGGTTTAGTTAGGTTAAACCTCACATATGAAACAAAACAAAAGCGATGCAGTTATCATGATAGAAAGTTCAAAATCCCCACAAGTTCATGAAGCAAAATTCCCATAATTCCCTCGGCAAAGTTGTACATCCCATACATGTCTTTCTCTAATACATTAAGAGTCACAACACAACAAACTACATAAATTCCAAGTTACATGTCTTTGTGCAACATTTTCGTCATCTCATTATGAAGAATGACACTGCAACTACAAATTGGTTTAGTTAGGTTAAACCTCACATATGAAACAAAACAAAAGCGATGCAGTTATCATGATAGAAAGTTCAAAATCCCCACAAGTTCATGAAGCAAAATTCCCATAATTCCCTCAGCAAAGTTGTACATCCCATACATGTCTTTCTCTAATACATTAAGAGTCACAACACAACAAACTACATAAATTCCAAGTTACATGTCTTTGTGCAACATTTTCGTCATCTCATTATGAAGAATGACACTGCAACTACAAATTGGTTCATCATAGATGTCATTGCCACATTTCACATCATCTAATACATTAACAATATATATATATTTTTACTGATTTTTTAAAAATGTATATTGGCTTTTTCATTTTCACCTAATAGATTCATTAAAAGGTTAAGTGGATTCTTAATTAAAAGCTTAAAATTTTGATTAAAAAATTAAATTAAAATAAATAATTTATGTAAAAAAGACTTATTTAAAGGTTTTTAAAACCCTTCTAAATATTTTATAAGTAAAATACCTCCAGCTTTAGAAATCCCTTCTAAGTATTTTTAAAGTTTTGATTGAGAGTTTGAAAGTCAAGAATATTTTCTTACTTTTGCAAGTTTTTATAGAATTGCATTTTGAAATGGTAAAATCCATTCATCTTTTCTAAGAATTATGGCCGACTCTTCATTCATTGAATCCTTCATTCAATATATGTTTTTTAGTTTTTAAATTTATTTATTTATTATTTTCTAATATATATATATATTCTTAATAATAAAGGTTCTACACAAAAATATATTTCTTATAAATTATATAAGTGTGTATGTTTCCTTTTCAAAATAATATTTAAATCTTTTAAGAAAAAAAAATTAAAAATCTAAAATTTTTAATTATAATTGAAATATTGATTTGTAAGCTTAAAAAATAACACCTAACCATAATTTGAACAACAATTCAATTCAGCGTTTCTAAACTTTTTCAATAGAATTTTATAGTATGATAGAGAAATATTATCTATACATATATTGAAGAATATTTCTATTCAACTTAATCACAAAATTTAACTATGTTTTAAACATATTAAAAAATATTTATGCATCATAGAAATATAAAAGTATATGAAAATTGATTGCATAAGAACATTTTACCGCCAACATATAGATATCTACTAAACATGTGTAATTTAGATTATAAAACAATGAGGGTGAAGTCATGCGATATGTTTGTATATCAACCTCAACCCGTCGCACTACTACAAAGTTCACTCAAAAATTCCCCTTTTGCACCTAAAGCTATTTATCATCTCAACATGTTATGGTAAGTGGCTCTTAACACTTGATCTGGAGGCTTGGTGTGAAAACATCAAAGGACTCATAGCTCAGTTTTCCTCTTTAGACTTCCAATATGTCTATAGGGAACACAATGAGAGGGCAGACATTTTACCCAAGGAAGTGCTCCCCATGGGCACTGGTCTGCTATCCTTCACATAATACTATGAAGGATTAGTTATTGGGGAAGATAAGCTTCAGCTCTTTTAAAAAAGTTGAGCTTGTATATCCTACTCCACAAACCATTTTGGTTTCTTTTGAGTATGGGTGCTTGAGTTTGTATGGAGCACCTTTTGGATACCTATGGTTGACATTGTTCTCCTCTGAGTGTTTGATATTAGTACTCTTGCTTGAGCACTTCCTTGGATAAAATGATCTGAACTCTCTTTGTCTTCTCTATGGGCATTATATTTGGATAACTCTTTTTGTCATGAGCTAGCAGTTTGGATGGTGACTTTTATGACCCTACATATCTCCTTTGATGGCATTGTATGAACAACTCTTTGAAGCATATGATTAGTCTTTGAATTTGTACTGAAATGATATCCCAATATCATGCTGATGTAACCAATTACCTTTGATTTGATTTTGAATAACAAGGAACAACTATTTTTCTTCTGGGAAAAAAGTGGAGGCGGTGTTTCCAAAGGATGCTAGGATGTGTCAACTTCTCTTCATGTATGTGGAGGTTGTGGATCATAGAATTTGGTGGTGAGGATTTTTGTGGAGATTTGGCTTTAGTGATGGTGGTTCCACAGTGGTGTAGTCACAGATTAGAATCTGGTGGCCTCTTCGTAATGGGGTGTTGAGGGAGTTGGCTTGGTGTTGGTGGCACTCTATCTGAGTGGGGGATGTTTCTTGGAGGTTAGTCAAAGGCCCTTTTTCTTTCTGGAGCTTATGCGCTGATCTAGAGATGTCTCATTTTGGACTAAGTGTCTTAGTGTTGTTATGAGGGCCTTAGAGCTTGAGTTTTCGATGTTTTTACAACACTTTTTGATTTCTACTTTTTTGATCAATTGTTGATCTATGCCAGTTGTGTAGCCCTGTAACAAGGATTTTCTTGATAAATTTTGCACTAACTTGCTCCGTGTGCATAATTTTTGAGGTTTTTGAGCTCAATGTTAAACTATGTAGCCTTGGTATAAGGATATAACGAGTGTTTACAACATCTCTAACTCTTTTAGAATCAATGTCATTATGCTTATGCACATGCAAGACCTTCATATCTTTGAAGAATGTGTATTGTTTCTTTTTTAATAGAATGTAATATATTTTCATTAGAAAAAAGATGTTATTATACTACAATCTCCTCTAAATTGCATTTTAAGAATTTTACATGTTAGAGAATGGGCCTAACATGTAAGACTATATAAACCATTTTGAAAATTCCATTGATTTTAAGTCTTTATTTTTCTAAATAATCTTTTCCTTTACTCCACACTAAAAACTTGCACAACATTATGGTATATGAATAACTCAATTAACATGAAAAAGTGTCCAAAGCCTTGGTTGTAAGTTTCAAGACTAAAGTTGATTAATTGGTTTCCAAATCACACAACATGTTGTGTTGTCTTCTTCATTCAAATTTTAGAAGTCAATTTACATCTTAATAAAAAAAATTATTAAAAAACAATTATTCCAAAATTTTATAAACATGATAAAAGATCAAAATTATTTTATAGTTTTCAAGTTTTATTTCATTTATCATAATGATGACAGTGAAAAATGATAAATAACATATATTTATTATTATTATTATTTTAATTTTGACCATTAAAATTAGTGTTGTATCCCTTACATTTAGAAATAAATGAATACTTTGTAATATAAAATAGCGGTTGTAATTTGTAATCTACACCCAATTGACAAATTTTTTGGAATATACATCTTGAGAAACCCTCATGAACTTTCCCTCATTTTGAGAATGGTAACCAAAGTATTATAGATTCTATAGGGATCAAGGTTATATCTATTAAATTGAGCACATAGATCTGTGGACAAACACACAACTCACAAGATATATCACACAATTTACTCAATTATTGAAAAATGAAACAGTGCAAAAATGGCTTACAGCTGTGAATGATTTTCATTAATCAAAGAGTAATTAGATAATTATTACAATGAAGTACAATGGCTTAAATAGCCACATGCAATTCAAATCCACATGAGGAAATTCGAATTGATTAGACTCTACTTGACTGTAGGTAACTAAGACCTTGTCTAAATCATTATCGGAGGACTCAATAGTTAACTGACCTTGTCTAAACCATTATCGGAGTTCAACGAAGTCCTAAAACACAACTCAAGTGTCTAATTCAATGTTAAATGAGGCTAATTAATTGTGGTAGGTTAGAAATGTGCCTCTCCTACATGCAGCCATGCTAACCTAGCGCTAATTGAATGTAGAGGACTAGAACTGAATGTAAATGACTCCTAACTCAGCTTGACTAGTCACTAACTGAACTCAACTGATGAAGGTTGGTATCGACACTCCCAGTGGCTCCTAAATTGTAGGAATTAATCTAGGAGGATCCTAAACTGATGCATGCAAGTGCAATCAGTGGCAGTAGGCCTCAATTAGTGTTACCCACACTTTAGTAACTGGAACATGTGCCCCAATTAGGCCAAGTGGACCCAATGGTGCTAGTGACTAAAAATAGACTGGATGGACTCCCGATTTAGACATGACTCCTGATTTAGACATATGACCAAATTGGATAAGGGAGGATTAATAATCCTAACACCCCCCCTAAATGCTAACTTGGACAATCTGTGGGCCCTCGTAACTAAGACCATAGGTCACCCATTACATCAAGTAAAGTAAAGTAACTGCTTAATACAAGGAGTTGGGGAAAAAGCCACATGGGAAAGCCCCCCCTCTAATTAAGGAGGTAGAATCAGGATCAATTTGGTTCTTCTGAGCACAGGTATCCTGGGGCCTGGCATGTGAACCTATCCATCATTATGTCTGGAGGAATATTCCTCTTTGGAAGAATAATGATATGCTCAACTAAATCAGAAATATAGACAGTTGCCGGATGAAGACTGGACCCATGTAGAGTAACTGAAATCAACTGATAAGTGAGAAAAAGGTTCTTGAGGATTCAGAACACTCAAGAAACTGATATGTTATAGCCATGAACAGAAAACCATGAGTGGTAAAATCAGCCCCAAGTGTTAGCAGCAAGTGTTTAGGTGGATGCATAATGTCTTCCTCTTTATTAGTTCTGTGAGGAGATGAGCATGTGATCAATGGTAGAGAAGCACTGGGACTGTGGAGAGCGAATGCTTGAGCTCCATAGTATGATATAGATTAAAAAATATATAATGATTCACAAAATAAAATATCAGCAATCTCATAAGAGGAAACTAACACCAAATCCCCAGCAACAATTTTGAAGAGAAATTGCGGTACTTGATTTTTCACACTGGAATTGGTGAGAGAAGCTACAAGCATGAATGAAAGCTCTTGGATTTTAAAATTTGAACCAAATAATATCATATCAGAAAGTGAATCATATCTAAATAGGTTCACAACAGATCCAAAACTTTGTAATGAAATCAAATCCCCAGCAACAGTTTTGTAGGAGACTTGCGGTACTTGTTTCTTCACAAAATTAATGAGAACAACTACAAGTAGTACTGAAATCTTATGAACCTAAAATATTAAACCAAGAAATATCAGATTGTATCTAAATAAGATCATATCAGATCCAAAGAAATGGTCAACCGAGACGGTGGATGCACATCTTTCTTCTTCTTCAAAATTCTGAATTTTGGTGCATGCAATCCTGCAGGAATTGGCTGGAAGATCTAGATCAAGGGGAGCGAATGGATCACTCTGGTAATCTGATATTTCTTCCAAAATATCCAAGGTATTACATATTTTCACACCAGCAGCAACATTAGAGGGAGAAAAATCAAGGGGAGCGAATGGATCACTCTGGTAATCTGATATTTCTTCCAAAATATCCAAGTTATTACATATTTTCACACCAATAGCAACATTAGAGGGAGAAAAATCAAATTTCTCTTCACTTTCGGAAGCAATTACTAGCAAATTTTGCACAGAATTCAAAGGAAAATCACCGGTGAATGTTTGCATGGAAGTGCAGCAGTATTTTTCTTCAATATTAGAGATTTGAATGTGTTCTTCTATTTCAGCCATATGAGGAGATGAGATATTAGATATATCATAAAATTCTGGAGCATCAGGAGAAGGAGTCACTGCAAGGAGACTGTCTTCAATTCGAATTGACTGTGTAGGAGCTTCTGCTTCTTCTTCATCTTGAACAACTTCATCAGAGAGAGTGCAGGGCGTGATTTTTGGATAAAGTATGCTTATGGTGCTGGATGTTCTCTTCAAAGTGATATTATGATCCTCATCAATCATTCCAAATGTTCTGTCCAATCTTGTCCAGAGTTCCTGTGGATCTTTAATAGATCTACTAAGGTAGAGCAAGCTAGGAGAAAGAGCTAGTTTCATTATTCCAAAAGCTGCATCACATGCATTTAGCCAGTAATTCTCACTCTCAAAACACTCTCTACCGATTCCATCAGATACCCAATAGATATCTTGTCTATTTAGGAATACAAACATCTTCACCTTCCATTCAAAATAGTCTGAGGATCAGGTGAGAAGAGGAACTGATGAATTCATTTCGAAGTTGTACCCGCAAAACAAAAAAAGGGCACCATAAGGTCGGAAAGCCTGCACATTTAAGGTTTTCATCACACCTAGCATAGTTGATCAACCAAGTTTGATCAACAATTCCTTAACTTGGGGTATTAAGTGGTAAACCTTCTGCTTCTGGTGCAGAGCTGGAAGGAGCAATTTTGCTAAAAAATGAACCAATAGGAGATCTAAGGAGGAGAAGTTCCTTCTCTGCCGAGGCTTTGATACCATATTAAATTGAGCACATAGATCTATGGATAAACACAAAACTCACAGGATAGATCACACAATTTACTCAGTTATTGAAGAGTGAAACAATGCAAAAATGGCTTGCAGCTGTGAATGCTTTTCATTAATCAAAGAGTAATTAGATAATTATTACAATGAAGTACAATGGCTTAAATAGCCACATGCAACTTGAATCCACATGAGGAAATTCGAATAGATTAGACTCTACTTGACTATAGGAAACTAAGACCTTGTCTAAATCATTATCGGAGGACTCAATAGTTAACTGACCTTGTCTAAACCATTATTGGATTTCAACGGAGTTCTAAAACACAACTCAAGTGTCTAATTCAGTGTTAACTGAGGCTAACTGACTGTGGTAGGTGAGAAATGTGCCTCTCTTGCATGCAGCCATGCTAACCTAGCACTAACTAAATGTAGAGGACTAGAACTGAATGTAACTGACTCCTAACTCAGCTTGACTAGTCACTAACTGAACTCAACTGATGAAGGTTGGTATCGGCACTCCTAGTGGCTCCTAAATTGTAGGAATTGATCTAGGAGTCTCCTAAATTGATTCATGCAAGTGCAATCAGTGGAAGTAGGCCTTAATTAGTGTTCCCCACACTTTAGTAATAGGAACATGTGCCCCAATTAGGCCAAGTGGACCCAATGGTGCTAGTAACTAAAAATAGGCAAGATGGACTCCTGATTTAGACATATGACCAAATTGGACAATGGAGGATTTATAATCCTAACAAACACGTCACTAGGGAGAATAGAACCTAGGTGGAGAATATAACAATCATTCCTCCCCACTAGTTTATTTATACATGATTAAAAACTAAGTTTTTGGGAATTAGGGTCTGCTTAGGAATTCTTCCCCACTCTATAGCCTAAAAGAAACAATCAGGGCATTGGTAACTTTCCAATTCCACATAAATATTTTCAAACAACTTCTTACTCACATGTACTTACCCTACCTACCTTCCAAAATTTGAGATATGACCTCCATGGACAAAGCCCAAATTATTAACTATTAAACCCATTAAAGATATATTAAATTTGAATTCCTCTACCAATATACCAAAATATTTATTCATAAAATCAAATGCTCAATGTGTACATTCACATGATGTTTTCCATAAGATGACCCACTATGTCAAAACCATGCATACTAAGCCTTATTACAATCACATGATGGTAAATGGAAATGGTACATGAACTTGTAGGGTAAGAGTTTGGTTGAGAGCGATGAAGTTAGGGTTTGTTTAGGGTGATTTCTCATGTGGTCTAGGTGTTGTAGAGGCTTGATTAGATGATTCATGTTCTCTATGTATTATTGGGTTTCTCTTGGTTTGTGGTATGGATCCTTTGGGAGTAGTTTCTAGGAGGATGATGACTTGGAATGGGAAATATATGGTATTCTAGAACCAAACAAAGAATACAAGTTGATGTATGATGAAGCCCAAGATTGATACAAGAAAACCTTGTGTTGGGTGGAGGTGTTCGATAAGGACAAAGAGGTTGATTCCCTTCTTGCGCTAAGTTCGGGGAAAAGGACATGTGGCCTAGATAAGGTGTATGTGACTTCCATTCCAGATTCACATTATTTAGGTATGGCCTCATAGGATTTGATCGGTTCCTTGAAGAAACCCTTTGTTGGTGTGGGGAGGAGAGGCCCTAGGGTTTTTGGGGTGAAATATGAAGCTAAAGGGATGAATAAGGAATTTTAGGCTAGCTCTAAGAAGGTTCCAATGATGTTGGAAAAGGACATAAATATTGACATGGTGGAAATCCTTACTAAGAGGGATCTGATGGGGAATCTTATGCACATTTCTATGAACATACTTGAAATGCTTAGTTGAATCACTCTAACTTGGAAGTTGTTATTAGGGTATTTTCCTCAGCTAAACATGCTCATGAACAACTGGTTTTACTTCCAATTTCTGGAAGAGGAACACCTTCAAATGATTTTGGGACTCTCCTAGGTAAAGGATAAGGGTTCCCTCATGCTTAAGTGTCAGACTTCGAATTTCAATCCATATAAAGAGAGATTTCTTGGGAGGTAAGTTTGTATGATCCTTTTCAAGACTTCTTATTCAGCTCTGGTCAAGGAGGGTGATTGTTGCTGTAGTGAATATTGTGGGTAATTTTATTTTCTTTGATGACTCTTTGCTTCAATAGGTCGATAAGAGGATGGTATGGGTCTTGGTGGAAATATAACTCTCATAGATATTGTTGATTGAGGTGGATATTCATTGGGGAAATAGGGTTATCTACTGGGTGATCGATTTTTGGAGGTTACCCTTTAGATGTTTTAGTTGTCACGAAACTAGTCATTTACAGAAGGAGTGTCAAGGTCAGATTCCTAAAGATCAGAGTGATACTCCCTATCATACGTCATATCCTTTAGGATTGGAAGGAATGAGTTATTATGGATTTGAGGTATCCTTAGTGGTCAGCGACAACCAAGTAATTTCCAACACTTTAGTGGTAGATTTGTCGTAGTTGCCTATGGCATTCTTGGTTTTGTTAAATTCCGTCTTTTCGTCTTTCTGCAATTATTTAAAGGATAAGGAATTATCTTTTTTAGATGTTGTTGATTCGTGAGGGTTATATAATAATTCTCGGTCGTTGGAGGAAGGGGTTATTAAGACAATTGTTGCTCCAGTGTGGATTGATACTTTGGAGTTAGAGAAGGTATGTGAACTATCATGATTGAACTTTGTGGTAGGTCTAACATCGAGGACAACCTATGTGATCAATTATACTAGGATTAATGATGGAGAAGGGGTAGACCTAGGGTTAGGATGTGACCATTCTTTGCTGGGATAGTCGTGAATTGATGGGAGGGGGTTATCTCTCCTCCATTGATTTTGAGTTGAAACAAAAGGGAGTTAACCTAGCCAATGAGGCCCTTTTGAGTGTTACTTCCTTCGATTCTTAGGTGACACAGTTGGTAAACCCCAACTATAAAGAATTTTTGAAAAATACACATTTGATGATTTGATTGGCTGAGTTGGTGAGAGGCTGAGATATTGATCATATTTCCCCATATTGTATTTCAAATTTCACCATTATAAGACAGAATATAAAAATAATAAAATGGCCATCAGGGGGGGATTTGTAGATTGTGTTATGTCCCTCTCTAGTCACTTGTGTTATATTGCAATGGTGGAATGGAGAAATTAGGAAATTCTTTTGAGACTCAACTCTATTATTCGTGGGCCCTTAGAGCATCATAGACCTCAATTGTAGCCTATTAATGAAAATCATCTCCTTTAACATCTGAGGGTTTGGGGGTAAGACAAAATTTATTTCCCTCAAGAGGTTATTCGACTTAGAGAAACCATATATTATTTTGATCTAGGAGACTATGGTTCTAAGGGCCACGACGATAGATATTTTATACAAACTTTTTCCTAGATGGAAATGTACCTCTGTTGATTCTTGGGGGATTTTATGAGGACTTCTCTCGGCTTTGAATCCTATGGTTTTTATATTTCATCCATTCTTGACGTGTGCAAGCATTCTTTTGAAGGGATATTATGGATATTTTGATCTAGACTTCTAGATGCTTAATGTGTATGGTTCCTATGTAGATAGGTAAGTGTTTTGGTGGGAGGTGATGGACTGTGGGGTATTGGGATCTTCCTTCTTGGTTATGGAAGGAGTTATCTATTTTTTTCTCCATTTGAAAAGTGTGGGGATCCAATCCTCATTTTGTCCTATGGCTGGTTGGTTTAGGATGATTTTTGAAGAAGAAAACTTTGTAGAAATTTTTCCTTCCCCATTATCTCCTACTTGGATAAATGGGAGGTTGAGCGATGAAGGATTAACTAAAAGTATTGATCAAATTTTGATGTTGATGAATGTTGTTTCTTATGCTGGCCAATATAGGTATTATTTCGAAAAGGTTAACATTTATGATCATGTCCCTGTTTTTTACAAATTGAAGGATCGACTCCAAAATTCAGATACTTGTTCAAGTATAATCATACTTGGGCTGAACTAGTTGATTTTAGCTTGACGATCCAAGATAAATGGTGTTCCCTCTACCATTATGAAGGTTCCTCAACCATGCATATATTACCATTCAAGCTAAACGAGACACACTCGGTGATCATTAATTGGGAGAAGAATAAGAAAGAGGAAATGAAGGCGTATTTGATTGAGATTGAAAACCAAATCCAATTATGTTTTGACATAAAATCATCTAGGGTGTTTTCAGTACCAGAAGTAAATTTTCTATTTGACTTAGAAAACATGAAAGCCATCCTTTTTTCCCTGGAGGAAGAAAGGTGGAGGCTAAAAAGCAGGGCCTTATGGTTGTCACATGGTGATAGAAACACAATTTTTTCACAAGTATTCAAATAACCATAGAGTTAGGATTCTATTTGGGGGATAAGAAACGATTGTGGGGGCTATATTTTGGGGAAATGTGAACTGAAAAAAGAGGTGCGACATTTCAGTTCTTGCTTCAGGATACCAAGATCCAATTCCATTGGTTCAAAGATGAAGGTGATTTGTACTTTTCCCAGGTTTTTCAATGCCGAGGATTGAGTTTCTATTGAGGTGCATGTTAGGTTGGATTAAATTAAAGCCATTATTAAAAAAAAATCCAAGGAAAAAATCCTAAGACCAAATGAATGGACCATAGAATTTTTTATTCAGTTGGTAAGGATCTACTCAAGGTGGTAAAAGAATATTAGTCTTTAGGGAAGGTTTCTATGGGCTTGAATTCTACCTGTATTGCTTTAATCCTAAAGAAAAATATGCATGGTTCCTTCAATTATTTTTTACCCTATATCTCTATGTAATTTGGTTTACAAGTGTATAGCTAAAGTGATTTCCAATAGGATATAGTCCCTTATGATAGTTGCAATGGCAGGTGAACAATTTGGTTTCCTTAATAACAGATTGATTTTTGACACTATTGGAGTAGCTTAGGAGACATTACACACTATCAAAGTGAAGAATCACTTTCCCCTTATTTTGAAGATGGTCTTGGTTAAAGCCTATGATCGAGTTAACTAGACCTTTTTAAGGCTAATTTTGTTGCAGTTTGGGTTGTCCTTGGAGATTATGGAATGGATCATGGCTTGTGTATTGACCACTAATTTTGCAGTCCTCATTAATGGAGCTCCTACATAGTTTTTCAAGTTTTCAAGGGGCCTCCATCAGGGGTTCCCTTCATCCCTTCTGCTCTTCTTATTGGTGATAGAAGGACTAAAAAAATTGATCATTCAGGCTAGAAACGAAAGGAAAATATTGGGGATTAAACTCTCAAGGAACATTAACATCACACACCTACTATTTGTGGATGATTTTCTTATTTTCGGTGTGGGGATATCAGAGGAGTGGCATGCTTACATAGACCTTATCCAAGTTTTCTATGAGGAACGTGGTATCAAAATTCATCTTTATATCACTATGGGGTTTTAGATGAACACTTAGGTAATGTGGTATCTATTTTTCCATACTTTTAGAGTCCATTGATATGTGCTTCAAATATCTGGGCTACTTCATGAAACCTAATAGTTATTCAATGGTGGATTGGATATGGTTGGTGATAAAAGTTGAGCAAAGGATTAAACACTGGGAGAATAAGCGGCTAACTTTGGGAGGATGCTTGATTTTGGTTTAGTCTATTCTTCAAAATTTACCTATTTACT
Organism: Pseudotsuga menziesii; assembly: GCA_001517045.1. Taxonomy (NCBI): domain Eukaryota; kingdom Viridiplantae; phylum Streptophyta; class Pinopsida; order Pinales; family Pinaceae; genus Pseudotsuga; species Pseudotsuga menziesii. Next base: position 59,162 of record LPNX010065361.1, on the reverse strand, counting down.
AGATCTCATTGGACAAAGTTCCCATTGGAATTCTGCATAAAATTGATCAGAGGACTTTTAGATTTTTTTGGTTAGGAAACATGATTAAAGAAGGTATACACCTGGTTATTTGGTCCTATATTTCTCTTCCAAAGGAGTTGTAGGGATTGGGTTAAAAAAAAATATTCTGGTTTGCTGAGGCTCTACCCTGTAAAAGCTTATGGAAGGGATTATTTGGCAATAGCTTATGGTCCAATACTATTAGAGGAAAATAATTGAATATGATCACCATGGTTGATTGGTTACGAAGGCCGAAACACCAGTATGCATATGCTACAAATATATGGTGAGGTCTTCTTTCTGTGGTCCTAGTATTAAGTGACTAGATAGCATGGAAGCTGGGAAATGGACTTCAGATAAGGGTTGGTGAACATTTGATAATTGGTTGAGTGGATTGGTACAAAATTTCTTTAGTAATTATTACTCACCTGAAATCCTATGGCTTCTACTATTTGGTTCATCTTAACAATTTGTTGTGGGGGCCTTTGGACTTGAACTACTTGTACAATTAGTCTGATCTTAGTTTGCGTGGCATCCATGTTGTTGAATGGGAGAAATATGTTAATGTATTGGAAAACTGCAACATTAGAATAAAGGATCAAGAATACCGACTTTTATGGTCACAGAACACATATTCTGAGAAGGTAAAAACCATATTTGGCTTATGAATATTTTACTTACCTCTCAAATAGTTCAGATGGGAAATTATGGCACATGGATTTGTGGCATTGGAAGGATCCTCTTCAGTTACAATTTTTTTGTACTGGTGTTGAGAAAAAAATCCTAGTGGAAGATAAGCTTTAGAAGCGAGAATTTATTGGGCCCTTACACTATGTTCTTTATTGTAGCGGTGATGACACTATTGCTCACTTTTTCTTTGCATGTGTTTTAAAAAAAATATGGACATAAGTTTTACAATGGTTGAAGACATATCTTGGCTAGGGAAAAATATCCTTTGAAGAAAGATTACAAATATGGGCACAAGTGTTGGGAGAACTCTGTAATTTTCCTTTATTTTCCATCTGGAACATATGGTATTATAGAAACCTAATCATTTTTTAAAATGGAAGACACATTTTTTATAATATTACCTCCAGGATAGTCGGTGTGTTCAAGGACTATCAAAAGATTTCAAAAGAGACCTTGGTTCATCATTTAAGTATCCCTCACATTATTCTAGACTTTCCAATGGGTTTCTTCGATGGTGTTGTGCAAGGTGGACTATGTGGTGAAGGTATGGTCCTCAAAATGAGAAAAGACCATTTGTTCCAGATCTGGTTGGTGTGCAGATTAGGAACAAAGTCTAGAGTTGAGTTAATGGACCTATGGGGGTTACTTCATTTTGCTTGGGGGAGGGGAATTTAATTGCATTACAATTGTTGGGAGATTCATGGTCCATTATTGGTTGGGTTTCTGGGAGATCTAGTTTATAGGATTTAGCTTTGGAGGACTAGAAAATTAGGATTCGATACATTCTACAATATTTTAAGTTTATCTCTTTTGATCACATATATAGGAAATTAAATCATAGAGAATACCATCCGTAAAAGAAGGATTTAGGGAGTATTGAAGGTCTCATGTTTTTTTAAGAATTCATAGATCTCTCAGAATTCTCTTCAGGTTCCTTATAGGTATACTCTTTAGTGTTTTGTTGAAGCAAGTTTTATAGCTATAATTTTTAAAAGGTAGACAATAGACTTAGTTTATTAAAATAAGTAACCCACCGGTGGAGATAGGGTAGCATTTGTGTCATTTGGTGTGAGTTTAGTACATTCTAAGACTGTTGTATGTTGTCTTTTATTCATATCTCAATGAATATCAAGCAACAATGTTTTTTTCATGTTGAAAAAAATTCTTATGAAAATCACATCACAAAATCATGTGACATCACTTTTGTTTATCAAATGGTCATAAAAATAATATTCACTCACCACATACCAAGCATTGTAACACTCCAGGTGTTATAATTGGCATTATTATCTTCTTACTTCTTCAATTTTTCTAGTCCAAATTTTGCAAGAAGTTCAATAATATGGTAATCCAATATAACATTTGTATCCTATATTAAATAAAATTTTTATAAAGAAACATATTATCACAATGATGCCATATTCTCTAACAACTTAAAATGTTGAAAATATATATTTTAGTGCAATAATATGGTAATCCATTAGAGCATCTGTATCCCATATTAAATATTTTTTCTCTAACAACTTAACAACTTAAATATTGAAAATATATATTTTAGGGAAATAGATGTGGTTATTTAAATAGTTAAGGATAACTATTAATTCCAATTTTGATCATATAAAAGGATAAGTACAATAATTATGCCTAATATGGTAGTAACTCATATACATGTTTATAATTGGAAAAATGATACATATTGAAAGTTTATGGTCTACTAGGTTTCTCAACTTATCAGCGCATATGTTATGTAACACTTGTTTATGTAGATGTTAGGGTCCTCCCCTAACCCCCTCTATTTGTAGTATATTTAGGAGTAATTTATTGATGTATGAGAACTATACGAGGCCATCTTATTTGAGTAATTGCTATTATAAATTTAGTTAATATTTACTCAATGTAAAATGATCCTCTTTATTAATTAGATCCACTAGGTTGTCAACCTTGTTTAATAGTGAGATCAAAGGTAGCTATGGTTCTTTCTATTGATGCAATCTCTCTCTCTCTCTCTCTCTCTCTCTGTGTAATATTAACGATTTTTATTTTATTTGTAGCTCTCCTCATAAGAGGTTCCCCCCTTGAAGAGGAAAGTGAACATTGCTCTCCCTTTTGGATATCACTAATAAAATGGTTCTTTCTTCGGTTTGACCTATTCCTCTCTTGTATTTTATGTTCATTAGATAATTTATTACATTCGATTATTTTTCTCCATAATTCTAGGGGCAAGTACATTAAAAATGGTATCAAATCAACTTCTAGGGCCAAGCAATCACATGAATTATATATTTTTTAAGGTTATTGACTTGTTTTGGCTTCTTTAAATAATATAGAGATTAATTTAGTAGGTAAAACTATGGTTGGGGAACAATACACATAGGAAATTTGAGTGGAATGATCTTGTTGGGAACCCTTGTACCCCTTTATGGTACCCCTTTGTGTAGTTCTACATCAAACAATAGATGTATACAAAATTCACTTCCATGTACCCTTGGTTATATCGGAAGTCCCCTAAGATACCTGAAACCAACTTTAGATTGTATGACTAAGTGCCTTGCTTCCATAGTGCCATAAACCACAACACTCAGGAATATTACTCTTTAGTACCTAGGTAGTCGGCTAATATAGATAAGGGCATGGTCAATCCTCCTTAGTTAACACCTTGAGATATTATGTCAAATAATACCATTTGTTAATTTTTGAGCAAATTTGAAGATCTTTGCACTTTAAAATTTTAATTGCAGAATTATTAAACACTTGAATCAATAGAAAATTCAATCACATAAATCATTCATCCACAACATAAGATGTACCCTGGGAAAACCCTCAAAATAATGCGGATGAAAAACCCAACAATTCGTAAGAGTATAAATAGCTAGATTGCAAAGAATGTCTTTTACACAATAGCATATTGTCTTTTGCACTCCAGGTGCTAGATAAAAGAGAACATTGATTCAATAGAGAATATAGATCAACTATATAAACTTGCCATGTGCCCAACAAATTAATAACAAGCCAAAATCACTGCCATGCAAACAATAGTAAATGGATGCTTGAGAATAGTGCACCACTTGCACACAAACTGTGATTTTCCTTCATAGAATAATGATCATGTACATTGGATTCATCATCATGCATAACATATGCACCATGCTTGTAATATTTGACATTAACTGATGCTTAACTGAGTTCGAAGTGAACTCGCCATCTAACTGAAAATATGATCACTTAACTATAATGCTAAATTAAGTGTCATAGTGCTTTAACTCAAGTCTAGTCATGCAAACACTTTATTAATTGAAGTGTTGTCTTTTGATTAACTCAAGTGTCATCTTTTAGTTTAACGAAAGTATAAACAATTTACTTAACTAGTCCATGTTTATTAACACTTAGTTAACTATTATTAACTAAATCATGCTGATTGATTTACTTTGAAATGATCATTGCGATTTCTTTAATTATATGAAGCATACATTGTGGCTTTAACTGAAGATTACAAATTCAAGTTCGCTTAGTCATCTCATGCGCAATTTGAATTCTCTTTTTCTCTATGCATTACCTCTTTATCTTTTTATATTTATTGCATAGTCAATATGTGTTAACTTTAGTGATGTATTGTATCATATTATACTGGGAATAATTTTCTAATGTTGTGATCATATTATATTACTCCAGACCAAATGATCATATGATAAACTAATCCACTCTAGACGTAGCTAATCTCTACATAAGTCTTAATAGAAACCAGTGACCATGGTTAGAAACATCACACAACATTTGATGCTTCAACATGAAAAGCATACATCTTTATAATTGAAGACCCGCTCCATGGGTACCTACTATAACTAGAGGTCCACATGACAATTGACTACCTCTATAACTGGAGGTACGCCCCATAGGTACCTACTATAACTAGAGGTCCATATGAGAATCATGACTTTATATACACACAAGTCCTAATACTTGTACCACAAGACTTTACAACATAATCTATTTGATAAATAAAAAAAATTCACCTCAACACATGAGGAATAACCTTTTATAACTGAAGGATTAGTTATCCTTAGGTCTAAACTAAGAATCTACTCCAAGTTAGCGAGTCTAACTCAGTCTATTTACATCAACAGATGAGTCCCAATCCTGGCTGCACAAGATTGGACTGGAGAATGACTCATGCTGTTGTACATTCAACACTTTGTTACCATGAAAACATCACACACCTGTAACAATTTTATGATTCACATGGTAAAGCATCATTAACATACAACATGCACACAGTCGAAGACACCTTCACAAAGTATAAAGAGTAGAATGAGTCCAATATGCCCCCAAAATAGTCAAAATCCACAACCATAGAGGTTAAACTCTAGTTACTTGTGCTACAACGTGCACCTCTAGATCAAAACCCACACTGCAGCATGGAAATTCCTTTGAGATCCACCCATATGACACAAATGGTGGAATCTCACCTACCAATGGCTCGTTGATGGCTCATGAAAGTTCCACTTACGTATTTGAACTCGAATTTGTCCTCTCACACACTTGCTTTCCTTAAATGGCCTCTTGGTGTACTTTGGAGCCAAAACATGAATTGATGGGTTCACACTATGATCTTGTCATTTCTTGGCCACCTCTTGGCCTATAAAAGAAGGCCATTGGCATGCTCATTGTAATAATATTTGAGAGAAAAGTTATGCTTCTGAAATTGCTTCCCTCTTGATAAGCATTTCCAAAGCTCCCTTCCCTACTTCCCTCAAGTGGAAAGTTCTCTTCTCACACATTGGTTCATTAAGCACACTTCAAGAATTTGTTGGACAAGAAAGGCCTCTCTTAGGAAGAGTGTTTTCCTCCATTTGGAGATCACCTCTCCAAGGTGTTGTATTTGCTTGACCATTGGAAAATATACACGTGGTTTGGATCACATTAATTATTGGAGTTTGAATCCTCTCCCCCTTTTGTTAGTTTTTTAAAGTTTTGTTATCATTTTATTTGTTTTGTTTTGTTTCCTTCTAACAATCTATTGCAAGATCACTTGGGGGAATCCAAACCACCAACAAATGGGATCCAAATACCGAGGCCTTTTCGCAACCTACAAGGACTAGCCCCATCCCAAAGTGGGAAGCACTCTTGTGAATTATTTCCCTTAACGTTATTAATGATGACTCCACTGCATTTTTGTTCATTTCTCTTTGTTTAGGTTATTGTTTGCAGTGTTGTTGATTTTTGGTATCTTGTGTATTACAGGTGAAGAGGGTAATCCCTCTTATTTCATAAATTCAGACTTCATTCGATCATGTCAGCAATTTTTCATAGTAGAGTGGTTCCCATCGTTTCGGGGGTGTTTTCGTGCACTTTGTGCTTTGATAGACATGCTCACAATGCATTTTGATAGTATTGCACACCCCAAAATTTATAACCTCTCCATGGTGAAACCATGTATCCATTTGACAAAGTGCTTGAGACACCATGATAAAAACGTTGATCTCTTCACAATGAGGAAACCTGTACCTTCGGATGACCCCTCATCCCTTGGGGCACTTTCAGAAAAGAACTCCCCTAAATGCACCATGTTTTGAGTTTTTAATTCTGCATAATCCATACATTTTTCATGTCCTTGAATACACTTGGGTATGTGCGTAATTTGTGTAGGATTTTTCTTAGAACACCCATACTAGTTTCCATCGGCAAGGATGCAATATTTCACTCTCAAGTATTATCATAGAACTCACCTTCTAGTACCAGTGTTTCCCCCTGATAACCATAACTGTGACACCATTTTCCCTTTCATCATCATCCTAGTTGTGATGTGCCATTAACATCCCAACTAAGAACCACTTCATTACTCACATGGGTTGTTTCCATCAGCAAACCTTCATCATCATCAAAATCCCTTGACGTCGATCCCTCCACAATTTTGAGGCATTTATACCACACTAAATTAAGTTTTTTGAAGCCAATGATTCTATAACTGTGCATTTAATACCCTACCTCAAGCAGTTCCACACCAAATAAATTCCTTGGCACTAGTTACAAAGAATATTTCACCATGGCCTACTCATACCTCCATGAGCAGTTAACCCATCTACAAATTTCCTTTGTATCATTACCTCTGCCAACACAACAAAGGCCCCCCTCCCTCTAAATTCATCAAATGAATTCAATTATTCCAACGGGAACATTTTGCATGGCATTGATTCATGGGGCACTTGTATTCACGTTTGCAAATATCCCCCTAACTTCATCTTGGAAATGGTTCCATGATTCACTCAAAACTATGGGAACCCCACCCATAATCAAATTGAATCGCGGACCCACGAAAAGCTGCAGGAGTCCCACCCACCATCAAATTAGTTCCCCAACATGCCCAAAACTGTGGGGACCCTACCACTTATTCATTTATGTACAAATAGTTCCCTGTTCCATTTACATATGGGAACTACTAATTCTTTTAGAAATAATCGCCTGGTCTCCTTTGATCAATGATGTGAAAGTATCCCAGTACCTCATGGTCATATCTTTGTCATTCCTCACTCTTTAAAAGTATTGTGTCTCTAACAAATCCTCCATCTACAATATGTATTCCTCTGTCACATCCTGACTTGAAGTATGATACCATCATCAATTCTTTGAGTCTATCATTAATCAAAGGAAGTATGATCCCCACACTTATTATCCATTCATGTGTCGGGTTAGTTAGTCACACTAGGTTACATCACGATCTTGGTTCATTAGACAAGACCCTTGTCTTGTAAAAATTCTTTAGCTCTCATTGACTCCAAAAAATCATACTATGAGATTTGTAGGAGTAGTAGCAGTACCTTGGGAATCCTTTCAATCACTATAAGGGATTACCTTGGAATAATTAAGGAGAGTCATTAGTGCTCCTTAACTTAGTAGTATCCCATATGCTCGATAGAAAATAATTTATTTGCATTAGGGAGAGTCATACATTCTAAAGGTATAAGTGTTCATGTTTAAAAATAAATAGTTGCAACAACTTTGGTACCGTACAGACTCCATGAATTCACATTCATTTTGGACCCCCACCCCTATGGGACTCTTTAGATTCTTAGCAGCTCCACTCCTTCAACACTAGTTCCAGTTTCATGTACTCTTCCATGGTTTGAGGCCACCCTCCTCGATGCCCATAGTAGTGTGTGAGATATCCCCCAATATCATCACTTTGTATCCATTTTGGCACCTATTTCATGAGCATGGGTATTCCCACCTCGCTTGTATAAAAAAACAAATTGGAACACCTCCTCCTTTAGAAGGTCACTCTTGGCCACATATTTTGAAGAAATAATAGAGAAAGCACATAAGAAATTATGATGCATTATCGAATATATAACACCCTCCAATGCTCATACATTAGGGGGACCTGTTATCATAAAAAACTCGCACTCCTACGACAATTTCGTGATTCACATTTTAAAGCATAATCGACATACAATATGCACACAACAAAAGACACCTTCACAAGGTCTAAAGATCAAAATGAGTCCAACATGGCCCCAAAACAATAAAAAACCACAGCCATGTAGGTTAAACTCTGGTTACTCACGCTACAACTCCCACCTCCAGAAAAACACCTGCGCTACAACACATAAATTCCTTTGAGATCTTCTCGTCTGACAGAAACGTTGAAATATCACCCACTAGCGACACATTGATGGATCATGAAACATCTACTTACCCATTTGCATTCGAATTTGGCCTCTCACAGGCTTGGTTGTCTTAAATGGCCTCAAGGTGTAATTTGGAGCCAAAACACTAATTAATGGGTTCACACTATGATCTTGTCTTTTCTTGTCCACCTTTGGGCATGCTCATTGTAAGAATATTTGAGAGAAAATTTATGATTCTCTAATATTTCACAATCTGATTTAACATAGCCCTGTAGGATAATCCTCTAATATTTCACATATCCGAGTCCATAATCAATCCTACCCTTCAGGTACCTCAAAACATGCTTTGCAACAATAAGGTGAACACGTCCTGTCTCTACTATGTACCGACTCAATGTGTTAATTGCAAAGAATATATTCGGCCTCGTGTTTTTCAAGTACATCAATGAACCAATCATCTATATGTATGTTGTGGCATCAAATGTCTCTGAAGTGGTATCACACAACAACTTCAAGTTCGAAGCCATCGGTCATTAGAGGAAATTTCAACTCAAAATGGGCCTTTTAACTTTTATTCAAATTCCATGTCATCATGTGTTAGCCAATGAAATTGCTTTAAATTTGAAATACCGTATAGGTCTTAAACACTTTTTTAATATAAATTTGGGGATAGGTATCATAAAAAAAACTACTTTTTTGTTTGTATTTTTGACATATCTCCCTGTGTTTTTACTCAAATTTCGATCGGGAGAGATTGTTGGATGCGGAATTGAATTCCGCATCCAACAAGTACCCACTCGGCATACTTTTGACGGACCCCGCTACCCGAAAAACAAGAAATACCTGAAAAAATAGAATGATGATGTCATCATTCCATTTTTTCAGGTATTTCTTGTTTTTGGGGTAGAGAGGTCCATTAAAAGTATGCTGAGTGGGTACTCGTTGGATGTGGAATTCAATTCCACATCCAACGAGCTCTCCCGATCGAAATTTGAGTAAAAACACAGGGAGATATGTCAAAAATACAAACAAAAAAGTAGTTTTTTTCTTTTCTTCCTCCAAAATTAATAAATATTATTTTATTATTTTAACTATTATTTTATTAGTTCATTTTATGAGGCCCATTTTGAGTTGAAATTTCCTCTAATGGTAGCCATGGAATTGCAATCCATCATCCTAAATCTCTTCAGGATATCTATTGCATATTTTCCTTAACTAAGGAAAGTATTATCTAGACTCTGCCACACCACCAGTCCCATGAATCATGCCAAGATTCTTTAACTTTGAGATCTACTCCCTTCTAGTGAGGGAGGACTTCCAATATTACTCTCAACATTTCCACGGGATAGTGAGGAAAATGACCCTTTCCATGGATAGAGTCTAAGTAATAATGTCTCTCAATCTGCTTCCGAAATCTGTGTTGTAGCCACTCCCTCTAAAGTGGAACTTTCATGTTTCCTCTATAAATGAGCACTATATTCCCTCTGCATCTTAAACATATTGTACTATTTTCATTGGGACATTCAAGACTAGAGTGGTTAGTATCCTTCTTTGTTGTTGATCATCTATGTATCCATATATTTTCATTTCTGATCAAATGGGTCTACTGGATACCAATATATTCCATCTCGAACTGTGTTGTAGGTTCCCTCTTTGCATCTTTTCATGAGCTTCTCGTCCTCTATAAGAAACCATATTCAACCTTATAACAAATCTTGAAATCCACATCACTCTAACTGATCCTCAATCTCATAATGTAACTGTATGTCCTGGCGTGCAATGCCTTGTGTGCCTTATGATCTCGTATAAAGCCTTCTTCTATCTGTACTCATGTGATTCTATGTAGGAAGTATTAAATCCTGGAGGTTGCTCGATATACATTTTTACTTTGATTAGACCATCTATCTAGTGTACTATCTATCACTGAAGAAGTGTGTCTAGCTAATAGAGAAGACATCTCGGCATAATTGACTCCCTCTTTCTAAGAGAAACCACGAACTTCGCTTTGTAATTTCGTAGAATTCTTGATCTTGTAATTTAAGGTTGTTGTTGAAGAATCACTTGTTCTTCATAACAAGTCTCGTCAATATCTTGTAGGTGGTAGCACACGATCTTTCCTACAAGACAAATTCAATCATTTGAATAATAACATTTAATAATCGTCAAATCATATTGACATTACAATGAAAATGCATAAATCACATAGTTATGCAGGAACTTCTTCAAGAAAACATTCTTCCATATCCTGTGTACATACGGTAACTTTATATATGCCTTACATATCTACCGGAACATAATATTAAGAGTGTGGACTAATCTCAATCATGTCAGAAAAGAAGTTTCATTCTAGATAAGCAATAATGCCACATGGAATGTTGTGAACACCATAGGATTACTTACACATCACATGCATATTAGTAGTATATTTTTCATCAATCCATTCACTCTAACATGCATAATACACTTCCTAATTCTAAGAACACAAATATGTACACAAATGAACAATATCGTTTAATCCATTAGATATACAAGAAACGACAATTCAAACACTTATCTTTGTTTGTTTTCTTTACTCTTTCTTGATCTCTGTCTTCTTGGAGAAATTACTGGAGTCTCTGACATGATGCTCTACTTCATCATTTGATTCAGAAGACCCATGACCGTCTTTCTCATGATCAACAATGTTGAGCAAGTATTCTATGGCATAGTTCACTTGGTACTGTGTACTGGTGCTAAATCTAAGTTCCCCTTCTTCACGAATCATGAATAAATCATCAATAATATTTCCTTTTTTCCATATGCAAACTTCTCCATTAATGACAGACACTTTGAATCCCTTCTCTGCCAAGTGCTTATAAACAACATATGTGTCACTTCCATGAGTGATAGTCTTTGTGAAAGAGAATGTTGACACATATTCTTCTTCATTTGCATCATCTTCCCTTTCTCTCTTTTGAACTGGTTCATCATCTTCTGTAGCATGAGCATGATACCTCTTCTTCTTTCCTTTCTTCATATGGCGTTTACCTTTGGGTAAATCTCTTCCAAGATGTCCCTTTTCATTACAAGAGTAACATTTGTAATTTGAATAGTCCTTCTGGAATATTCTAAGCTTCTTGTGAGAGTGTTCTTCGTTCTTGTTATTTCCCATCTTTTCCAATATAGCTTCTTCAAATTGATTTCCAATCGCTTCGAATTGTACTTTGATCTAAGAGACCCTTGTAAAGTGGGATTGGATAGTATTTGAAATTTTAATTTCACATTCTTGATTTGATTTATCAAGTTCATCTTTTGGTTGATGTTCTTTCCTTCACACTATCTAGTCATGGCATCAAATATCTCCTTAGGAGTCTTCAAGGAGGAAACATGTGGGATTAAGTGATCCTTGATGGATTAATCAATGATCCTCTTGGACTTTTCCATATTCGTCTTGTTTCTAGCCTTGTCTTCTACTCCCTCTGGCTCTACAACTTCTTCCTTGACATAGTTTTCCAAGTCATGCTCTTCTAATATCAGAAGCAACTATACTTCCATGCCTTAAAGTTATTAACTCCTTCAAGATTTTCCTCAAGCTTGGTATTTCTTTTCATCTTGATAAAATGAGAATCTCAAATGGAAATAAGGAGAATAGTGCTTACCAATAAGAGTGCTCCCACTAAGTGCTTGCTTCAAGGTCTTTTGGAAAACTTCTCATGTTGATTCTAGGGTTTGATAGAGAAACCTTAATTTTCCAACTTTGAAATATTGAAAATATGATTAGAGAGAAATATGAACCTCCTCAAGGTGAGTTGAGCAATGGTATTCTTTTTTCTAATTAGTGGAAAAAACTGCAAAATATCAATGCCCTAGCTTTCCCCATGCAGTACTGATAGGGACGAAAATGAAAATCTACGGAACTGATTTCTACCTCCACATAAAGATGGTCCCTCCTATGGAGAATTTGATAACGTATGCACTGAATGCAATTGATGGAGAGAAAGTCTCAAAGTGTGGAGCCCTAGTTCTTGACCCTGACAGTTTTTAAATCAAAATTAAAAAAAAAAACTAGAATCTTCCTCAACCGAAAGATGTGCCCTTATAGGGAAATTTCAATGATCCAAAGGTTGATCTTTATCTGTGGATGGAAAGACAGAAAACATAAATCCATAATCTCTGGCAGTTGTAGTTGTTGTAGCTATTACGACTGTACAATGAATTCTTTTAGGATGGCTCTGATACCATGTTAGAACTTTTATGTTTCCAATATGATTATGTTATATATTCAAACTATTTTCATTATATCACAATAATCATATGCAATAGGATCACTAAAAGAAAGACAATCACAACAAAAAAAAAGAACACACAGATTTTCCTCTGGGAAACCACAAGGGAGAAAACCCGACAACTTCTTCAGTATAGGTTCAGTAAAAAAAAAAAATGCCTTCGAGTACAATCCAAGAGCTAAATTATCTTATACACAAAGATCCCAAGAATAAGATAAGAGAGAAAACCCCAAGAATAATATCTCTCAACAATTGCAGCTACTCTTCCTCCTCTAACGAACTTGTTCTTCTTCTCTTTCTAGAACATATGTTGTCTTGCTTGATGTGTCCAAATGGGAAGGGAACCTCCCTATTTATACTTGTTTTCCAAGTGACTTTTCCACTAAATGGATGACTTAACTTCTTTAATTGGTCCAACTTTACTGGAACATATTTACCCAATCTCGAGGAAGATTTACCCAGTGACTGGGCCAATTTTACCCAGTGATTTCAGTGGGGACAACTTGCCTGTTTTCACTTGAATTCTTTTAGGGTTTTACATGATCAATTACAATATGAATATTTACCAAAGGAAGTACAACAATAATACATCAAGAATAAATGAAGAATATCTTATGAAGTTACACAATGTTCAATAATAGCACACCACTTGCACACAAACTGTGAATTTCCTTCATAGAATAATTATCCTATACATTGGATTCATCATAATGAATAAGATATGTGCCATGCATTTTATCTTTGACATTAAATGATGCTTAACTTACTCCATATTGAAATCACCATCTAACTAAAAGTATGATCACTTTGTTAGAATGCTAACTTAAGTGTCATAGTGCTTTAACTCAAGTGTCATCATGCAAATACTTTATTAACTAAAGTGACATATTTTACTTTAACTAAAGTATAAAAACTTTAGTTAACTAGTCCATCTTTATTAACACTTAGTTAACTATTATTAACTGAATCATGTTGATTGATTTACTTTGAAATGATCATTGTGAGTTGTTTAATTAACTAAAGCATGCATTATGGCTTTAACTAGAACTCACAAACTTGTGTTCACTTAGTCATCTCATGGGCAATTCAAATTCTCTTTTTCTCTATGCATTATCTCTTTATCTTTTATCTTTATTGCATGGTCAATGCATGTTAAATTTAATTATCTATCATATCTGATTATACTCAAAAGAATTTTTTGATGCTATGATCATATTATATTACTCCAAACCAAATAATCATATGCTAAAGTAATTTACTCTATAGGTAGCTAATCTCTAAAGGAGATTTAATAGTGATCAGTGACCATGGTTAGAAATACGTCACACAACATTAGATGCTTCAACATGAAAATGATACGCCTTTATAAGTGAAAGGCCACCCCACGAGTACCTACTATAATTGGAGGTCCATATGCAAATCATGACTTGATACACACAGGAGTACTGAGCCTTGTAATACAAGAATTTACAACATCATTACTTTGATAAATCAAAGAATTCACCTCAACACATGAGGAATAAAATTTATAACTGAAGGATTTGTCATCCTTAAGTCCAACCTAAGAATCTACTCCAAGTTACTAAGTCCAACTCAGTCTCTCTACATCAATGCAGGAGGCCCAATCCTAGATGCACAAGATTGGCTTGGAGAATGACTCGTGCTGTTGTACATTTAACACTATTAGACCCATCTAGTATATCAAATAGCTATAGAACTTGGTATTCTGTTATCTTTAGGACCCTGCAAAACATATCTTATACTACACATACCCAACTCCTACATTATCTGGAATATCAATAATTTGAGAATTTATTCACTACAATATTGATCAAAGAGGAGTAATTCTACCATAGGAGTAGTACTTGAAAAAAGAAAAGAGAAAAAACTAAATCCCAATTGTACCTTATAGGAGACCTATCTCAAAATACTCCCTATTATGTGTTAATCATTGTGGTGCCACTCTCTAATAACATTTTTTTGTAAACCATACCACATTATTGTGGATTGCCTACCTAATTAAAATACCTACATTATTTTGATTGTCATGGTATCACCCCCTTGTAATATTTTCTTGGGGCACCCATAGACACCATGACAACCCACTTTAACATAAAGTTCAATAAGAGACTTGAAAACCTAGATTATCAATACTCAACATTCTAAGAAAAAATCGATGCCACTACCGCTTGAAAGGACCAAGAGAATGTCACACTCTAGGAATCATTCAAAACCTTATTAAATATGATGCCCCCTATGGGTAGTATGAAAGAACAACTCAATTGTATAACAACTCACCTCTTCTTAGTTGATAACCCATGGAATTAACCATACATAGAGATACCCAGTGAGAAATATGAAAAGGTGGATACTTTTCACCATAAACATCCCCTTTCAAGTTGTCACAACTATAAACCACCCTTCACTGACAATAACATATGGAACCACTTTCCTAAAGTGGATATGAATAAGATTTATGTATTTGACCCCTCAAGTTGGGACATCCAAATATAACACTACTTTTGTCTCCATGGCATTATTGATGACATGATTTAACTTTGAGTAGGGGAATTGTACTTGGATTTAGAATGATGGAAAAGGTGGGAATGACTCTACAAAATCCTATGGTGGATACATAACATGGATTCAGTTTGTTAAATCCATCTATGCTCATTTTTAGTGAGATATTCATTATTTTGGGTAGTTGATTAAGTTGCACCAAACAAGCTCCATCGTAGAATTAATCACAACTTTTGTGGAATTAAAAATATGTATAGAGAGCATAACCAATTCTTTTTATAAAGTGTGATTCATTAGTAACCCCTACTTCATTAAATTTAGAAAAGTTCTATTCCAATCCCCTTTGAATACAAACCAAAAAAACATTTCTAAAGTCTAAAATTAGGGTTTATAGAGTGCAAAATCTAGTTCCAAAAGTGAATATCGAGTTCAGAAAATGAACTTTTCGGTTTAATATTATAACTTTTGGAACTAGATTTTTCACTTTTTGAATCTAATATTGGCACTTTTAGAACTGGATTTTGCACTCTTGAAAGATGATAATAGTACTTTTAGAATATGATTTTTCACTTTTTAAAACCAATATTCCCACTTTATGAATCCAATTTTGCACTTTTGGAATTAGATATCGATATTTTTTAAATATGGTTTTTCACTTTACAAACCCCAATTTCACACTTTTTTTTTATCATGCTTAATCTATCATATCAATTATATATTTTAAAGTTGGTTTCACATAAACATCACAAGTACTGCTTAATTATTCATACAACTAAATATATATCAAAATTTGGAGGTCTTATCAACCATTAAAAACTGACACACATAGAAAATATTAAGAAAAATAATTGATTACATATTATTTAAAAGATAAGATTCATCATTTTTACAATAGATATGCCAATAGCTAACAACATTTAGGTGTTACAATAAAGGACAATCAATCTAACAAAAAAAGTGTCATTCACATCACCATAACTATAACCTTTTGTAATTACATAGTTTCATATGTCATTAAAACATGTTTTTATTTCAAATTGCCTAAAGTCACTGTGTTTCTAGCATCATAACTACCCTCAACATCTCACAAACTTTATTTAAAAGTTTGATATATACATATATAATCCCAACACCAACATAACTTTTCCTTTTTTATGGTCTCACAATCATCTTTTGTCAAAATCACTTGTTACCTTTGCAATCCACTTTTGTCAAATAAAAATGGAAAAAGATCATTCACATTTAGTTGATGTCCATAAATCAAACTCTAAAATACTAAAACATTGTTCAAGGATTTTTCTAAACCATGGATGTATAGAATACAAAAATTGTGCTTTTTAGAATGTTTGGATTACTTGGCAACGGTTTGTTTTGTAAATATTTTTTTATAAATTACATGTAGTAAGATGCCATTTATATCAGATATAATCAATTGTTTATCTAATAATCATGCATATGCAAACAAATAAATATAATACATAATTTTATTAATATTGTTATTTTATATTTAAAAATTATTAGGTATAGTCATCAAAAATATAATATGTAATTTTCAAAAAATATTACTTCTTACATAGTCTAATTTATATTATTTTTTTTGTCAATAACCAATTGTTGAAACAAATACAATTATCAGTAAAATACAAAATGATGTAAACCATTAAATGCTCAATTTGATTCCAATAAGAATAATGTATCCTCACTAATGTTAATGTTTTTTTAATTTGAATTTTTTAACCAATGACTCATGTTTGGAGGAGGCTTCTGGTTATTAAAAAACAAACACAACCTTGTTGTATTTCTATCTCTTTCATATGAACCATCAAATGTACAACTTGATGGAATTTTCAAGTAGCTCTCCTTTATATTTTATTTTGAATGGTATCAAACTTCTTCTATAAAACAATTTGTTTGAATTTTTGCACCGAGAGTAATGAGGTGCTCTACAACCTAGTGTGGGGGAGATGTTGTCACATACGTAATATAACACTACAAAAATAAATGTAGTTAAAAAAATAAATTCATGTCATATTATTAAATAAAAAATTCAAACCAAATGAAAAGTAATTAAAAAATCCATGTCGGCTTATAAAATAAAAAATTTAAGAACAACATAAATCCACCCAAACTTACATGTACTTTTTTCTAAAATGTAAAAAGAATAAGATAGAAAAAATTTACACCTCAAGAAATTGGATCCCTCTCAGTGCTTGATACATCTAAGTTTAAGATGGATTTATGTTGTTTGTATCTATCTCCATACATGATAAACACATCTTTCAATAGTTTCTTGTAAATATGAAGCTCTTCACCAATATATGCATACATTGATGAATGATAAAAGTATGTATAAATAAGAACTTTTCATCCTTCAATCATTCAAATTGAATCTTTTTTTTTTTTTATTTGCACGAAATTTAAATAATCAAACTAGGAATCAATGTCAAAATGTTCTCATGCAACATTGATAATATTAGAGCTAAACATACAAACATAATAATGGTAATAGTTATGCACAAAATTAGGTTATTTGTAGTTTGGTTTTTTTCAAAGAAATGCTCAAACTCTAAATAACAATCCCTCTACTCCCAATGCAGTAATTTGTTTTGATTTTATGTTTGTACTACATACAAAATCTATAACTAGAAATATAACTATAACAAGATAACATATAAGTCAATATATTAAATAATTTATTCATCATGATTTTATAATTAAAGTAATTTTTTGATAAAGATGATCAAAATATAATCCACATAAACATAAAACAACATCATATATAAACCATAGAAACAAAGGAGTTTGCATTCATAAATGAACCATCCTCAATCGGTTTTAACCCTTGAGCTAGGATCATCTTCAGGGGTTTGACTGATAAGTTAGAAAGGAAAACTAATTAAGAAATATAAATCATTAAATTAAAAATTATTATTCATAATAGAACGAAAAACAAAATATATAATTGATTTAAATAAAGTTTAGTATTATAAGTAAGTCCTATTACATAGTTTTATCAAGAGACCAAAAAAATTGTAACATTAGTAGTTGGATCTATTATATATAGATTCTAGTAGAGTTCAACTATGGTATAATTCTAATATTTTAGCACATATTGTGAGGCTTATCCACAATACAATTTTTAAATGGCTTCGTTTGCACTTCATTACCTTCCAAAACAACCATTTTTGTGTATGTCTTAAAAAATTCACCATCAAATTTATCCCACAATATTTGCAAGTATTTGACATATTCATTTTCGCTAAGTATTTTTATCATTAAATAAAAAAGTTATTTTTAATATTCCAAAAAAAATCCTAAATAACTCCCACTTTTGGTTAATCAAATTCCAACTCTCATTTTTATAATACATAATTACATAAAATATAATGCATTTGGTTGTGATAAAATTTTGACTTGAATTTTAAAACCCTTTTCCTTAATCTTAATCTAATAAAAAAATAATTTATTATAATACTTAATCTAATAAAATAATAATAAATAATAAGAATATATTTTTGTTGATCAATATATTTTGATAGAATATTATCATGTATAGTTTTTGTTAAATTGTCTCCACGACGATTTAAATTAGTTGGCTATCCTCTAACTTATTCACTAAAAAAGAAAGTTTACATTTAACATACAATCATAAAATTGTGCCTTCAAGAGAGGTATTTTTTAAACTATGTGTTCCCATAACTATTGGGTCTTTTCCATAAAAACAAACACATGATTTTTACTTTTCAACCCTAAATTGTTAATGGTTGATATATCCTAAAGTGATCAATTATCATCTTACCAATCCATATACATATGAACAAGATAGACATTTTCTAATCCAAATCTCCAAAGTTGTATAATAGAGAACCCTATTTAGGAATCATTTGATAATTCCTATAAACCCCAAAGAAAGAGTAATATTTTATAAGTTGTTTTGTTTTCTTGGAGAATTGTTTAAATGCATTAATAACCATATACAATAAATTAATATCAACTAGAAAATTCATGTGTTAGTTTTTATATTTGAACTAAGAAAAAATAGTAATTCCAAGATGTTAGTTTCCATCCATACACAAGCAGAATTAATCATATCAACAATAATAAGATCACAAAAGAGAGATTCAAGACTATTAATGCTGATTGGTATGTTGCATAGTGACGATGGATAACAACATTGATAATCAAAACATGTGAGATATCTATAAGAGTTTATTGTCACAATATTCTCATTTTGTACAACTCAACCACATTTTTAATATAGTCTTGTTTATAAGTATAAAATAGTTACCCTAAATTTTGAAATATTCACAAATAAAATTTATTCATCCTTGAATCACTTCCAATATTGTGATAAATTTTAATCATGCACATTACATCCAACTACAATATTCATCCAAACAAATCCATCTATCATTTTCTATGCTATAATGTGTGATTCAGTGTTATCCATTTCACACAATGGAATAAAAAATTAGAGGCACATTTTTGTTTTATTTTGCACAAAATCATTTTGATTGATGCTCTTCCTAGAACACAAAAAAAATCCTTTTTAATATAGTTCAAAAAATTTCTACTATTTATTCCATAAATCATTAGGTATCAAGAGAAGAGTCATCTTGTCTTTCAAATTATCCTTTCTCAATACATCAAAAACATCCATACATTAATTTTGAAAATTCTACAAACAAATACATTTGAAAATAAAATATTGAATTAATATTAAACATGAAATAAGACAATAGTGGAGAAGAGTTCAAAATAATATGTATACCTTCCATTCTTCAGAGCCAATTTGTC
>LPNX010065361.1:25559-38819 GCA_001517045.1 Pseudotsuga menziesii | reverse complement strand
TTCTATAAATATGTTTTTTTTGAATAATTTTGTAGTAATGATCTTTGGAGCAAATCAGATTTACAATAATCTAATTTTGAATGAAATTATTCATATTTATCATTTATAATAATTTCTTTATAGGCATAAATAGTGTGTTTCTCATCCAATATATAAAATTGTAAAGTAGGCATTTGAATTTCTTCTTTTGATTTTAGTTCATAAGGAAGTTTGGTCTCATGGTCAAAAGGAAAAAGGAGATCATCATTAAGTGTTGTTGTGAATTTTGTGACAAGTGATAAAAAAGCTTCACCAAATATTCCTCATTCATATTTTGATATTGTAAATTAGTAGGAGCATCTATTGATATCAATATTGAAAATATTTTCCAAGAATAAAAAATATTGTATGTATTCCTTTCAAACTTCCTTCTAATTTCTCTTAACTTCTACTAGCCTTCTACATGATTAGTTTTTAAGGAGTTTCTTTCAAAGTCTTGAAATATGATTTCTTGATATCATTTTCTAAATATTTGATATAAACTCTTATAAGGAGTGTTAGATTATTTTCATAATGTGTGTTTATGAACTTGTGTGTCATATTCATCTTGTGTAATACATTGGAGGTTTATTTATCTAAAAACCTTTTTTTAATACTGATATAGTTCCATTTTTCAAATCACTTACTTTATCTATACCAACAAATTTGAATGATAGTACAATACTATATTTGGGTTCAAAGTTTGAAATTTGAATTCATGTATAGCTAAAAAAAAAATTGAGATGGAAGATGATCTACCTAGACACAGGGAGGAGGAAATGTGACAAAGGATACCATGTGTGAGATGGAAATGTTTCCATGTAGCTTGTTGCAACCTCCACTAAACTTCGTCGCTAGAATATTTTCAGCCTTGGGATGGGATTTAAAACTATTGTCTTGGGGTGGATATACATTGCAGACTCTTATGGAATCCCCACATTGAATTGAGCATGGAACCATTGTTATGATAATGAGATATATTGAAAAGAGGCATGCCCATTAATTTTGACAATTTATTGTGTCATGATAGCCAAATTAGCTTGAGCGCCATTGATTGAGTTATTAATATAGATGATGTGGATAGGAGATAATTTATGAAAGGAAACTAACTCCATCTAAATTATGAGAAATATAGCTATTATTTCATGTCGACAAGCAATTTCTTTAGTCTCACATGATTAATGAGAATTTTTGAATCACCAAGGATTATGATGGATTCTATCCCCTGCTGATGAGATAATTTAAATACTTGAAGGAGAGAATAAGCCTCTGGTTCATTATTAGTTACCTAGCAACTAGTATAAGAGAACATAAGTTTGATATTACCTCTTGGAGAGAAAATAACCACACCCACACCCGTCACACCAAGGTTTCCTTTAGAGGATCCATCAAAGCTTAAGATATGTTTTGAATGGACCGTTCCATTTCTCAAATTCTTGAGTTGATATATGAAGCTTCCAAGTTGATATTGAGTCCCTGGTTCCAATTGTATTTGTCTTGATTTAAAGGTTTTTGGGCCAAATTTTTTTTCATTCTCTAATTAGAATGCTCCACCAAAAATCCCCTACTCTTAGAATCCACCACCATATGGGTGGAATATTCATATAAAAAGAGGGCATGGTTTCTAGCAAGCCATATTTTCCAATTGGTGAAATTGGGAAAATCAATGAAGGAAGGTTTAGAATCTATCATGTTTTCTATGGATACCTTATAGGCATATTGACATCTGCTGAAAATATTACTGAGATAATTTGGCCACCTGATTTTGTAGAATAGATTTTCTATCACTAATGACCAAACCTCCATGGAATATGGACATTCCAAGAATAAATGAGAACTTGTTTCCTCTGATTTACAACAAATAACATCACTGAAGGCGCCTGTGAATCCAAAGTCCAACAAAACATATTAATTTTTTGGAGTCCATTAGTGTTCCATACCTTTTTCCACATTCTTTAGTTAGGGTAAATATTTTCCTATTCTAAGAGAGAGGCATAACTTGCACTGAGAAAGTACTGACTCTTCCTCCATCCAAGAGAATATTTAAACATGCAATGAAAGGGAGCACATCCTTTCAGACTTAGGTAGAGGGAATGAAATGGATATTGAAGATTAGAAGGAATCCCTATTAATTTCCATCTATCCTAATTGTCGACAGAATACCATTTTGACATGTCAAATAGAGTTACAATTCCCTGCTCCTAGTACCATGCGAACAAGGGTTCTAAAACATGGTTTTCTAGAGAGGGGGATTACCCATAATATTTTCCTTCCAAATTGAGATCTTAATCCCATTTCCTGGAATCCAAGTAGCCTTACTTTGGCACAAGGGAAAATAATCCTTCATTAGTTTCTATATATGGGAACCATTTGATCTAGAGGGTGCTCCATCTAGGCACCTTAGTATGTCCTCAAATAATACTCATGGCGAATAGATTTCTTCCACCATTCTTATTTTCCTATCATAGGTCTCCAAAGGATTTTATCTCCAAGAACTAAATTTGACAATGTTGGATCAAGAATTCCCAACCCTTTATGCACCTTTGGAGCCCTCACCACCCTCTAATTGATCAGATGCATTCTTTTAGTACTCCCCCCCTCTCATCTAGAGGAAATTTTGTAATTACGAGATATTGTTTCTTTGACACTAGATGGAGCCAACAGAGAATTAAAATGAAAAATAGGAAGGGTTGAGAGGACTACCTTGATAAGAAATACTCTACCTACTGGGTTATGCCACTAGGAAACACACTGAGTCAATTTCATCTTTCTTTTCTCTATAATGGGAATCTGAGCATCCTTCAAAAGATAATTGAGGCAAGTGGGAATACCCACCTATTTGAATTACTTCCATCTTTCCATCATCGGGAAATGAAGGATAGATGCCACAGTTCTTGTGTTGATATTCCAAACATAGATATGAATTTTAGATATGTTGATATTTCTCCTAGATTATTTCATAAAATACTATAAGATCTTATTGAATATTCTATAAATAATTATGGAATCCCCTACCAAAAAAATCCTATCATCTACAAAATATGAGTGATTTTATTCTCTTTACGCCTTGTGATATTTTTATTCCATGAGTAGGTTTCTCCCTTCTTGATTTTTTCAATCACATACTTAGAGATTTGGCCATTAGAATATACAAAATGGGGAAAAGGGGGAATACCTACCTCATACCGCTAGAGATATTAAAAAATTTAGTTGGTATTCCATTAACAAGAAGATAAATCTAAGGATTGTTGATACATGAAGAGATCCAAGCCTGAAAATATGCTCCAAACCTAAGTCTAGCTAGTATTGAAAAAAGGAAACCATGCCTTACTTTGTCGAAGGAATTTTCCATGTATAATTTAATGACTATCCCCTTTTCATCTCTCTTATTTCTAGAATGAATTGCCTCTTTAACTAATAAGATATTTTCCAACATTTGTCTTTTTTCCAAAAATCCCCTTTGATAATTAGCAGATATCAGTTTGGGAAGAAAAAGTTTGATTCTATTGGAAATAATTTTAGAGATGATATTATAAGAGACCTTATAGAGGGATATTGAATGGAATATTGAGAATGAGGAGACCTTATATTATTTTGGTATAAGATATAGAAAGGAGGAATGTGTACTCCCACCCATTTTGGAATATTTTTGAACATATTAAACCATACAGACAAGGTCTTTTTTTTATGATATTCCAACAATTCATGTTGAATAGAGTTGTGAAGCCATATGGTATATGGGATTTCTCTAGATTCATATATTTCAATACCCTTAGAATTTCCTCTTCCAATAGTGGTTAGATTATATTTTTACTATCCTCATGGATGAGTAATCGATGATTATTATTAAGAAGATATTAGTGGGCATATATATCCCATAACTCCTCTACTAATTATAGATTTTCAAAGAGATATATTCCTGCAATTTTAATTTGATCTTGTCCAAATATTTGTGTCCCATTGTCCATATTGATCTCTATTATTTTATTTCTCCATAATCTAGCTTTGGATTGGCAATGCAAGAATTTGAATTATGATCACCTTCCTACAACCAAAGACTGCGTGGCTTAAGTTTACAATTTTATTCCTCTTTCCTTACGATTTTTTGGTATTCTAATAAGATGATTTGTTATTCTTGTAATAGATAGGGATTTATGGGATGTGTTTACATAGTAAGGAAATACTCTTCCATTTTCTTTTCTAGATCTTGAGTTTCATTCTTATCCTTTTCTTCCTTTAGTTTTACTCTCACATGTTGGAGTTTTTTGTTTTTTTTATATTTCTTCTCCCAAATGAAAACATAAGAACCTTAGATCCAGTGACTCTAAGCAGAGGAAACTGTATCCAAGAAGAACTGATCATGGTCTCATTGAAGATTAAAACATAACGGAATTGGGCCAAGGTATTTAGTATTGTTCAGTCGTAGAGTGATATTGTGATGATATGAGATTTCCCATTGAAGAATACGGGGCAATAATAATATTGAATATTCCATGATACAACTACTGATGAGAAACCTATCAATCCTAGATATTATATGACCCATTCCTTGACGTTTTTTAGACCACATGAAATGATCAGAGGCATGATTGATATCCTTTATATTTAGACCTACAATGAGATCTTCCATTTATTATCTGAAAGAATATCTCACAATGTTACCACCTATCTTCTTAGAGGCATGTAGAGTACTGTTGAAGTCCCATGATAAAGTGATAGGGAATATATAGATACCTTCTTGCATATTAAGGAAAGAATTCCAACAAGGAAATTTTTATTGATAAACAGAGGGCATATAGACATTAAAAATGGAGGACTTATCCGAGGGGAGATGAGTCAAAATCACTTGAATACAATTAGGATATCTTGTCCATTCTTCAAGTTTAAATAACTTAGTATTATAGATGGTGTGTAGGCCACTAAATTCCCCTCTTGAGCTTATTACTAAAACCATTATTGGTTTCCAAAAGTATCTAATTTCTTGAAAGACATCTGTCTCCTTCATTTTTTTTCCCAGAGAAGAAAAAATTGAGGAAATTCCCTTTGGATTAAGTTTATTAGAAGCCTCTTTTTCCTCCACTACCAAGTCCTTTACAGTTCCAAGAAACAATTTTGATCCTTTATAAGAAGTTTTTGTATTTACCCCTTTAGGGGGAGCGACTCACTTATAATTTATTGGGGGTCTTGGCCCTTTGTTTGTATGAATATCCATAACACCTTATTTTCCATATTCAATTTCCTTTCTTGTTGTTTCTTCCCTGCTCTGATATTTCTATTTCCTCCCTAATTTTTTATGAGGGGTTATTTGCGAAGATTCTTGATCTAATTATTCTTCTGAGATTTTTTCGATTTTACCTTCTTCCTAATCCTTTTGTTGGGTCTTATGAGGATTTTATAGAAGAGATTGATGGTCTCCATCATTTTCCATTGGATATTTGGGGTTTGAAATAGGTTCAACCTCCATATATTCCTCGGTATTCGAGAGGTCTTCAAACTATTTCTTTGTTGGAATGCGTTCATTATTTCTTCCTACAAAGAATGAGGCTGAGAATTCTAGGATATTTAAATTGGAGGGAGAACTACAATAAATCCTGGAATTAGCATCCCATTTAGCATCCATTTTTAGTGTATTTTTTTAATACATTGAGTGGTCAAACTATACGCTAAATGGGACACGTCATGGACAAAACTTAAAGCGTCTCAAAAAACGTCTTTTTTTGCTTCCTAAATATAGCACCATGTTAGCATCCAAATCAACATCCAATATTGCATCCATTTTTGCTACCACTTTAGCATCCCATTTTGCACCATGTTTTACTTCCAAATATGTGCCAATTTTTGCTTCCAAATTTGCACCAATTTTTTCTTCCTTTTTTGCATCCTGTTTTTCTACCAAAATGATGCCAAATATTTCTTCTATTGTTGCACCATATTTTTCTTCTTGTGTAGCGCCATTTTTTTCATCCAGAGTAACATCTTATTTTCTACCATATCAATGCCATGTTTGGCTTCATCATTAGCGCCATGTTTTGCATCCTTTTTAATGCCTGGTTTTGCGTCTCTCATGTTTTGGTCACTAATTCAGTCATTTTTAGTGATTTTATGTACGAATTTTGGTCATTTTGTTTGGTCACCTATCTGTCATTTTTTTCTTACTAATTTAGTTGTTTTTAACCGATATTATAATATCATTAGGGCATGGAGGAATCGAACCACCAACCTCCTACTTATAAGGTAGTCGCTCTTCCATTGAGCTAAAACCCTTTAAAAATTTGGGAACCTAACTTACAAAGTCCTCTATAATGGTAAAAAGGATCAATACAAAAATTTGAGTATCTAATGGTCGATAAAAGGATGTCAGATTGTATAATTTCACAATATATGATCAAGTAGGTTATGGAATCCATAAACCTTTTCTAGGAATTTTGAACAAAACTCAAGAAATTGGATTAATGGGATTGCAAAAATAACTATTCCCTAGCAACCATAAGTGTACCACTATATGAGACCTATCAACAACAATTATCTTATTGTGGAAGGATATAGTAGATAAGTATGATCATCCTAGATCCATGTATAAGTGGAGGAATAAGGAGAATCAAAAGAGGATGATCAACCCAATAGTTGGTGCTTCACATGGATCCTATCCACCATGGGATGAACAAAGTTCCTTCTTCCATCAAGCCAATGAGTATCCACAAGGACAAATGGTTAGGATATATTGTGATGCCAATTCATACTGTTTGTTCACTTCCCAGGGTGATGTTGCAGTGCTTGTACTGGGAGATCTACATGATCCCCAACATTATTGTATATAAGCATATTCATGGGGCCATAGAGTATAGGATGAGGCACTATTTTTATCTTTTTTCTTTGAAAAACCAGGCATGATTTGAAAAACCGGGAGAAGGAATAGAATCAGATATACTTAACAAACTACAATCATGACAGGGCATAGGACTATACTCTATAGTCATTGTGCAGATGTTGGAAATGGGTATAACTACCTAAGGACTATGGACAACATCCATTTAAATACGAATGCAAAACCTTCCATGTCATATGAATACTCGATGGCAGTGAGCTTATTGTTTCTAACATAAAGAAACAAAGAAGCCATAAATGGAAGCTCTAGGGGGATACACATAGCATTAGAACACAAAATCAACACCCTAAAGAAGTTCCATCTAGAGTTTTCATTGTAAACAAGAAAGCATTCATAATATAGAAAACATTGACTGTGATCATAAAATAGGTCATATTTCACTAACCTATATCACAATGTGATTACTCTATTGGCTAGGTTTCCATTTTGGTCACTATAGAAAGATCTTGTCATGAAAAAATCCATAATCTTTAGAATCCCATTATTATCAATTGACAGATAATATCATATTTAAAGCATAAAATGCAATGTTCAAACACTTGTTTCAATAATCATATCTCATAATGAAAGAAAGAGAAGAAAACATATATAAAAGCAAGAAATTACCTTTGATGTCTCAATGCAAAACTTGGTTGATATGACATTCCATACACTTCTTTACCAACACAACCTACATCAACAGAATGTAGTGTTTAGATATTAAGAACCAGAGAAGTGTTACATTATTGAAAATTGAACAAGAATTATCTTCAACTTTTGTAATTATTCTTAGTTACTAAGTAAGTTTTGTTGGCCGTATTTTCTGACTAAGGCCAACTAAGGAGAACTAACCCATACAAGGTGCTTACTGCAACCCTCGGTATGTTTGGTATGGCGAATTCTCATGGGAACAAAGGTCCCGTTTCCTTTGTAAGTTTGCTCTCTAATATAGAGAGTTTCACAATAAAATTAATAATACTATTTACTAAAATGAAACTAAATCTACTTTAAAATGCAAATTTCAGAAAAATACAAAACATACAGATTTAACAAGTCCTAAATGGCACAGATTTAGAAGCTGCTAAATTGTAGCTTTCCATTAAACAAAACTAAAAATAAATTAAAACTAAATATTAACTAATTTATTTCTATCCTATGCTATTCTGCACAGGAGCGAGTTTTAAAATAATAATATCTCATGCATAAAATGATAGTTTTATAGCTCATTTATTTAAATAAAGTTAAATTAAAAGTTATTAAAATAAGGAGACATAAACAATAAAAAAAACAATTATCATTAACCTACAATCAAAAAATGTTTATGCAATGAAAAACTATAATCATTCCAAACAATCAACATAAAATTCTAAATACAAATATGAATTAAGATTTTTAATTCATAATTAGATGCGCAGAATGAAATCTTACAGAACACCATTGATCAAAACTGACTGTGAGAAAATGATTGCAGAGTATTCTTTGGATTTTGATTATAACTCCATAAAAAATTATAGAGTATCATCAACAACCAAGAGAAAGTGTATTGGGCATAAACGCCTCCACTCTCTACTTGCAGACATTAAGATTTACAAAATAGAAATAGAATAGAAGAATGAAACTCGTTCTAATCTCCAGAGACCTCTCCCTGGTAGCAACGTTTCCAGACCTCTAGTTTTTAAAAACTTCTCTAGCACTGTTCAGCGCCACCACCCTCTACTCATTAAAATAGGATAGATGATATCCATCTTTGGATGACCACGACACACCAGAACCGTCTTTGTTAAATTCGAGAACTGATACCTAACTCTTCACTAATATCCCTTCATTTTATGGATGCTTCCTTTGTTACAGAATTTTTGTTTACTGAGCTGGCTCTTGGGATTCCATCTCATCCTTACAACTTTAGCCATTAAACCTGCACATTAAAATATATCCATAAGAAATGTGCAATGAACATGAGAGAAGAAAGAATGATACTTCAAACATGAAAGAATTATTTCTAATGGTAAAAGATCAGAGAATTTTCCCCTTTACTATCAAACTAATGGTGGTTCGATCACATTATCCTCAGTGATGCTAGTTACATGTTTCTTCGAGGAATCCTTTCGACGATTTAATGCTCATTTCAACTCGATCTCGACGTTGGTATTTACCGGTCCACAAAAAATGGTCCCTATCTCTTCTATGAACTAATCCTTTTCAACCCAAATTCCGTAGTTTGTTGGGAATCTATATAGTAACGATTATTCGAAATTGGTTTGATCTGTTACCAAATTGTTAGCACAATAATATCCTCCTTCATTATGATGCAATAGTATGTGCAGATAAACGATACCTATGGTGGTGAATAGTGAGCTGTGTTAAAGTTTCTTCCACAATCTAGTGCAGAATGCTTCTGGTAATCGTTACAACAACTGCCTGAGATCGACGGATATATGGTATTCCATGGCTGCTTATCTTTGACGCATGTCGTCTGGTGGAACTAATTGATGATGCTCGACGGTCTTTAATTTCTCTTTGACTCTTTAAACATCTTCATTGAACAAATGGAAGCTGATTATGCGGAAAGTAGTGTGACGAATGACTTGATGCAACTTGGTAGACCAGCATTTTAACCTCTGTAACATTAAACTCCCAATATTTAATTAGCTTGATCTTTTAATGGATAATTCATGGAATTATTCTCTTAAGATGTGGTGTTTCTGGATGATTGGCGTATTTGTAGGAAAATTTCGTTTAACTGAATCTTGATAGTATGACGGAAATCTAAACCTGATTATTCGCAGTAATTTCTTCTAATCCTGATGATCCAGTGATCCTTTTGACATCATGATTCTCCTTAACTCGTAATTCGCGCGAGAGACTCTTTAATTCTCTCTGATGCAACTTCCTCGGAGTTTGATTTTTTCAACATAGGAATAACTTTTTCTTTGTATAGGTTAGATATATATGGTTGGATTTCTTGGAGCGAAGGTTTCTTGGAGCGAAGGTTTCTTGGAAGGATTTCTTGGAAGGATTTCTTGGAGCAGGGCTAAGGTTAATGTAAGGTTTCTTGGCGCGGCGAAGGTTAATGTAAAGGATTAATGGTGATTTATTGATCAATATTAGTCGTTGATTTGACCATCCTTGATCCATGTGTCTACTGTGTTTAACTGTTCGCACGATGGTATGATTATAAGCTCTTTATTGTACTGTCGATGATTTAAATCATTGGAACGTTTTATCTGCCACGTTATACTTTGTAATAAATGCATGGTATTATGTTGGATGCGAGTTTAGTGTTTTGGTTTATGTTTCATTTGTTGGGATGCGGGAGGCTGTGAACCATTTCACAGTCGGAGTATACTGATGATCGGCATCTGCACATTCGTGGTTATGGGCTTAGAGCTTCATTAGCTCCGCTTTCTGGTGACGGCTGCCTGGCTCCAGGCTTTCGCACGAATTTGAAGCTCTGGTGACGGATGTATAAGCTCTCTCTCGTTGTCTTTTATAGCGTGCGTTACAGGAACAGACCGTCCCGATACGTGCAGGTGGTTTTATCTGCGTTTTTCGCTGGTGCTCTTGTGGTGGTGGACTAGGCAATTGGTGGGTCTTCATGATTATGCATTAATGGTTGAGTGTGCATTCGATAGGGTTCATCGAAGACTGATGGCTATGTGCCTGAGATAGTTCATGGTTGGCGTTGATGTTGGTGTTTCTTGACCAGTTTGATTTCTTGATAGTCTTTCTTGGTCGTTGATTTGGCCACCTATCTGGTGACCTCATTGACCATATTGCTTGTGCTATCCGTGAAGGCCGTAGTTCTGTGTTGCTGAAGTGGGCATATCAGGTGTAAGATGTTGTAACTAGCGTAGCAGATATTGGCAGTCTCGGCTTCAGCATCCGGGGGGTCTGCTTATCTACATTGTGGTATCCAAGCATATTTCCAGGTAGGCTAGGTTCCTTCGTATGCTATGCATGGTTTATCCTGTTAGTGTGCTATTTTCATGTTTTTGGGAATTGGGTTATAAGTTTGATTCCGGTTTTGGCTTACTCTGGCGGTTCTTGGCCTAGCACATGGCTTGTTTGTCAGATGTGCATGCTGGTTTATTCTATTACAGTAACTTGCTGTGTAATACCCATGCTTGAGTGATTGTATGGGTCTTATGGGTTATCGGGTGATGGGTTAATATTTGAATCTATGTGGCGTTGGCATGGTTCTCTTTATGATGCTCCTTCAGGGGTCTTTGCGAGGCTTAGTCGATTTCTGGTCTTCTGATGGTTGAGTTATGTGACAGTGGAATTGGTATAGGAGCTATTGGTGCTTTTTCTTGTTCTTCAGGTTTATTCTTGATGTTTAGCCGGCCCTCCTGTTTTGGATGTCTGTGCTTCTTGTTGACAGTTGTATTTACTGTCGTGATTTGGTGAAGGCTTGTGTTCACATTGTTTGTATTGCTCTTATCTGTGATATTGGCCGGTGTTTGGTATTCAGGATTCTTGAACTGGGTTGGGGGACTTGACCATTCGTATTCGCTATGTCGCTTCGTGCGATGAAGACTCTGGCACGTACTCCACCAGGGTGTTTGCAATGTGACAAGCAGGTGTCGGGTGTGGTGAACAGGGTTTCTGAATCCTATTTGCCTTCTCTGTGTTATCTAGGAGACTTGAAGTCCGATTTGGGCTTGGATTCTTTAGTTAATCCTGTAACTGATAGGTTAAAGCTTTCAGTAGATTTTTTGGATTTGGATGGATGTACCAAGTCAGATTCTTCATTGCAAAAGTCGAGTCCTTTACCTGTTTACCCTTCTACTCCTTTGGGACATCTGACATGTTCCAGGCAGGGTTCTGGTAAGGAATCTCATCTATTTGTGATATATTCTCCTTCGCGGGATGATTGTATGGAGAATGGGTGTCAGGTTTCCTCGAGAATGGTTGGGGGTTTTAAGAGAGAAGGATTTATTAATCCATCCGCTCTTTCTAATGCGGTTAATGCAGTGCAATTGGTATCATCGGTCTTTGATTCTGTTGATTTGTTGGTCGAAGGGCCTATCGATTGTGGGAGCGGCCTTCCAGTTGACTTATCAGACCCAGTGGGGTTATCATCTATGATTTCTGATGTGGCTGATACTGGTTCTGTTCCATGTCAGGTAGATGTACTTTCTGACCCGAAAACCAATCCATTGGACATGCCAGTTATTGGACAAGGCCCTGTGGGAATTGTGAGTAGTTTATTAACTGGGAACTTACTATCCTCTCTGAGAATGGGGTCCCATACGGACTCACTGGTTAATCTGAAGAACGATCTTAAGGGTGCCAATGTTTGCTATCCTTTAGGATCATCTAATCTAGTCGAACCTAGAGAATGTACATTGGTATGTCCTAAGGCAGGTGGAATGGATCAAGGTGAAGGACTAAATCCAGATATGGGACATATTTCTAAGCCAGATTTTATTCAGGGTTCTATTAGATCGCCGGCTTCTGATTCTGATCTAGTGCTTGATTCTCTTTCTTTTAGAAAGGGGAATTCTAAGGCCAATAAGAGGCAACCAAAACCTATCAAGAAGATTAGCCCTGTCTTGATGACACTGGGGGAAGACATCCATCTAAATGATATTGTTCTTACCAATGCTCTGACTTTGGTTGGAAGGTTTGGAAGGCGTAATTTCAATGCTGATTCTCTGCGTAGGTGGGCTGATAGGGCTTAGTCTGAAAGCATCAGTAATTGTCCTGAGATTTTCATGCTACCAAGGGGATGGATAGCCTTTAAATTCTCTTCTGGGGCTGATGCTGACAAGATTCTGGCAGGAGTTTGGAGATGGGATAAAGATGGACTTCTCCTTAAGCGTTGGTCTCCTCTATTTGATCCGAGGAAGGAAAGATATGATAAAGTTCCTATTTGGGTTAAACTTCCAAACTTACCATTTGAATTTTGGTCCTCTGATTTCTTCAAACTTGTTGGTAATACCTTGGGAACCCATTTGGAAACTGATTTTACGTATTTGACTTCTGGGGTTTGTTGCATAGGCCTGGTTCTGGTCCTGTTAGACTATCATTTGGGCTTACCTGCTGAACTGGTTATTAATAAGGGTAATAATGACTTTCATTAGCCTTTGGATTACTTGGGTATTCCTTTCAGGTGCTATCATTGTCATGGGCTTGGACATTTGGAAAATATGTGTCCTCTATCAATTAAAAAATCTCCCAAAGTTTGGAAAGTAAAAAATGAAAGGAATCAGTCCATTTCTAAGGCCGGACCACCAGTTTCTGTAATTATGGCTATGCCTGTCTCTTCTGAGTCTGAATCATTAGACATTCTTAAAGAAGGTATACAGTCTGCCTCTAAGAGTGGACCGTCTATTAAAATTTTTCTGGATGTGCACTCTGGCTTCATTGAACCT
>LPNX010065361.1:11882-23072 GCA_001517045.1 Pseudotsuga menziesii | reverse complement strand
ATGCAAGAAATAGGTTATGTTTTGAGGATCTTGTTACTACTCCTGCACAAGTATCAAGTTCCAGTTTAGGTATGATAAAGAACTTTCCACAGATTTCACTAGTGNCACAAGTATCAAGTTCCAGTTTAGGTATGATAAAGAACTTTCCACAGATTTCACCTGTGGTGTCTATCAGATCTATTTTTGTGGAATCCATTGATCAATTGTTTGCATGGGGATACTTTGATGGGTCTGCAGCTGGGGACCCATTGATTTGTGGGGCTGGTGGTATAGTGTTCATATCTGATACCCACTCTGTTTCATTCAAAGCAGGATTAGGCTTGGGAACTAATAATTATGCAGAAATATGTGCACTTAAGCTTCTGCTTAAGCTGACTAGGCAGTATAACTTGGATAAAATTCAAGTTTTTGGGGATTCTCAGTTAGTCATAAACTGGGCAACAGGTAAATATCGGCTTCTAAATACTGAATTAGCCATGATTCTTCAAGATGTTCATTGTTTAGCTGATAGTCTGGATTATGTGTCCTTCAAACACATATATAGGGAAAGAAATTTCAAAGCAGATAGTTTGGCTAAAGCGGGTGGCAGCATTATCGAGGGATCTTGGATTATAGGTGAACAGAGAGGTTCTTCATTAGTGGAAACTTTTCAGGTTTTTTAAACAGGTTATGTGAGCATGTATTTCTTNGGGTGGCAGCATTATCGAGGGATCTTGGATTATAGGTGAACAGAGAGGTTCTTCATTAGTGGAAACTTTTCAGGTTTTTTAAACAGGTTATGTGAGCATGTATTTCTTGTAAGGCTTTATGATTTACATGCTGGATTGGAGGCTATATGCTTGGGCTTATCTGGTTTTTTGATGGATTTCATTTTGAACTATGATTATCGATTTTTTGATGGATAACTTGCTGAACTATGATGGATCTCATGATGGACTATGATGGATACTATGGATATATGATGCTACGGCTGATTTATGTTTCATAGGTGATTATAAGCATATTTCCGAGAGCATGACCTATGGGCTGTATAGGACTCATTTTATTTGCTGATTTGGATATGAAAATTCTCAGTGGATGGCTTGGATGCCAAATATTATTGATGCTGTGTCTTTTTCCAGCACATTACAAAACCATATTCCTACAGAGTCTATTAGCCAGCTAGTGATGCTCTGGGTTACAATGCTTATGATCACCATCTATATTTTTTTCTCATATCTGACCTGATTTATCAGGAATGATGAAAAAAAGTCTACTAAGATCAGACTTGATGATTGATGAACTGTAATGCTTTTTATGAGGTATTTTCTGATTGTTATAACAACTTTAAACAGTTGGTAATCTATATGATCTGTTTAGATATTGTGTACTCCTCTTGAGGAAAATATCGATGTAATGACAACTTTTAGTTGGGTTATTTTGTACAATGGACCTTTTGGACCATCTACTGAAAGTGAATAATATATTTACGAATTTTTTCTTTGGAAAAAAAAAAAAAAACTTCCTCGGAGTTTATTTGCAGCCAATTATTGGCGTGATAAACTTTTAAACCAGCATAGATCCATCTTAAACCTGGATCTAGAAAGCACCGAGAGGGATCCAATTTATTTAGATGTAAGTTATTTTTATCTTAAATTTTTAAATGTTCATAAAAAATTACAACTCAAACATTTTGATCCGTTTAGTTTTTGGTAAATCCGGGTTTAACATGGATCTTTTAATTACTTTTCATTTTGTTTTATTATTAGGTTTTTATTATTTGATAAATTAGGCCACATGTTTTTCTCTATATTCTTTTTTGTTTACACTATATAAATATATGAATCCATAGTATAATTTTTTTTATGTTGATCTCCCCCATACTGGGCTGAGAGCACTTCGCTTCACTCGGTGCAATTATTTGTCGAGATAGCCCAAAATAAATGACACTTCCACTCATGAATACTCAGAATATCTTCGTAAGCATGGCAAATCTTGCTCTTTTGGAGTGATTTTAGCAATTTTCAATGACTTAGGAATGACCCATTCTTTTGTTTCATTGCATAGTCTCCATTTTTCCTTCATGCCTAGAAATAAAAATAGTATTCAACAACAGGCTCAAGATCTTTTCTCCACGTATCTTCCTTTGAGGTAATATATCTCTTCAAAATATGTGATGATCTACTCATGTAGAAAATTATTTAAACATGTGATGCCGAAACGTGATCACCATTAATTTTAAACATTCTATTTGCTGCATACCAAAATATAAGAAGACACCTTAGTGTTGTAATTTTAACACCAAATCATACAAACAAATAAATTATACATAAATATTTTATGTGAATGAATACGTTCCACGTATTAATATTACATTTGTATGTTAGTAAAGTTAATACATAAATGGACCTTTAAACTACATAATGTTTGTTATGGAATAAAGCCAAAACAGCGAGATCATGAGTCTCAATCCACTAAGATTCTACCTTGTGTTATCACACAATGATTTCCATGTGAATGCTAAATAGTTAATAAAATAGGTAAGCGTCAATTACAATCATTAAAAATATAGAATTTAATAATTGACATGATCATAAGTTTCTAAACGCTTTTTAACTATCTATAAGACTAAGCTCACCATTGATAAATTAATCCCTTGAGCATGCCTAGTAACTTAGAATAACTTTATGGTTTTAATTGAATAAAATTATTTTATGATTTAAAATAAAGATTTGGTTTATGAGACGAAAATATAACAACCTATAACATTACTGTGTCATATTATATCAAAATCATTACGGCTCATTTTAATAAGATATTAACATTGTCTTAAAATTAAGTTATATATAATTAGACAATGGTAATACCTAAAAATATTGATTTTCATAGATAATTATAAAATAGACACAATATTATATTTATAATAGGATTATATATGACTAACAATATTGATTAAAATACTTATACGGAAAAAGATTTAATAATATCTCAAAAGCCAAAAAATTCCATATATATATATATATAGATGTTTAACAAGCCATAAATACCCTATCTAAAATAAAGAATATGGTTGATTTGTTTTAAGGTCAAAATGAAAACTATTGGCATGTTTTAAATGCTATAAAAAAAAAAAACCTTAACTAAGGTTCTAGATATTTGTCCTAAAATTAAATAATTTAGCTAAAGGGTTCTAAATATTTGCCCTTAAGAGTACAAAGAGAGTTAGATTTTGTGTTAATATTGATATCCACTTCTTGTGTCTTGGATATTTTTGGTAAAAATGAGGGTATGGATGGGGAGGTTGTCCAAAACAACCTTGTAGGGTGAAATTTTGGTAGCTCCATGATAGGTGGTATTGTACTACCTTTCTGGAAGGGGGGAGTTGGGGGAAGGGTCAGGGGGGGTGGGACTACTAAACGTAATGGCCAAATCAGTCAATGTAAAACCAAATGGCTAAAAATATTTTTATGGTCAACACCTCACAACCTATATTATTAACTCCAATATCTCAGGTCCTGCAGTATCCATAAGTATTGTGACATGCATCATCATCGTCAACATCGACGTTGTCATCATCATCATCATCAATTCCATATGGTACATCAACATAATCTTGATCATCATCCCCATTATCATCATCATTGTCAGCATTAAGTACATCATCAACAAAATCATTGTCATCATTGTCATTATGGTCACTCATATGCCATTAGTGTTCTTAATCACTCATCAACATTAGGATTAATGCCATCTAATTGTTAAGTTCATTTATATGTCGTTACAGTCATTTTGATGATAGTAGGATTGTTTAGACATTGTTACAAACATTTAGGTGCCATTAGAATCAATTAGGATCCAAAAGTGATACCACATGCATAATCATCATTGACATCCACATCGTCATCATCATCATACAATAAATTAACATCATTGTTGTCGTCGTAGTCATCATCAATATAATTGCGATAATAATGAGCAAGGAGCCCTACTGCCTCAAAAGAATGGATGATATAGTCTTATACTTATCAAATCATATCCATGCACTCCATCACAATTATTGTAATGCATCATCATCATGTTGTTGGGGCCAATCAAATTCCATTGGGCTCTATAAAATGTTGTTGGGGACACTCAAATTCCATTAGAGCAATTTAGGTGACATTAAGGTAATTTACCCCACATTAGGATTAATAAAGATATAAAAGTGCCATGATTACGATCATTTATGTGCCACTATGATAAATCAAGATCCAAAATTACTATCACATGAATCATGATCATTGACATTGAAATTGATATATCTGATGTTATGTCGTACGTTTTCCGAACACAATTCCTAGCTCTAATCCTAATGCAATTCCTAGCACGGTTCCTTTCAAATTTTTGGGATTATTCCAGGAGCTATACCTGGATCTATTCCTATCGCTAACCCTGGATTAATATATGGTGCTATGCTATTCAGGACATTTTTTGGAGGCTATTCTTGGCATTACATGGGATGTTTTTTTGGACGCTAATTGGGACGTTAACTTGGATGCTAATTGGGATGATAATTGTGATTCTAATTGGGACACTAATTGGGACACTAATTGGGATGCTAATTGGCGTCCAAAATAGTGCCAACTTTTAAAAATGGATGCTAATTGAGATGCTAATTGGGACACTAATTGGGATGTTAATTGGGATGCTAACTGGGATGCTAATTAGCATCCAAAATAATGCCACTTGTTAAAAATGGATGCAAATAATGCCATCTCGTGAAAAAGTGTCCACTTTGTCCAAAAATTGATGAAAATACACTAAAAATGATAGTGGACGCTAAAAAGGAAGCTAAAGAAGATGCTAATCAGAAGGGTTTTGTTGTAATGGAGATTCCTCTTATGACACAGATTCTTTATCCATTACTCATTTTATTCCTCCATCGACATATTTGTTGGTTCTTTTGGGAATCTATTCAAGAAGTTCCCATATTCATGGTAGATATTGCATTTGAAGGGAATTTTCTCATAATCCACTTGCTAAAGATATGTCTAATTATCCAAATTGAGATTTATGGCCTCTTGGAGACCTTTTTGAGATCCACCTCCATGCAAATGCATGCAAATTCTCATAGACCATACTTTGGTTAAGTTCAACCTATGTAATCCCAAAGCATATTCCCAATATCTAAAAGAGTCTCATCATTCCAATAATGTAGAGGAAGGAAACGAAGGCAAACCCAAATTGGGACAAATGAAAGAAAATTGATTTTAGGGATGAACTATAGCATACATTAGTTAAGGTACATCCCACGGGAACCATAAAATAGGGTCCACTTTTAAAAATGAAATACATGTCTTCATTCTCTTTAAATAGTAAGGAAAATTAAGAAACCCTTACCACAAAGGGGGTAGGATATCTCACCTTTCAAATGAGGCATCCAATTTTTCTCAACCCAAATTGCGTCAAATATAAGAGAGGGATAGTTTCTCATAAATTGGATTATTAGACTATTTTCTACAATCTTCAACATAAGGTACATCAAACTAGATTATACCAAGATTGATGATGGGATCTCATTTATTTTTTCTATGAAATGCAATTGCTCAGATTTGTGTTGATGAGGAAGGACCGCATCCAAAGAGGAAAAGAATGTCAAATCGTAAGGAGGGGGCGAGAGGAAGGGGATATGGATCCCCGTCTGGGGGAATCCATAATGACATCCAAGGAAAAATGGAAGGAGGGTTTCATGTTGTAGAGTGCACTTCAACTTTTTAGGAATGTTAACAACATAATAATTCATTTTAAAAGAAAATTGTTAATTTTTTTGTATGTATAAAAACTTAATTATTTCTATTTCCAAATAATTATGTAAACACCAAGTTAGAGATATGGATGTATATATTAAGACACTTATTGATGAACTTTTAAATTCATCATCTAACATCAATATGCATGACATATCCAAACCAATAGGTCAAGAACAATTTCAATTCCATGGAATACTTACATGGACAATTCATAATGCGGTGTATCTTACACATTTTTTGTTAGAGAATCATACCACCTAGTACCATGGTCACATACAACCTAGGACACACCTTCATTTGTTTTTCACTCATGTTGTATGGTCCAAACCTTGGTTATGTTGGTATGCTAAGGTATTTGGGGGTTTTGGACTGATTAATGCACCAAGGTTCCCACATTTGATCATTCAGGAGCTCACGCACGCTCATTAATGGAATTTCTGTCCTTGGAGAGCTTCCACTCCTAAAAAAAGGTAACTGGCTTGACCAGAGGTTCCCATGCATTGTATTTGAGTGTTTTTTTCTCTTTTGTACCATTCAATGCTTCCTAGAGCCACTCCCACTCACCCATGCACTCCAACACGCCTATCCTACCCTTATTTATGACTCGTAATGCTTCACCCATGTTCACATGGTCATTCATGACTGTTTGGGGTGATTTGGGAGCTCATTGGTCAGCCTAGGGGGGTTTGAGGTCCAATCTATGATTGCCACATGTATGCCACCAATTTTCCTCCAAAGGCTAAATTTTTTATCCTATTGTATTATATTCATGTTCCAGACGTATTTACATGTTGGACAGTAATATAAAAATCATTTATTGGCACCATATCTATGTGTTAACTTTGCTCTTTTACACAGTTTTATGCATAATTTGTGAAATTCTTGAGTAGTGAGGATTCTCTTATATCTTAGATATTGTTGTGAATCATATTTTCACATGCTATCCAATCTATTTGGAGTTGAAAATCAAATTCATAGAGTTTGAGTGAATATCTAGGGTGTCCTCCATAAAAAATTGAGAGTTTGCATTGTACATTGTTCCAGTGTCTTTATCACTTAGTGCGCAAGTAGAAATGGAGAAAACTCATATCTTGATAACCCCATTTAAATATTTTGAATGTAAGGCCTAAATGGTGATCCAATTGAGGTCGAAAAGTCTCTACAGAGTAACCATGGGAACTGAGAATGAGCCCAACTCTATGTGGAAAAGTCTAAATATTTCAATAGATTGGATGAAGCATTTGTGATACTCTGTCTCATTATTTCAAAGGATATTTTATTCCATGTAGACAGTATTACAACAACTAATGAATCCTGGCTCAAGCTTGGGTCACTGTTTTGGAAGACATATGAGATGAGAGGACACCAACTTGAAAATGAGTTGATCACATTGAGCCCAACTCACTTTGAGACGATCCAGGATTTCTTCACCAAGTTCAAATCCTTGGTACTTCAATTAAAATAGTGTGGTATTGAAAATAAGGAAGAGCATCCAATATTTTCCGTTCTTTCAAAGCTAGGTCCTGAATATTCAGTGTTTGTTTCGACATCCCACTCATGCAAGTTGATAGTTCAAAATTGGAGAATCCCTATCTTGGTAGAATTCAAGGAGTTTTTGACTTAGGATCAAGACAAATTGGTTCAAATGGGTACTGCCAAATCCACCAAGGATATATCTCTTTCTATAGGTGTTTTGAATCAAGCCAAAGGAAATAATAAATCCCAATATTCGAAGCAACAAGAGAAGAAGTAGGAGAAGGCCAAATCTCTAGATGGGGGTTCGAATCCTAACAAGGACAAAGAGAATAAGAAGAAAGAGAAGAAAAAATGCGCTTATTATCACAAAGGTTGGCATCCAGAGAGTGCATACATGATGAAAACCATTGGCATGATGGTGCAACTCCTTGAGAAGAACAACATTCCTCTTCCAAATGGATCAGGGAAGAAAGAGGGAGGTTCGAATTCTAAGAACAAGGATAGATGCCATGCATTGGTTGCTAGATCTTCTAGTTCTTCCTCATTAATAATAGATTTAAATTCCTTAAGGAACATGGATTATGTAAGATACTCCTTATTGGTCCTACATCTATACATTGGTCCATCCATCGTCATGGGTGATGCCTCCAGGATCCCATCCAAAGGGATTGGAAGGATCAACCTTGACAATGGGTACTTCAATAATGTGTTGTATATTCTCAATATTGAAGAAACCTACTCTCAATATATCAAATGAAAGATACAGGTTTGGCCAAGAGAGTGAAATTCACTCAATATTATGTGGATATTTCAGAAATTTCTATAGGCCAAGTTGTTGCAGTCGGTTTTGCAGATCATGAGTGGAGGATGTACAAGTTTTCACACTTTCTTCCTTACTCCTCAGGGAATGTGCTCCTGTCACATGCCAGTGAGACAAAAAAGCCATGGAACGAGAGGTTTGGACACATAAACTACATATATCTTCAATATTTGAGCAAATAAAACATGGTTGAAGGACTTCCAAGCATCAAGTTTTCCAAAGGCACATGCAAGAGATGCATTGTTTGGAATCATGCAGAGCACAAGTATGACAAGGGAAAAGAAAGAAGGGATGTAAAAGTGATTGATTAGATCCATTCATACCTTATAGGACCTATTCCCACACCCTCCTATGGAAACTGGAGGTATGTATTAACATACATAGATGATTTCTAAAGATATTGTTGGGTGTATTTTCTCAAGTAAAAATTTCAAGTGTTTGTGATCTTCAAAGTTTTTAAGGATTTGGTTGAGAAATTGAGTCAGAATAAGATAAAAATATTAAGGAATGATAATGTAAAGGAATGTTTTAACAAGAACCTATAGCATATGTGTGAATAAAATGACATTCAAATGCAACATTCTGTGCCTTACACACCTCATCAAAATGGTGTGGCAGAGCACAAGAATAGAGCATTGAAGGAGGTGGCCACATGCATGTTGGAGGCTAAGTTTTTTTCACCTAAGATATGGGATGAAGACATGACTTGTGCTGCATATGTTCAGAACAAATTTCCACACAAATAATTGGTAGAGAAAACCCCATTTGAGGCTTGGAGTGGTCACAAGCCCAATGTTTCTCATTTCAAGGTTTTTGGCTCAAAGGCTTGGGTTAGAATTCCTCCCAAGAAGAGAAAGGCCTTGCAAACTAAAAGAAAGGAGTCCATAATGGTTGGATATTTGAATATGCAAACATATAAAATCTCTTTGACCCCCCATCTGAGAAAACTTTCATTCAGAGAAGCGTACAGTTCGAAGAAGAGCCCATGTAAGAGATCAAACTAGTCAAGGGGGATTGCTCACACCCTGCACTGAATGATGATGTAAGTGATGATTCTTTCTCTGATTTTTCTGATTATGATATGGAATATGAAGATGATGACATGCATACAGATCATTATTCACCCATAAGGCCAACATGGGATGATAAAATCATACAAGCAGTTGGTGATCTTGTTGGATATCCACTAGACTCTAGGAAGACTAGATATCAATTTCATAATGCATTCTCCACTTGTGATTCAAATATTTCAGAGAGGTGCTTTATGATGTTTGGATATGATCCTAATTCATATGAGGAATCATCACATGATCCAATATGGAAAACAATTATGCAATAAGAGTTCAAGTCTTTACAAGACAATGGAGCTTGGGA
This sequence comes from Pseudotsuga menziesii, assembly GCA_001517045.1. Classification (NCBI taxonomy): domain Eukaryota; kingdom Viridiplantae; phylum Streptophyta; class Pinopsida; order Pinales; family Pinaceae; genus Pseudotsuga; species Pseudotsuga menziesii. The sequence goes on along the minus strand of LPNX010065361.1, from coordinate 13,634 downwards.
GTTGGTTCCTCTACCTTCCAAGAGGAAACTAGTGCAATGTAAGTGGGTTTATAGGACCAATATGGATACTCATGTTGAAATATTGTAAATTCAAAGAATATTCTATATGTATCTTTTTGTGGTCCTCGATGGTCCTACCAGGAGAACCACTTGTATTATCTTGTACCCCGATGCTTCTAATCGAAAGAAATAATAAGAGTCATGAGGTTTTCCCCTCTAATTGTAAAGGTGGGTCATTAGCACCCCAGTGTGGTTACTTGAGCCTACATGTGTAACTCGAGCCTACATGTCGGATGAGTTAATTGAAGTGAACGGATGAATATAAATAGAGGTGTAGCTCTCCTCATTTGAAACACACACGCTCACTTGAGTAGCACACTTATGGAGGAGAGAAGTAGCTGGAGAAGGAGGAGGATCAAGTTTTTGATCTCCTTGCTGGTTTTATCTTTTACCTTTTGGGGCATCTATATTGAGGAAGCTTTTGCTGGGTTTTTCCCTTTAGGGTTTTCCCAGGATAAATCTGTGTTGTTCTTGTGATGCTGTTTCTTTCAGTGATCCTGTTTATATGGTTTTGTTATGAAAATGAAATGAAATACTGATGTCTTAGATAATCATATGAAAATTTAACATGGTATCAGAGCTAACCTGAACATGACAACTTTCACAAGGAAAAATAGCCCTCTCTCTCTCTCCCCGGAAGAAATTAGGGCTTCTTGCAGAAGAAGAATTTTTGAGTGAGCCTAGAATAGGATTTCTCTCCTCATGAAAATCGAAGTTTAGAGACCTGGATCAATATTTTTGGTTGGGTGAAACTCCAGGAAAGTCAAACCCTAGTTTGACCCCGAGCTAGAAAAACCCTAAATACCAAAACTGCTAAGTTTTGGTACATTCGCTATATCCCGAGATTGGCGAAGGTTCAAGAGCTGAAAATGACAGAGGTAGAAGATAAAATCCTGATGTACATTGTGTCCAAAATTTAGATTTTGGTTCGCTATATTCTTGGAGATATGATCCATTCAAGTTATGGTTCCAGCTTCTTCCAGGATTCATCCCTAGACAGGACACCTGGAGAAAATCGCTATAGCTTGGGCTACCTAGGTCAAAATGGAATTCCTGAAGATGTTCCAGAAATATCATGGAATTTTCTTTCTATTTTATGAATATTAGACTCAGAAGATGAACCCGTGACATGTGGCATGCCCTACAACTTCGCTGTTCTGAATAGTCCTGTAACAGGTCACCCTGGAAAATTGTCATAAATACCAATTGGTGAAACCAATTCTGATGAAAACTATGGTGTTGGATCAGGAACATGTGGGGTTACCGCAATGTGAAATTTCAGACATAAAGCAGTAGTAATTTCGGAGATATCACTGAAACATTGGCAGGAATTTCTGCAAAAGAAATTGGAAAACTAGGGCTTCTTGTTCCGGGAGCTTCCCTCCACTGTTCTCAGAAAAGGAGTACGTTGGAAAGCTCCATTTCAAGAGGTCTATCTTTCTATCCAATCAGATCTGAAATATTCCAAGTTTTAAAAATTAGGGTTTCTCTAACAAGCCCTAGATCAGCCAGCTCTAGAAGCAGGACGGACACCTCAAATCGGTAAGATCTAATATTTTGCTATTTGCATTTAAGGTTTTCATTTCAAAGTGATATATCACATCAGCCTAATGATAAGCTTGGTAAAGTTGACAACTTCCAAGCATGGAAGTATTTGATATTTCTGAATAAAATGAATTGGACACCTACATG
>LPNX010065361.1:0-11710 GCA_001517045.1 Pseudotsuga menziesii | reverse complement strand
ATATTTAGTTGATGTGTTATGCATGATAGATTGTTTACATTAATACTACTAATATGCATGTGATGGGTAAGTAGCTCATGGCGCTATACAACTCTCCAGTATGACATATTGGATTAGTGCACAATCTCAATGATGTCATGGTAGAGATGGAAGGCATCTAGAAAGTTTCTGTGAGATATGGATGAATGTTGTATTGGCTAAATAGTTGCATGATGCATAAGAATTTTTCATTATGCATATGTTTCATGAAATAGTTCTAACCATGCAACTGGTGCATTTGAATTGTAGGAAAGGTCATGTACAACCTCCTACAAGAAGACAAGGATGAGACTTGTTCTGAAGAACAAGTGATGACAATTCAATAAACATGAATCTAAAGCTCCCAGGGTCAAAGACACCATGACGGAAGAAAGAGCTTCAGAAAGCGGTAGATCCACCTCAAAGGATGAAGACCACCATGGGTATGAGAGATAACTCAAGATGAAGAAAATAATTCTATAAAAGAAGCTATGATAAAAGAATAATAGTTGATCATGGGGAATGATGTATACGACATGATTTCGAGACATAAAGGGAAGTACATAGTATCCTCCATATGGATCTACAAGAACAAGTGTACAAAGAAAGGTTCATGATTTGCCTCAGAAAGAATAGACTATGTCATGCCATACTCTATTGACCAGTATGTATCAAGCATAGAACCACCTGTACAGAATGAAGAAGGAAGATAATACTCCACTTCAGGGGGAGTGACTACAGAATATATCTGAGTTTGACACGGTACAACATGATGGACAACTTCTTGATGGATCGAGACTTTACCAAGAGTAAAGTGGGTTCCAACCTTCAAAGTTGAATGCAGAAGACTAGGATATGTTGATGATCTGACAAGACGAACTCATGGAAGATGTTATGATGAAAGAATACTAGAATGATGTATGGGATATAGTTCCCAAACCAGAAGGAAAGAGTATTGTATCCTCCAAATGGATATACAAAATAGAGCATGTAGCTGACTGAAGTATCGAGAAGTATAAAGCAAGATTTGTGGCCAGATTTTTCTTTCAAAAAGAGGGAATTAATTCTGAAGAGACACTTACTCTAGGAAGTAAGGTACACTTCCTTCAGAACTATCATGGTAGTTTCTTCCATGGTGAAGTAAAGACAAGCCTTCTTTAATGGTATGATTGAGAAAGAGTTTTTTCATCGAATAGTCATGAGGATTTGAAGTTGAATCCAGATGGAATCACGTATGCAAGTTGAAGAAGGCCCTCTATGGCCTGAAGCAAGCTCCCAGAGCTTGGTATGGAAGAATAGATAGTTTCTTGTCGAGCATGGGATTTACCAAGAGTAAAGTTGATCCTAACCTTTATCTCAAGGTTGTAGAAGATGAACTTGTCATCCTGTTATTATATGTGGATGACTTATCCTTGATAGTAAATGAGAAACAGGTCATGGAAAGCAAGAAGAAACTAGCACAAGAATTTGAGATGAAAGACCTTGGGTTAATGCATCATTTCCTAGGTCTGGAAGTATGGCAAAGTTCAGAAGAAATATTTCTCAACCAGGGAAATATTGCGGTAGAGATATTGAAGAGATTCAATATGTTGGAATGCAAAGTCATGGCCACACCCATGGACTCCAACCTAAAGCTGTTAGCTGATGACTCATCAGAGTTAGTGGATATGACTCATTACAGACAGATCATTGGGTCATTGATGTACTTAACAAATACCAGACCAGACATTTGTTTTGCTGTGAACACCTTAAGTCAATATCTTGTTCAACCAAGACGGGTTCACCTAGTAACTACAAAACATGTGATGAGATATCTGAAAGGGACTATAGACTTTGGTTTATATTATGATGGTAGCCATGAGTATAGATTGTATGGCTACATAGATGCAGATTGGGATGGAATTATCTTAGACAGGAAAAGCACATTAGGTAGATGCTTTTGTTTAGGGTCTGCTATGAGTTCATGGTTTAGCAGGAAACAGTCCAATGTTTCTCGTAGCATGGCTGAAGCAAGATACATATCAGATTGCTCTGCTAAGTTGTGAAGCCATATGGCTTCAGAAGCTGATATCAGGTCTCTTTGAACTGAAGATGGATACTACAATGATTCTATGTGATAACCAGAGTTGTGATGACAGATAACCTTGTGTTCCGTCATAACACATAGAAATACGGCATTTCTACATACGAGATAAGATGCAGATGATGATGTTTAAATATTCCCATACTGAAGATATAGATGATGTTTCAATATTTACATACTGTAGATGCAGATGATGGTGATTCCGTATTTCTATACTAAATATAGAGATGATGATGCTTTCAGTATTTCTATACTGAAGATATAGATGATGATTCTTTCAGTATTCACATACTGGAGATACAGATGGTGATAGTTCAGTATTCACATACTGAAGATGTAGATGATGATGGTTTGGTTGCTGATGTGCTAATGAAGCCTCTGTCTCGAGTAAAGTTCGAACACTTTCGAGACAAGCTTGGTGTTGTTCGGAAAGACCTTCCTCGAAAGGGGGAGTAGTGATGTTTCAATGGGATTGTATCATCCCTAGGAATATGCCCTAAAGTGATCCGGTGACCTCGGTCCTCGAGAATGAAGAGGGATTGTATCATCCCGGGACATCTATCCAAAAGTGATCTGGTGACCTCGGTCTTCGAGAATGAAGAGGGATTGTATCATCCCGGGACATCTATCCAAAAGTGATCTGGTGACCTCGGTCCTTGAGAATGAAGAGGGATTGTATCATCCTGGGACATCTATCCAAAATAGATCCGGTGACTTCAGTCTTCGTGAATGTGGTGGGATTGCATCATCCTTGAACTTCAGTTCAAAATGTGTCTGGAGGTCTCGGCCCCCATGAATGTGGTAGGATTGCATCATCCCTGAACTTTGGTTCAAAATGTATCCGGAGGTCTCGGCCCTCGTGAAAGTGGTGGATTGCATCATCCCTGAACCTCGGTTCAAAATGTATCCGAAGGTCTCGGCCCCCATGAAAGTGGTAGGATTGCATCATCCCTGAACCTCGATTCAAAAAGTATCTGGAGATCTTGGTCCCCATGAATGTGGTAGGATTGTATCATCCTTGAACTTCAGTTCAGAATGGATCCGGTGACTTCGGTACTCGAGAACATGTGTTGATCCCATAATTCCTAGAGGAAGGATTGTCTGAGTTCCACATCTGTGTTGATCCTGTAATTCCGAAAGGAAGGATCGTTAGTAACTCCGTAAAGACCTAAATCCCATAATTTCGAAAGGAAGGATCATTAAATTGATCCCGTAATTCCAATAGGAAGGATTGTCTGAGTTCCACAGATGGGTTGATCCCATAATTCCAATAGGAAGGATTGTCTGAGTTCCACAAATGTGTTGATCCTGTAATTCCGAAAGGAAGGATCGTTAGTAACTCCGTAAAGACCTAAATCCCGTAATTCAGAAAGGACAGATCGTTAGTAACTCCGTAAAGACCTAAATCCCATAATTCCGAAAGGAAGGATCATGGTGATGCTTTGATGATGTTGATTTTTTGATAATAATGATGTTTTCATGATGATGATGTTTTTATGATGATGATGATGTACTGATCGAAAGATTAGAGTATGATGATGATTATGATGTACTGATCGAAAGATCAGAGCGTGATGATGATGATGTATTGATCAAAAGATCAGAGCATGATGATGATGTACTGATCGAAAGATCAAAGTATGATAATGATGATGTACTGATCGAAAGATCAGAGTATGATGATGATGACGTACTGATCAAATGATCAGCATGTGATGATGACGACGTACTGATCAAAAGATCAGAATATGATGATGATGATGCTGTTTGAGAATTGAAGTATGATTATGGTGCTAATCACGATGTTACTAATTAGGTTGCTGATCGAAAGAACAAAATGTTGAAGATGTTGTTGCTGATCCAAAGATCTAAGTGCTGAAGATGTTGCTGAATGAAATGTTGAATATGTTGTTGTTGATCGAAAGATCAAAGTGCTGAAGATGTTGCTGATCAAAATGTTGAAGATATTGTTTCCGATCGAAAGGTCAAAATGCTGAAGATGTTTCTGATCGAAAGGTCAAAGTGCTGAAGATGTTGCTACTGATTGAAAGGTCTAAGTGCTAAAGATGTTGCTGCTGATTGAAAGGTCTAAGTGCTGAAGATGTTGCTGATCGAAAGGTCAAAGTGTTGAAGATGTTGCTGAAGATGTTGCTAAAGGTGTTGCTGATCGAAAGGTCAAAGTGTTGAAGATGTTACTGATCAAAAGGTCAAAAGATGTTGATGATGATCAAAGAGTTGTTGTCGTTAAAAATTGAAGACGAAGACTATATGATGTTGGAAAGCTTCCAATGATTTATAGATGTGTTACCCTGATGATGTTGATGATGTCCTCTCCTACTATTGTTGTTGTTGATGTTGTTGTAGAATACCCTTCTCGTTAAGGGGGAGTGTTGAAATATTGTAACTTCGAAGAATATTCTATATGTATCTTTTTGTGGTCCTCGATGGTCCTACCGGGAGAACCACTTGTATTATCTTGCACCCCAATGCTTCTAATCGAAAGAACTAATAAGAGTCATGAGGTTGTCCCCTCTAATTATAAAGGTGGGTCATTAGCACCCCAGTGTGGTTACTTGAGCCTACATGTGTAACTCGAGCCTACATGATTAACTCGAGCCTACATGTTGAATGAGTTAATTGAAGTGAACGGATGAATATAAATAGAGGTGTAGCTCTCCTCATTTGAAACACACACACTCACTTGTGTAGCGCACTTGTGGAGGAGAGAAGTAGTTGGAGAAGGAGGAGGATCAGGTTTTTGATCTCCTTGCTGGTTTTATCTTTTACCTTTTGGGGCATCTATATTGAGGAAGCTTTTGCTGGGTTTTTCCCTTTAGGGTTTTCCCAGGATAAATCTGTGTTGTTCTTGTGATGCTGTTTCTTTCAGTGATCCTGTTTATATGGTTTTGTTATGAAAATGAAATGAAATACTGATGTCTTAGCTAAGCATATGAAAATTTAACAACTCATGGTTCAGATATGAAGTATAATTCTAGGTTGGTTTCCAAATTCTTCACTAAATTCCATGGAATGGACTATATAGAGACATTTGCACTAGTTGTAAAGATGGATTCCATTAGGCTAGTTTTGGCCATTGTTGCATCTAAGTGACGAGAGGTGTACCACATGGATGTGAAGAGTTATTTTCTTCATGGTTACATTGATGAGGAGATTTATATGAAGGATCCCAAAGGTTTCATTCATGATCCTTCAATTGTTTTCATGTTGAATAAGTCTCTAATGGTCTCAAGCAACCCCCCAAGGCTTGGTATGCCAAGATGGACAACTTTATTCTATCACTAAGATTTGAAAGATACAAATATGAAACTAATGTATATATGAAGAATTTTAATGACTCAATTAATATCATAGTACTTTATTTTTATGATATTTTGATCACTGGAAGTTGCATTGATAATATAGGTTCAATTAAGTCTTCATTACACAATGTGTTTTCAATGACTGACCTTGGATTGTTGCAATAATTTATTGGGTTGGAGATTGAGCAATCTGATGCAGGTATTAAGGTCAACAAATAAAAAGTATATTGAATACCAGTTATTGAAGTTCAAAATGGATGAATGTAAGGAATCCAAGTGTTGCTTCCTTTTAGGAGATAAACTAGGTGATTTTTGTCATGTCCCCAATTAAATAATTTCCAAATAAGACTACTTGCAATTAATGTTTCACCAACCTACTAGTTCCCTAGGTTGAGATGGAGACATAAATTTTTCAATAAGGGGATAAGGGACCCAAAAGGAATTTATTTTATCATATTCACATTTAAATAGGTCACACAAATGATAAATTATAAGAAAATAAGGTGGCATCGATTCATGGAGACACTTGGAATGATCTTCATCCAAATTCGAACACATGGGTACTGTAACATTATTGGATGGTGATGTGGTGTCAAAAATCATATAATTATCCAAGGAATTATAATTGTTAAATGAGATTAATTCCCATGGAAGAGGAAGAGAGTAGCATATAGTGTGTGCCACTTGGAAGGAGATTCCCTGTACTCTATGAAAACAAATGATGGAAGATTCTATGACAAGTATGACAAATTCAGACCTGATTTCTAAAATATGAAAAATATTACATTAAAGGGATAAAAATAGACACCAAGAGGTCGAATTTGGGAGTTACAGGAAACCATGGGAATTGGGGAAATAATTGGAGCATGAAGAGGAAGACAAGTGTCATATGAGTTACTGATACCCTAGGATGAGTTGGAGGAAGCCCACGGAGAGAAAGTAGACCTTAGGATTCCTCATGAAGTTAATAAAAGGATTTAATTAGGAAAGAGAATGTATTTTTATCATTTTTTAATTGGCCTTTGGAATTTTGGAGAGCTTTTGCTTGTCCATTGCATGGTGAGTGTTCACTCTACCTACTTGTGAACCAATTTTGAGGGAGTTGGATTCCTTTCCAAGTTGATTGACGGAGAGGAAATTAATACCTATAATCAGAGATTAATTAAGGATTTTTATTTTCAGGTTGAAGTTCCATATATTCGAATTCTCATCTATCTCCCTATTCTCTCATTCCTTCTTCTCCATTCCCCCACACTCTCATGTTGATGGCACACTTGTTAGAGTGTTGCTTGCACTTTGCTGAGGATATTTGATGTAAAATATTGGGTAAATTATTTATGTATCTATAATATCATATCCATATTCTATGTAAGTATAAATATCATAAATAAATTTATGAAATGCTTGCATTCCCCATGCTCTTGAATAACTAGTTTTCATGGATTTGGCTTCAATATTGAAGTGATTTTATCTCAGACTTGTATGAGTAATTTTATGCGAGTTTTATGATGTTTGGGAAGAAATATATTATTTAATACTATGAAATTTCATTCCCATATTCTATTCATCTCAAAATCCAAGAAAATACTGTGTAAAAAGCTTGCATTCTTATGCCATCATATCACTAGTTTTCATGGATTTTGGCTTCAATATTGAAGTAGTTTTATACCAGATTTGTATGACGGATACTATATGATTTGTATGATTTTGTGACAGAAATATATTATTTGTTACTCTTTAATTTCATTTCCATATTCTTCGTGGTTTTAAATCCAAGAAATACATATGTGAAACTCTTGCATTCCCATGCCATTGAATCACTAGTTTCCATCACTTTGGCTTCAATCTTGACAGAGTATTGTATCATATTTGTATGAAGTATTTTATCTGAGATTGATGATGTTGTGAAATAATTATATTATTTTTTACTCTTTAATTTCGTTTCCCTATTATTCATGGTTTGAAATCTAAGAAATCCATATGTGAAAATCTTGCAATTCCATGCTACTAATTCACTAGTTTTCCTATATTTGGCTCCCATACTGAATAAGTTGTATACAAGAATTGTATGAGGGTATTTATATGGTGTTTAATATTGTTTTGGAAGAAATTTTTATTCTGTATATAGTCTCTATATGTCACATCCTGATTTGAGCCTTTAACCCTACTTTTCATGTGTCAAAGTCGAGCTAGTTATGCAATTTCCCCATAAGCAATTTCATTGAAAGTATCAAACGAATGTGGAGCTATATAACCAATTTGAATAACTAATAAAAATGTGTAATGAAATTCCATGAGGTATTATATAATTCCCCATAATATTATTACAGATTTTGGATGTTCGTACATGAGTTGGGAATCCTAGTTCGCCTACACCCTAAGCCTGGATTTCATCACAATTTCCTAGTAAATTTGGCCTTTTTGTTATCATCCCAAACAAGGTTGTGGAAGTATAAAATCAGATAAAAAGTTTTCATAAACCAACTTGGTATGTTTTAATTCTCATCATGCCATTTCCTTTCAAATTTGGGACCATTTGTTGAAAGTTGGAACCCTCTAGAGTCATGACTAGTTAGGCTCAAATTTTGCCTAATTTGTAATTTCCTCCAAAATTCCAAAAAAGGGATATTGCAGTGGTATCCTATCATGGTATTGGAAACTATTGAAGTTATGTATGATGATTATGAATTTAAATCACTCATCAATTCATATGTTGATGATACAACCAAGAAACTCATGCAAGGATTCGAATTGATGTCTAGCCAACTTAGGGGTAAGCTGGGAGCAAAGGGTAGTAGAAGTTTCCATGATGGAGAGAAACATAATACCATTAATTTTGAATAATTTTGTGATTTTTTTAATGTATATAGGAACAATAATGCAAATATGAACTCATTAAGGAACAATTGACAATCCATAAGTAGGGAGGAGACCAAGGAGCCACCAAGTTCTGTGGGTGGTGAAACAAAAAAAAAGAATTACATTATGAGGATCGAAAGTCACTCCCAAGTGACTTTGAAAAAGATGAGGAAACATCACATGATAATGAATAAGAGTCCCTTGAAACTATATAATATATTTCTAAGACACATTCTATTGTGGACATGGACCAAAGGGATTCTATTGATGGACGCTTGAACTATGAAGGAGTACCTTCTGATGGGTTCTCACAAATCTATGTTGGTGACATAGAGATCATATTGGAAAATTATGCAGCAATACAAAGAGTTATACAAAATCAAAAGGGGGTGAAAGTTCAGAGAAGTTTTCGAAAATATGGAGGTAAAGACACTACTACATTTCGACCAAAAATCCGACGGCCGTATTGTCGGATTTTCGACACATCCCTGTCGCATGTACGACACTATGATTTTTTTTAAGCGTCGGAATCTTTTTGTCGGTTATCCAATAGTTGTTTAATCAGTCGGTTAAGTGACACCTCAGTTACCATCGGTTAAATGTAAGGCATCGGTTAAGCGACATGGAAAACCGTCGGTGAAGCGACGGAGATAACGATTAGGCATCGGAGAAGCGACATGAAGGGCCGTCGCTTAAACGACGGATAGAAAGGGTAAGCGTTGAAAAAGCGACATCAAAAACTGTCTCTTAAGCGATGGTAAGAAGGAGTAAGCATCGAAAAAGCGAGATAAAAAACCGTCGCTTAAGCGACGGTAAGAAGGAGTAAGCGTCGGATAAGAGACAGGTATAACCGTCGCTTAAGCGACGACAGTGAATATTTAAAAAAAAAAATAGCTCAAAATTGGCTTGATGTATCCCCTCCATCATTACACTTCGAAGCAGGGAAAATGTGCAGTGGAGATGGAGAAAATTACATATTTTAAATGGTTACAAGTTACAACTTTTGGTCATTAGCATTCAAGCTTCTCAAAGCTTGGTCTTCAGGAGATCTGCCTCCTAAATCTTATACATATAAACCCGGATAGCATATCAGTAAAAGTATAGACTCTGTACATATCTGTTTTATTACAATTTTTATCAAGTCACTATGTAACCGTGTCTTAACTATAAAATATTAAGAAAAAGCTAAATTGTCTTGATCAGCCATCCATCATTCATCAAATGGAAATAAGGCATAAATTATGTTGTATTCAAGGAGATGATATTTGTTGCCAGTAATGTATCATATTTTAATTCAGACTGCCCCAAATACCACCCGTGTGCAACCTCCTGGTCCTCTTTGGATAGTGTGTCTGTTGTGGTGTTCAATTCTTTATACACGTTGGTTAGAGCTTGTGGCCTAATAACAATCCTTCAACCCCCAACTAAAAACAAATAAGCTAACAACCATTTACAGTCATCTTCTTGCTGCTTGGAAATAGGACATTGCTATTAGATGAGATTGTTTTCAGATTTTGGACATTGCAACTATGTTAAAGATCTTTTTATTTTGCTCGAAAAAAAGTCACAATTTCTAAATGAGGGAGAGAAAATTACATATTTAAAATGGATATAACTGTTGGCCATCTTCATTCAATCTTCTCAATAAGACATATAAACCAGGATAGCATATCAGAAAAAGTATGGGCTCTATGCTAAAAATTCTTGATCAGCTGTCCATCATTCATCAAGTGGCAATAAGACATAACTTATGTTATATTTAAGGAGATGGCATTTGTTGCCACTAATGTATCATCTGTGAATTCAGATTGCTCCCAGTACCCCTGTGCAACCTCCAGGCCCCCTTTGAATAGTGTGTCTGCAGTGGTGTTCAATTCTCTATACATGTCTGTAAGAGCTTGTGGTGAGCGACTTCCATACTTAAATTTCTAAACTGGGGGATAGTATCAAGTTTTTCATCCTTTATATACCCTTTATCAAGTTGATGACTACTATTGAATGTCCCATTACCTGTAGATTTGTGACATTTTGTTCTCCAACAATTTTAAAAATTAGTTTCAAGGCCATCATCTCAGCAAAGTTGTTTGAACCAGTTCCTAGACATGCCCTCCCATCTAGAAGCAGGGAAAATGTGCTTGTTCTTTTCATACCAGTGTCGTTCAACAACCTTTCCAGCGTGTGACTGAATGGCAGATAGCAATTATGTTAACAAAAATTGTGCCATGAAACACCTCTGCATGAACAAGATGCCAAAAGAGCATCAGAAAATACCTCATCTTTCTCTATTGTGGCATCAGCAGTTGTCTGAATGTCTTCATGAACATCGAAATGAAAAAGCTACAAAAGCATAATGTAGGCTCAGTAATCATTGTAAAGAACCAAAATATAGAAGCATGTTGCATATAATGAAATTCACTGTTAAAAACAAATAATTGGTAGGAAAATTACCGGTCCACTTTTGCCTCTTGCTTTATTAATAATTAACTCATAAAAGCTATATTGCTGCATTTTGACACAAGAAAATTAAAATAGAAAAATGAAATAACACTTGGAATCATGAAAATTTAGGTTAAATATTACTAATCAAAAAACTAAAAACCTATAAGCAATCACATCCAATCAATAAACTCAAGGATATACCACCAAGAGAAGCCTTCCAATGACACTCTAATTAACAATGTAACAGCCATCAATCAATGTAGTACATATTTCAACAACATTAGCCACACAACAAACAAATGATTTACAAGAAGCATTGTTAACACTTCAAAATTCCCAGGTCACTTCTTGCAGCTCAATTATAATGGATGGATATATTAAGATGAACATCAAAGCAGAAAAATGTCCACGCAAAAGTGCAAGAAGGCATACATGAGGTATTATTAGATCTTCTTTCACATACAAAATATTTTCCACCGAGGCTGTCCGAATCTCTCTGAACTCAGATGCCAGTTGTTGCCGAACAACTCGCATGAAATCAGCCATCGTATCTCCTTTGTGGACCTGGGCACACAAATATGGAAGTTAGGAAAGGACAAAGCTCCATATTTACAACGAATCTTGCAGAGTAGTATTTTTCAACCAGGTCTTAATGCACAGAGATATAATTAAAAAATACACTAGAACTACAGATTGATATCCAAGCACCAGGAGATTCATTTTAAGTGTGTCGCATTCAAGAAAACCTAAAAATAAATGTATTGTAGTAAATATTGAAAGACGTTGAAGAATGAGAAAGAGGTAGATCAGAAGCCAATTCATAGCTGCACATGTTTCACTCATCGTGTACTGTGAAATATATGCAGGAAAAAAAAAATACAATAGATTTCAAAGGTGAAACTGAAGCAGAGGTGTTATTCATCACAGTGGAGATATCTGCCATCATCATTAATCACCAGGCATCCAAGTTCATCTTGAATAAACTAGATTA
>LPNX010065360.1:68215-80257 GCA_001517045.1 Pseudotsuga menziesii | reverse complement strand
CCTTCCCTACTGCCATGTGAAAACTGTTTAAATAACCCAGATCTGCAAGTAAATGGTTCAAGTGCTCTATTGAGGAGTTAAGTGATTGCTGTGGGTCTCGACTCTCAATACTCTGGTTTTGTAGTCACCAAAAAGAGCATCATTTAAATCTATTTCAATCTTAGTTATATTGCTACTACATGTTTAGAAGATCATTTTCATTTAATGCAGAATTGAGAAGTTTGTTTTATTTTCTGTGCTATTCATTTTACTCAACAAATCCTAGAAATTAAGATACCACTATCAGTCAAACTTCTTAATGCCCTTCACCAAGGCCTGTGTACCATCAATTAAAATATCAAGGCCTATCAATTGAAATATCAATTAAAGAATTAAAATATCAAGGCTTATGTACTATCCAACTTTAAACTTGATACCTGAAAGATTTTAACCTGCTATATGATCATGAAAATGTCTAGTTTGTGACAGTGGTAAGTTGAACTGGTTGCCCTGAATCCCGGTGCACACAATTTGCTACCCTAGGAAGTATATTCTTTCTTCTATGGCAAGTCAATTAGATGATTGTTCCTCTTAGTGATTGACACTTGGAAAGTCTTCAATGCCTTGGAATCATGGATTATAATCTTGAAAATGTTGTTTTTCTTTAAAATTTAAATATTTGATGTATTTTTTAGCAAACCGATTCATTAAATTCAAATCGGCCGATTTATGACCGATTCATTACCGATTCCGATTCCGATTCCGAGTTGACCCCCGACCGATTCCGAGTCCGATTCCGATTTTTAAAACTATGTATATAATATATAATGTATTATATATAATATATATTATATATTATATATAATACATTATGTATTATATATAATATATAATACATATTATGATATTACTGTTTTTGCTTGCTGCTCTGTATTATTAATTTATTTCAGATATGATTATTAGCAGCAGGTCTTTTGTGCTAGGGGAGTCCGTAAACTCAGACTAGCTCTTAAACCTTATTTGTAAGCTTGTTAAAAGTTAAATCTCTCTAAAATTAACCGATTTAGGAGCTGGTAAATTGGTAATATTCTCTTAGCAGTTAGCACCTAATCTCTAAGGCATTGATCTTCCTAAACTGCTCTTCATTTACAAGCTGTCCCATTTCTCATCACAGCTTAAACTTTCTGGGGAGCCTCCTAAAAACTTAGTCTAGTCATATCATAGATGAAAAACAGAGATCTCAAGAGAAATTTGTGACTGGTCAACTGGAAACAACACCCGGCCTGAGACCTTGAAATGTGTCAAGCAGTGAATCCACCAGGCAGTGTAAGGCGTTTTAATTAGTGTTGGCATTCTTGTTTTGTAGATATCTGTGTGTTATCGTGTGCCTTAGTTCTACTCCAGTGACCTTAGAAATAGTTAAGCGTAAGTATATTTTTTTAAATGTTATGGAGTCTATCAAAGGAGTGACTGCAATGCAATTATACATGTATTATCTTTGGTTCAATCCAGACAGAAAATATATTAGTATCTTTGGTTACATATTAGTATATTACATATTTTAGTGCACTATATAATTTAAATTCTCCCTCAAATCAGTGCTCTAAATTACAATTATTACAGTGTGATATATACATTAAAATTTAAAACAGACTGTTCACAATAACACTAAATCAGTTCTCTAAATTACAATTATTACAATCTGATATATACATTAAAATTTAAAACAGACTGTTCACAATAACACTAAATCAGTGCTCTAAATTACAATTATTACAGTCTGATATATATTATATACATTAAAATTTAAAACAGACCTCTGTTGAATACTCTTTGTTTCTATTTTGTTATGGCTGTATGCTTCATGAAATGCTGATTATCAACTTTTTTATTCATATATTAAATTTTAATACTCAGCTCACAAAAATATATATATTTTAAATTTTTAATACTCATATATTTTAAACTTTTTTTTATGTTACAGGTTTTGATTTGCAAAGCTGCAAGCATGCCGAAGAATTTGGATCCATTTTGGGAGTATGCAGAGCCGGTTGATCCACAAAATCGGCAAAGGGTTAGATGTAATTTGTGTGGGAAGGAGATGACGGGGGGAATAAGTAGGCTCAAATACCACCTCGCACAACTTGCAGGGCATGAGGTGGATATTTGTAAAAACTCCACTCCTAAAATAGTTCATAGGGCCAAACTTGCAATTGAAGGTATTGGCAAGAGGAAAGATGAGGGGGAAGCTTTGAGGCAGGAACTTGGCATGAGAGCAACATTAGGATCCAGGACGGTCGGACACACTTTAGGGGGAGTGGGGAGTGAGACCTTATCCTCATCTTCCGGCATGCCTTCAACAACATACTCTCTTTCTCACTTTCTGTCGAGATCTGGTCCTAGTGGACAACCAGGGATAAAGTCAATGTACAAGATAAAAGAGAAAAATGAAGCAGATAAACTTGTGGGTCGATGTCTTTTGTGGAGTGATATTCCATTCCACTTTGCGAGGAACCCATTCTATGTGCAAATGTTCAAAGCTGCTGCTGTTGTTGGGCCGGGGTATAAGCCGCCCACTTATGAGGAGTTGAGAGGGCCCATCCTTGATGATGAAAAGGTTGATTGCACTTCTAGGTTGGAGGAGCTTCGAGGTTCATGGGAGGCCACAGGATGCACCGTGATGTCAGATGGTTGGAGTGATAAGAAGGGTAGGACCCTTCTCAACTTCTTGGTTCATTGTCCTCGAGGCATAATGTTTATAAAATCAGTGGATGCATCTGCACAGGTCAAAGATGCAGCATTACTATGTCAGTTGTTGGATGAGTTCATCCAAGAGATAGGTCCGCAGCATGTTGTCCAAGTAATAATGGACAATGCTGCGAATTATGTGGCAGCCGATAGGATGCTTATGGATAGGCATCCAACTTTGTTTTGGACACCTTGTCCAGCACATTGTATTGACTTGATCTTAGAGGATATGGGGAAGATCCAGTTTATCAAGGATGTCATTCATTCAGCAAGAAGCATCACCAAATTTATATACAATCATGCTTCTGTGCTTAGCCTGATGAGGAAGTTCACTCATGATAGGGAGTTGGTCCATCCTGCCATCACTCGGTTTGCCACTTGTTTAATCTCTCTTCAGTCTCTCCTTACTTCTATGTGGGACTTGCAGACTATGTTCCATTCATCTGAGTGGCGTGCTTTATCAATTAGCACTAAACCGGAGGGACATGACATATTCAGGCTAGTGTCATACCAAGAGAGCTTCTGGGATGGGGTGAAGGAGGTGTGTACTGTATGTGAACCTTTGGTAAGGGTTCTACACTTGGTTGATGGAGACAAGCCCGTAATGGGCTACTTGTATGAGGCCATGGATAGGGCCAAAGAGGCCATTAATGCCTACTATGAGGACAAGGGGGAAGAGGGGCAAGCGAAACAACAATTGATATGGGGGGTGATTGATCAGCGATGGAACAAAACACTTCATCGCCCCATTCATGCTGCAGGCCTATTCCTCAACCCCGCATTCTCTTACTCATGTGGCTTCAACTTTGATGCAAAGGTAATGGATGGGTTCTTGGAGTGTGTCCAGAGGATGGTGCCAAGTGCAGCTGACCGTTCAGAGATTTCCAAAGAGTTGGAAGTCTATAGGAGGGCCATGGGAACATTTGGCTTTGATATGGCTATTAATGACAGGAAGAACATAATGCCAAGTAAGTTTCACCTTGTTTCAAAATTTAATTTCATTACTTTCTTTGTTTTATATATCAAATTTTCAATGTCTTCTCTTATGTTTCTCCAATTCATTGTAGATACTTGGTGGGAAACCTATGGCAGACGAGTACCCCATTTCCAAAAGCTTGCTGTTCGGATCCTAAGCCAAACATGCAGTTCTTCTGGTTGTGAGCACAACTGGAGTGTATTTGAAAAGATACACACCAAGAAGCGCAACAGGTTTGAGAATTTGAAATTAAATTCTAAATTCATTATAACTTGTAATTTATGTCATATGGGTAATTTTAATTTATGTATTATAAATTGTAATTGGATAAATTTATGGTGATCATACAGGTTGGATACCCAACGCCTGAATGATCTAGTGTACGTCTCCTACAATCTCAGGTTATGGGTGAAGCAACTTGAGAAAAAACCTGAGGTGGAGGCTATTTCATTGGATCACATTGACACCACTGCTGCATGGAGAGCGGAGATTGAGGAACCTATTATGGAGGTAGCGCCTGATTGGTTAGAGGATGATACAGAGGACATGGAGACTGAGACATGGGACGATGAGTGGTTAGACGCATCTGAGATTGTGCCACCACCGGAGCCACCAGCCACACAGCCAGTGCCACCAATTACAGAGCCACCAGCCACACAGCCACCACTTTCACAGCCACAGTCTCGGTCAGAGGGAGCCAGATATATGGGCAGTGGTAGCAGTAGTGGTGGTCGAGGACTTGATGAGGGTCCAGTACCTCATCATTCTTCTAGTTCTTCTAGAGCACATCAGTTTCAAGGCACTTCTAGAGGACGAGAAAGTCCACGACGACCCCCACGAGCACCTAGTTTTTGTTGCTTACCTGGAAGCAAAGCCATTACTAGAGCGATTACCTTTTCCCGTAAAAGAGGTAGAAGGAATCCATAGTTTACTTTATTTGGTTGATTTCATTGCATATGAGATACATATTACATAAAACATTGACTGTATTTTTTTGGTGATTCATGAGTCGGGGACTCAAGATCCGAGACACGATTCATTTTTGATGTGTGATGTATCACTAGACCTCTTATACATCTTATATATCGGTTTTATTTCCATATTCATGTAGCAATGTGTTTATTTGATGTTCTTGTTGCTTTAAATGTTTAGAAAATTGAAAAAAAATGAATATTTTTGTATTTTTTTTCATTGCCGATATATTGCCGATGTTTGCCGACATTTTCGCCGATAAATCCGATAATATCTTTTTGGACCCTCGGCGATATATTCGCCGACACGATATTTGTAACATTGGTCTGAACATGAGTCATCTCACAAGGTGAAACTTGGGGATGATTATCAATACCCCATAAAAGGGAGTGGAGAAGCTTCATACAAGCTTGACTCCGAAAAATATTTAAAGATGAAGAATGTGCTTATGTTCCAGGATTGAAGAAGAATCTTCTCTCCATTTCTGCACTAGAAGCAAAAGGGATTAGGGTTTCTTTTGTCGATGGCCAAGTTCTGATGTGGCCCAGAGGAAAGACAATAGAGGATGCAACCAGTGATTGGAGAAGAAGACGGAGGCTTGTACTAGCGAAAGGGACGGCCTGAACAAGCATTGGTTCATGAGTCGATTGAACCAAGTGAACTATGGCACAGAAGGCTTGCACATGTGCACTACAGAGCACTACCGATGGAAAGCAAAGTATTCTTAGGACTACCAGAGATCCAAGAAAAGCATGAAGGCATTTGCAAAGGATGTGCACAAGGAAAGAATGCGAAGAAGACATTTTCCATCAATGAGAGCAAGGCTAAAGGAATACTAGATATAGTACACTCAGATGAATGTGAACCCATGTCCTCTAGTTCATTAAGCGGGTATGTGTACTATGTTTCCTTTATAGATGATTTCTCACGTATGACTTACATATATTTCTTGAAAGGGAAAAGTGAAGTTTTCAGTAAGTTCAAGGAATATAAAGCCTTGGTCGAGAACCAAACCGATGGGAAGATCAAGACTCTACGGTCAGACAATGGCGGAGAATTCACTTCAGAAGAATTCAAGGAACTCTGCAAAGAGTCCAGGATTAAGAGGGAGTTGAGCACACCATACAATCCTCAACAGAATGGGGTTGTGGAATGAAAGAACCGAACCATCATGGAGGCAGCAAAAGCTATGCTGCATGACCAAGATCTTCCTATGCACCTTTGGGCGAACGCAGCAAGAACAACTGTGTATGTACAGAACCATACTCCTCATCGAGTACTTGACAACAAGACTTCTGAAGAGGCTTTCTCAGGAGAGAAACTAGAAGTCAGCCATCTAAGAATATGTAGTTGCCCGGTGTACATACATATCCCAAAGGAGAAAAGGACCAAGCTCGATCCTTCTAGTAAGAAGGGTATATTCGTAGGATACAGTGATGCATCAAAGTCCTACCGTACATACTTCCCAGGATTCAAAAAGATCGACATCAGTAGAGATGTAACATTTGATGAAGACTCAGCATACTTCAAATCTAGGAGGACACCCATTCAGGAGGTCGAGAAACATGAAGAGTCGATAGCTCAAGATATGGAAATTAGAGAAGCAATTCCAGAGGACCCTAAAGATCATGACATGACAGAACCATAAGAGCTAGTAGAGACATTCCTTGAGACAGACTCCCACAAGAGGAAACCAACATGGGCATGGGAGCTCATACGAGAAGCTGCAAGGTATGGCGCTCCAGAAGGAATATATACAGAGAGAAAAAGGGCAAAGCCCTACAATAGCTATGTGGCTTTGCTGTGTGACATCATTGACAGAGAACCTTCCACCTATGAAGAGGCAACAAAAAAGAAAGAATGGAAGGATGCGATGATCGAGGAATATCAGTCAATCATGAAGAATGATGTCTGAGAGATAGTTCCGAGACCAGAAAAGAAGTCTGTCGTGACTTCAAAATGGATCTACAAGATCAAGCATGCTAGAGACGGCAACATCAAGAAATATAAGGCGAGATTCGTAGCACGAGGCTTCTCACAAAAAAAAAGGCATTGACTACAAAGAGACATTTGCACCTGTGGCAAGATACACTTCCATTAGGAACATACTAGCATTGGCAGCAGTTATGAAATGGAAAATACACCAGATGGATGTCAAGAAAACTTTCTTGAATGGTGTAGTCGAGGAGGAAGTGTACGTGGAACAACCACTGGAATTCGAGACACATGACAGGAAAACCCATGTATGCAAATTGAAGAAGGCCTTGTATGGATTGAAACAAGCACCAAGGACATGGTACGACAGGATGGATATCTTCCTGATGAGCTTAGGCTTTACCAAGAGTAAAGCAAATTCCCAACTTTAGTTTAAGGTTGAAGACAGAAGAACAGTGATACTCCTACTATATGTCGATGACTTGTTTCTAACAAGTGAAGAGGAACTCATTAAAGATGCAAAGAGGAGACTTGCTACAGAGTTCCAGATGAAAGACCTAGGTATGATGCACTACTTCTTAGGCATGGAGGTGTGGCAGAGTACAGATGGGATCTTCTTTGGTCAAGGAAAATATGTAGTGGGGATTCTGTAGAGATTCAGAATGTTGGATTGCAAGGCAATGGCCACATCTATGGCATCTAACTTGAAGCTTCTGAGTGATGCTTCATCTGAGAAGGTCAATGCCCCGATTTATCATCAGATGATTGGATCATTGATGTATCTGACTAATATGAGACTAGACATATGCTTTGCGATGAACACCATGAGCCAGTTCCTGACAGATCCGAGACATGTTCACCTGATAGCTGCAAAGCATATACTGAGGTGCCTAAAAGGTACAGTAGATTATGGGCTCAAATATGGTGCGAATCAGAAGATTAACCTACATGGTTATGTTGATTCAGATTGGGAAGGTAGCGCCACTGAGAGGAAGAGCACCTCAGGTTGTTGCTTCAGTTTGGGATCTGGCATGATCTCCTGGTTCAGCAAGAAGCAATCATGCGTGGCGCTGAGTACAGTCGAGGCAGAGTATGTTGTCACCTACTCGGCTAGTTGCGAGACAGTATGGCTTCGAAAGCTACTGTCTAACTTGTTTGATCTCTATTTGGATGTGACTTGTATCTTCTTTGACAATCAGAGTTGCGTGAAGCTGTCAAAAAACCCTGTGTTCCATGACAAGTCGAAGAACATTGAGATCAAGTTCCACTATATTAGGGATATGGTGCAGAAAGGAGCAGTGAAACTCCAGTACGTGGAAACGGATGAGCAGATAGTCGATGTGTTGACGAAGCCTCTAGCGAGAGTGAAGTTCGAGTACTTCAGAGAAAGACTTGGTGTGATCCAGAACGAGACCCCTCGAAAGAGGGAGTGATGTGTTCTAGCATAGCTAGAGAGACAAGTTATCTGAGCATAAAATCTTGGCAAAGTTCATAGGTTGCTCAGACGTAATCAGTCCTGTAGGTTATCCTTGGTTGTAATAAGTCCTGGCAAAGCTCGCAGGTTATCCTTGGATGTAATCAGTCCTGATATGTTACGGAAGCATAATATCTCACATGGGAAATTAAACAGGTTGTCCGAGCGGGAAAAATCCTGGTGAAGCAGGATGTTCGAACGTAATCAGCCCCATAGGTTGTCCTCGAATGTAATCAGTCCTGGCGAAGCTCACACGTTATCCTTGGACGTAATCAGTCCTGTGATGGGTTATCCGAATGTAAATATGAGCCCTGGCATGGTACCCAGGTTATTCGGATGTAATAAGTCATGTGGGTTGTCCGAGTGTAAAAAGGAGCCCTGGCATGGTACGCAAGTTACTCGGATGTAATATGCTTCGAAGGTTGTTTGAATGGAAAAGATCCTAGACGTAGGTTGTTCAGATGTAATAATTCCTTGAGGTTGACCTAGAACGTAAAAGTCTTGATGCAGTAGGTTGTTTGGTCATAATCAGTCATTACATATATACCTATATATGTGTGTTCCCATGTTGAGATGATAAGGTCACAAAGCACGTGAGGCGCACCTAGGCGGTTCTATGATACAACGCAAGTTGACTATGGATGCTCTGTGTGCTTTGTTTTGTTTTGTGAAGGACAAAAGAGATGATCTGGATACGACGAGATGAAGGTAGAAAACTCAGGTTATTGCCGTGGCAATGTAAAGAAGGTCCTGGACAGTTCCTACGTGATGGCTTGCTTGGGATGTGATGAAGACCTGGATGAGGAATAGGCCTACATCCAGCATGAAAAAGAGATGGTTCTGTAGAAACTTCCGATGACAAACAGTATTGCTCAATGATCAATTATAAGATGATGATGGCGATGTTGTCCGCCGATTGCACACTAGCAGCAAAAACTTTCCGAAAGCCGTCTCCTCACTTAGGAAAGTGGGAGAGGTGTGACCTTGGGGGCAAGCACAGAGCTAGAAACTGTCACCTACTCCTAGCTCCTCCGTTTAGGCTAACTCCTAACGAAGCCAAAGGGGATAGTCCCTAACAAAGAGTTTCTATGGCTCAATGTGGTTAAAGTGTTTTAAATTGGTTACGGATGCGGATGGGTGTTGTTTAGGAGTTATTGTGATTAAATGTGTTTGTTTATTATGAATTCGACACATAAGACAAAGCAATCCACGTTGCTATTAAGAGAATTAAAAGATAAACAATCATTCAAAACTTTATAAAGATGCATTCACAGATAGAAATTAAAATGTTCCAAAGACAATTGATCCAAATATAATAATAATGCAAAGATTAAAAGACCAGTGCCTATATGGAGTCAACACTCTGCAATGCTTTTAAGAAAATAACAGCAAGTCTTGAAATAAAGCTAGTGAATATTACGTTGTGCAAGTGCTCTTGGTATGTTTTAAGGATTTTAAGTGATCTTGCTTATGGTGTCAGCGAAGGATTAATCAAGAGGCGGGAGAATATTCCAAGTTTAATCTGTTGAAGACATGACGACCCGCCCAGTATCCCAGGTTGGTATTGCAAAGATTGACCAGCTAGCTGAGAAGCTTAGATAGCGGGGAGTTCCGACGCCTCTACTAAAAAGAACTTTAAGAAATTCTCTACAACGTCCGTGCGTTGGTTATGGGTTTAAGTTTTATTATGTTTCTCTTGCGCGAACTTAGCAAGTCCGTTCACCGTTCTGAGTACGAGCCCAATGCGAAAGTCGGCAGAGCATACTAGGTGAAGGACAATCAACGAAGTTAATTAATTATGGGGAAGTGAATTGCAAATTTTAATTAAGCAGATTAATTAAAACTCTCCGACAGAGAGTGCTCTTGACCTTGTCTTATGACAAAGGTTCAAGAGACTTAATTAAACTAAATGCCTAATGCAAGGGAAAATGCAAACTAACTATGCTCTCCGATAGAGAGTGCTCTTGACTTGGGTTATTGCAAGTTCAAGAGTCTTATTTAATTAATTAATTAAAACTTTAAGAAAAAGAAAGCTAGACTACCCAAGAGTCTCTTTCAGGATTTTTAGGCCCTAATCGAGAAAGCATGGGGGTAAGTAAACAAAACCTTATGTTAGCAAAATAAATAAATAAAGAGACATTTTTGTCTTTTCTATTTTATGCATGATGAACCTTTCAGAAATAAACTATCTAACTTTAATGAAAAAACAAAACTCTAACAATTGAAACTATTCTATCCTACTTTTAACAAATTGTGAAACAAAGCATGAAAATGAGGAGACGATACAAGCTTTCCCCAAATGGAGGAAGAGGGGTGTGGGAGCTGTAATCCCACATGCTCTTTATTAATTTGTTTACAATGCTTTCCTTTGCTGCCTGTTGCCCACCTATTTCGACTAGGTGGCAACTCCATGTACATGAAATGTACATAGTTATACCTTGGAAAATCTGAGGATTTTTTCACTTCTGCAGGGCAATTGCCCCTTTGTAAAACGAAATGTCCGCTCCCCTGCGTGGGAAAATTAATGTAATTTTATGTACTAGTGTGGATCATATGATACGGATGCCACACCATGGAACTGGTTGTTAGGGAAGTCCCCTCATCGAGTGTTTTTCCCTTTCCAATTGATCTTGTTGAACAAACGAGTTTAATCGGTTTGGTTTTCACTCAAAATCCTCCAAAGTGGTGACGGGCGTTCTACCAGTCAAGTCCATGAGGTGGCTAAGGCTTTAAAGTGTAATTCATGACCATGCTAGGCATCTGTCTAGAGTCTTGCGTAGTTTCGTATGTTGTTATTATTTTTGTTAATTTTTTCCAGTTAATTAATTCCACCCCTTGGTGGTTAATGAACTGAGTTTTGATGTAATAATGTAATTACTCAAGCATGGCATTTTGTAATAGGGGCTATGAATGCAAAATAAAATTGCTATGAAACCCCCTAAGCCATTGCTTCGAGTCCCATGTCGTTCTGGTAAGCGGTTGAAGAGATAGACCAATTTTGGTCAGAAGGGGTCTATCTCCCCTAGGGAAATTTTTAAATTTTCCTAAGTCAAAAAATTCATATTATTTGATTTTGAAGGAAAAAATCAAATAATGCCATGGTAAATATGTTTGGGGGTTGTTAAGCCTAGGAAAATTTATTTCATAATTTTTCCACCCCCCCATGGCCCAGATTTAATTTTTTCAAGTTATTTTTTAATTTTTCCTAAGTTAAAAATGTGGAAATTTTAAAAATTAAATTGGAAAATTAAATCTAAGGAGAAATAAATATTTATCCTAACTCTAAGGGTTAAATATCATTTTTGGAGCAAAAGGCTATGGTCAAAGACAAATTAAGAGGAATCTCCACCAAATTTAAAGGGGACGTCCAAGTCAAAGCTAAGTTTAGTGGGGCATCATTTTAAAAGAAGCCAAGTTAGTGGTTTAAACCCTTGCTAAAGGAGACGTCCAAGTTTAAACCACCTCTAAAGTTGGGGCGCTAAGCATAAAGGGAGAAAACCCCATTAGTAGGGCGCTAATAATAGAGGAGGGCGTCACATCTAAAATGGGCCATTTTTTTTACAAAGAAGGCATCATTTAGTTGGGCGTCACTCTAAATATGAGGGCGCTAGCCAAATAAGAGGGGCGCCACTTGAAAGATGGAGGGCGCTAAGCATATAGGAGGGCGCCATATTTAGAGAGGCTGCCACTTATAGAGGACGTCATACCAAACTAGTGGGGCGTCAATGCATTAGAGGGGCGCTAGCATGGTTGGTGGAGGCGCTATCTTGGAGGAGGGCGCCAAGTTTGGAGGAGCGCCACCATTTTTGGTAAAGTCAAGGCTACATTTGGAGGGGGCGCCTCCTTGGGCCCACGTTTTTTAACTTACCTCATCCAAGCCATTGATCTAAGGAGGATCTTGGTCAAATACCTAGATCTGAGGGTGGAAATGCTCAAGACATGGATCAAGTTTCTCAGC
>LPNX010065360.1:4275-58288 GCA_001517045.1 Pseudotsuga menziesii | reverse complement strand
GGTAAGCCATACTGGTTCACCACTTGTTCTTCATTTCATTCATCAGTTATATAGCACAGGGTATAGATTGTTGCAGAGGCACGGTGCAGCCGTAAGAGGAGGTTTTCAACTAGAAAGCCCTAATCAGCTATTGGGCCTTCAGATCTCAGTTTCCTTCCGAAACTCAGGCATCATTCTCACCAGCAGCTTCATACTCCGGTACCCAGTGACTATCAGCTCCATCTGAGCTCATTCGAAGGAGTTATCAGCAATTCCGGACCACCAGGGGCGTAAGCAGCTGCCTCAGAGAACCAAGACACTATCATACCTAGAGGGTTCAGAACTGCAGTATATTCCAGCCAATCTCTCCGGCACAGCGGGGCTACCAGCTCTGCAAATCTACAAATCCATCGGACACCTCCTTCCTTGAGGGCGTCACCTATTTCATCTGGTGGGGCATCTTGCTGTTGGAGCATTCACCGGAGACAGGAGAGATCAGTTCCTCTCCGATCCAGTTCTCAGTGCTTGCAGACTTTATCTGAAGCAATCCAGCTCGTTATCAGTGGTAAGTGTGCATTCTTTCTCACAAACCCTAACCCTAATTTTTCCTATAAAATAGGGATTTTTGCCTGGCAGTTTGTAAGCCCAGTTGTATCCGCATAATTGTTTAGAAATAGAGAATATCAGTATTTGGGATATTTCATAGAGCAAATAACTTCATGTAGACATCATCATGTTGACTTACAGGATCACTGACACAGGCATTGATGCATCTAGAAAATTTTCTGACATGCATCGCGGAAGTTGTGGCATCAGTGCCAGTGTACATTGGGAGCTTCTCGACAGCTTTGTATGGAAGACAATGGGGTTGACCTGCAATCTGAGAAAAGTCGAGTTGAGTAAAATACTCACCCATTATGTCGAAAACACTAGTGTTAATGTTTTCTTGAGAATTAGTTTCTAGAAATAAACTATGGATGTCTGATAAAGACAGAGATCCGAGATCTTCAAGGATCCTACGAGAAGCAAGTTTATTTAGCCTCCTCCTATAAACCTTTTCAGGCTTAGGGATAAAACTAAGTAAACCTTCAGAGTCTCTTCTGGTTGAATACCTTGGTAAAATTAAAGACAGTGGAGTCGCCAAATGGATTTCAAGTCTAAGATCAGCGTGGTGATTAAACTAAAAATCTATAAAAAAAAGTAAAAACTAGAAAAAACTAAGGTCGTCCAAGCACAAAAAATTTGTCCCCAACAACGGTGCCAAAAGATGTTGTCCGCCGATTACACACCAACAACAGAAACTTTCCGAAAGCTGTCTCCTCACTTAGGAAAGTGGGATAGGTGTGACCTTGGGGGCAAGCACAGAGCTAGGTACTGTCACCTACTCCTAGGTCCTCTGTTTAGGCTAACTCCTAACGAAGCCAAGGGGGGTAGTCCCTAATAAAGAGTTTTCTATGGCTCAATGTGGTTAAAGTGTTTTAAATTTGGTTACAGATGCGGATGGGTGTTGTTTAGGAGTTATTGTGAGTAAATGTGTTTGTTTATTATGAATTTGACACATAAGAAAAAACAATCCACGTTGTTATTAAGAGAATTAAAAGATAAACAATCATTTAAGACATTATAAAGATGCATTCACAGATAGAAATTAAAATGGTCCAAAGACAATTGATCCAGATATAATAATAATGCAAAGATTAAAAGACCAATGCCTGTATGGAGTCAACACTTTGCAATGCTTTTAAGAAATTAACAACAAGTCTTAAAATAAAGCTAGTGAATATTACGTTGTGCAAGTGCTCTTGGTATGTTTTAAGGATTTTAAGTGATCTTGCTTATGGTGTCAGCGAAGGATTGATCAAGAGCAGGGAGAATGTTCCAAATTTAATGTATTGAAGACATGACGGCACGCCCAGTATCCCAGGCTGGTATCACAAAGATTGACCAACTAGCTGAGAAGCTTAGACAGCGGGGAGTTTCGACGCCTCTACTAAGAAGAACTTTAGGAAATTCTCTACAATGCCGGTGCGTTGGTTATGGGTTTAAGTTTTATTATGTTTCTCTTGTGCGAACTTAGCAAGTCTGTTCACCGTTCTGAGTACGAGCCCAACCCGAAAGTCGGCAGAGCATACTAGGTGAAAGATGATCAACGAAGTAAATTAATTATGGGGAAGTGAGTTGCAAACTTTAATTAAGCAGATTAATTAAAACTTTCTGACAGAGAGTGCTCTTGACCTTGTCTTATGACAAAGGTTTAAGAAACTTAATTAAACTAAATGCCTAATGCAAGGGAAAATGCAAACTAGCTATGCTCTCCGATAGAGAGTGCTCTTGACTTAGGTTATTGCAAGTTCAAGAGTCTTAGTTAATTAATTAATTAAAACTTTAAGAAAAAGAAAGCTAAACTACCCAAGAGTCTCTTTCAGGCTTTTTAGGCCCTAATCGGGAAAGCATGGAGGTAAGTAAACAAAACCTTATGTTAGCAAAATAAATAAATAAAGAGACCATTTTGTCTTTTCTATTTTATGCATGATGAACCTTTCAGAAATAAACTATCTAACTTTAATGAAAAACAAAACTCTAACAATTGAAACTATTATATCCTACTTTTAACAAATTCTGAAACAAAGCATGAAAATGAAGAGACGATACAAGCTTCCCCCAAATGGGGGAAAAGGGGTGTCGAAGCCGTAATCCCACTTGCTCTTTATTAATTTGTTTACAATGCTTTCCTTTGCTGCCATTTTTGCTTCTTTTCTTATTCTTGGAAGGCCTTTGGAGCAATTTGCAGAAGAGGAAAAAAGAAGAGGGAAATTATGGTTTTTTAGGGCTTGATTCTTCAGAATTTCGCCAACGTTTCCGCTGTACCTATCACAGAAGTAAAAAATCAGCAAGCATATATTGTTAAAAGATGGTAGGAAAGATAATGCAAAAATAAAAAAATTTAAAAAAAGTTTGGAAAAATTTTTATACTTAGAAAATTTTTTGAACATTCACATGCAAAGCATATTTTTTTTCCTAGATTTAATGAAGGAAACTAGATCTAGCAAAAGCCCTAAAAACAAATCTGAATAATGAATATTGAAACTTGGATCTATTTCATGAGCAAATGCAAAATATTTAAAGAAAGGAAAGGTAGAGGTAGAAGTTTGAAGATGGAGCTTTGGACTAAGATCTCCTTATGTTTTTTCCTCGTGGACAAAGCCCAGCTTTGTAGATCCTGAAAGACAACAGTGTTAGAAAAGTTCTTATGATGATGGAGATGAGATTGATGCAACTGAGCTCACACCCTTCTCCAAACAACAAGATCTACTAAGACAATCAAACTCGAAACCCAATGAGATCAAACAAAATAACTAGTATGCTATGAATATTAAACCATGATCAATACTTCATATAACTGAATGTTTGTACTCATCTAGGTTAAAATAAACTTTGCATAATAATCCAAATTGACAGCTGCAAATGGAAGATCTTATGTTCTAACAATAGACTTATAAAGCTAGTTATTTGATTCACCATATGAGTAACAAATTTAAAACAAGGAAAGAAATCACCTCATAAGATAGACATCCACCACTGAAGAAACAATCCCATAGACCTCCAAAGTCGAAAAGCTTTATTCAAATAAATAATGATTACAATTTTTGCAGAGTTTCTATGCACAAAAGTCCATGTTGTAGAGCTCAAAAGAGCCTCTACTTATACAAAAAGGAAAGAAAATAGGGCTCAAATCCCTAAATCCAGACTAAGAGTAACACCGAAGTAATTGAATGAGCTCGGCATGATGATTTGGAGTTGAACTGAGCTGCAACTAAGTGTTGGAGTAATGAGGGGAGGTGAGGTAGCTCATCCTCCCTCGTAATGATCACCCAACCAATAGATAACCCACACTTCAACCAAAAACGGATTTGACCAAAGAGGGCGAATTTCTGACTAATAGTTCAACTGCTACACTCCGATACTTGATCTAAAACAGACCGATATTGATTGGAATCATCATAAATGCTCCGTGCCATGTCATTTAGCCTTTTATTTTATTCAATTTGGTTTATTTTTGAGAGTTTTTTATTTTCTCCAAAATATTCATTTTTAATATTTTAATTAATAATTTCTCCGTAGATGACTTTTTTGAGAAATTATTAATTATGAGGTTGAATGAACTTCTAAAACTTGGAGATAGCTAGCCAGCTGATCATGAATGATTTTTGGCTTAAGGTTAGAGCCTTCAATCACTGAATTCAGGTTCCGGATGACTAACTTATTACAAATTGAATTTTTCCATTTAAATTATGGAAAAATTTAATTAAAAACTTAGGGAAAATTAAAAAATAAAAATTTTGACACGTCCGCTAAAAAAATTTCAAATTTTTTCTGGGGATCCTATTGAATTAGGACATGACCATAGTCTATTCTAACAATGTCTAGTAAGTTTATATATACTCAGTTGGGCTCTAATAACCCCCCAAGGCCCAAAATTCAAAATCGGACATTCCAGCTTTGGAGGAAGCGAAAGAAAACCTCATCAATTATACTCGGCTATAGGCAAAGCATAATTGTCAAGGGAAAAAACTCTCTGGAATACTTTAATTGAAATTCTACGTCTTAGGAGACCGAACCACTAAAAAACACCATACTAGCACATTTTATTACAAACCCCGCGGGGCCATGTTCATAATTATTCAAAACAAAAACTGACTAGCCAAAACTGGCTAGGCACAAAGGCGGATCATCTGATACACTGGAAACAAACATTTATCATGTTTGTAAAATGGCGGCTCCTCAGCTAATCCAACTAAGTGCAAAATTAGTGGATATCAGGCGAAAGCTATGATGCTGACTCTATGACTCCGTGATGATGACTCCACGATGAAGACTTGACCAGATGTGTTGATGACTG
Organism: Pseudotsuga menziesii; assembly: GCA_001517045.1. NCBI lineage: Eukaryota > Viridiplantae > Streptophyta > Pinopsida > Pinales > Pinaceae > Pseudotsuga > Pseudotsuga menziesii. Next base: position 53,409 of record LPNX010065360.1, on the reverse strand, counting down.
TGGAAAAGAGAGAATACCTTCCTAGTTAAGAGGGAATATTGATTTATTTGTAACTTCGAAAGATATTCTGATGTATATTATCATTGTATGTTGTTGTACCCCCATTGGAGATGTGTTTACCTCCGTGCAAGATGTCTTAATGGTGTCTAGACCTTGAGGTACAACCTCCGTTGTAAGTCGGGGCAATAGTCCCCAGTGTAATATCATGTAATGTGTATTTGGAGTCTCTCTGGGAGAAGTCGGGCCTGTTAGGGAAGACAAGTGAGCCCCAGTTTTATGTGTGGTCAGTCACTTGAAAGGTATAAATAGGGAGGCGCTCTCCCTCATTTATGCACACCTCACACTCTCAAGTTCGCATCAGAGAGAAAGAGAGACAAAGGGAGGAGAGATAGATAGTTGATGAATACTTCTTATTACCACTTTTGATCATCTTACTATTCTAAGGAAGTTTGTGGGGTTTTCTCCTTTATGGTTTCCCCGGTGAAAATCTGTGTCTTGTGTATCTCTTGTATCTTATGCATCTAGTTGTACTTGTTATTCTTTCAGACAAAGATCCTAATCAAGCTAATAAGATCTAGAAAAACTAACAATTTTCAGTAATTTAATTTGATGATCAGTTATTGTAGATTGTGAATAGTTCCAAACGATGTATCTAGTAATTTTGTCAAGTTTAATTTAGTTTATTTGTGACTCCATAGCCCTAGCGAAATAGGCACTAGTTCAGCAAGCAATTGATCATTATTCTTTCTTACATAATTATTTAGTTAAATTTTCAAAGTAGAGTTTGCCTGTCATTTGAAATTATTGCATTTTTGCATGATTGATTGCCATAAAACTTAAATTAATCCAATCTTCTTTTCACTCCTAAAACACAACCTTTGAAACATAGTAAATAGGGACCACCCCCCTTGACTTTTTTAGGAGTTGGGTATAAACGGAAGAGTTAGGAATCGAGGTGACATTGGGTTCTAAACTCATAGGTGCCCTCAAGAACACAACAAGTGGTTGGAAGACTTTTCCACTGTCAAGTGTGTTTTAGGCGGCAACACACTCCACACTTGTTACATATGCATGATCTAATACTAAAGTTTTTTATTTGCTAATATCATAATGAATGCATTACTGAAGTGGATGTACTAACTGCACTTACACGACTCATATTCACACACAGTATATTTTCTTCATTCCTAGGACTGACTCCATTAAGGCACTGATCACTAATCCCCTTCAAAGAAGACATTATCTGGTGTTTAGTGTCCTTACAGATTTGCATTAGGGCTCTCCCCTCGCAGATTTCGACTTCCGAAGAAGTTTGGAGACGTGGCTGAGGTGATAGTGGTCACTCACTCCTTCATATGTTTGCCGGAAACTAGCCCATGCTAGTTCATCAGGTAACACCCCACTAAAGCTAGCAAGCACTAACATCGCAGTGAAGGGAAATAAGCAAGGTGACAGTGCTTACTTCCTAATGCTTCCAGACTCCCTTGGGCTTTGTTGGGTGGGAATTTCCAAGTGATAACACAATCTAAAGAATAATAATTGAATAGACTGGTATATATACTGATTTTCCTGACTGGTTCCCAATATGGTGAATGTTGCACAATAAGATAAGCAAGAAGATTTCCATACATTTCAATCCAAAGAATACTCAAAGAGTTACAAAATTGAGAACTTACAATAGCATGCAGGATCAAGTATAACGGGTGCATTGTTCTTATCAGAACAAATATTCCCACTCCAAAGATCACCATGAAGCAAACAGGGCTTTATCTCAGTATCCTTGAACAGTTGAGGCAGCTTCTGTAATAGTCTTTGTCCTGTCCAATTAAGTTGTAGTAGATTGGGTCATCATAATAGCCTGTGTCTTGCCATATAAAAATGCAGAAATTTAATGACAAACCCACCCACTAAGTACCTTCAAATAATCTAGAGAATGTTATCAATATCTTGTATTTATATCTTGTTATACTTCAGTTCAAAACCAATTCAAAAAAGAAAAGATGCCAAGCAAGAAAGAAATGACTGCACAGGCATAAAAACCATAATATTGAAAAAGTTCTATTTAAAATATCTTGTTATATGTAGTCATGTAACAACATTTGATACTTTACATGCTTTGCAGCAGATCTCTTTCAAGATGTAAACAGTAAGACATAATACATATATCTCACCACAAAAATAGTAAGTAAAACAGGTGAAAATATAAGAATTTACATTGGTATTACACCCAAACTTTCAACTCAGTTAAAGAACATATAAATACTAGACAAGATATTTATGTAGATAGATAATACATTTATTTTTCACTCCACGCTTTTGAAACTTTTGTATGTACTATGAACATCTACAGCAAAACATTCAAAGCAGAATGATTTATATGAGTAAGAAAACTCCTGCTATATATCAAAATAGCTTTGTATGAATACAAGAGGTAAAAGATTAAGTATTCATATTCCTCACCCTTTTCATAAATATCATTATCCCTGTACTGCTGCTGAGTCAGCTTAAGCTGATAACCCAGTCTATGCTCACCATAGAATGTTACCCAATCTGAGGACCACGAGTTTACTTGGGGAGTACTGCACAGTATGCAACTTATTTACCATTCACTCTATCTTCAACAATAGTAAGAAATCTGTCCAAAATATGCAGGAAGCTTTCAAGATTTAGCATGACAAAAAGTTTAGGCTGTACAAACTTCAATGGCATGAAGAAAATGCTCTTTTACAGTATGTATAGAGAACAAAATATAATGAACTGGAGGAAAAAATAACAAAATATCTACATGGATAGAAAAGATGAACTAATTATCATAAGATTAAAAATTTTAAAACCTAAAGAACCAAAGGAGACTGACTTTCTAAAGACATTTGCAGATTTGCAATGACAGAGTTGCTATCACATATACATTTGCAGTTGGGCTACCATGATGCAGCATACAGATCTATCTCTTATTCTATTCCGAGTTATTTTTCACATGGGGTCTTAGCATGGATCATTACAGCCTTAGCCATTTCAGAACCTTGTTAAGAAGAGTTTCCTTGCCAGGACTGAGATTCGTTAGTCCATTGAGATGCTTTCAATGATGACCTAGTTCATTTGAGCAGAGTAGCAAAGCATATATGGTACATAGTTATAGAGGGGCCTTATGAGATGGAGACAGGTATTAAGGTGAGATCAGGTATATGTTTCTTTGGTTTGTTCTTGCTCTGGCATACGCTGATTCGACTTGGTTGGGATCATGTTTTTCTTTTTCTGATAAACAACCCCTTTGTACCTTTCCATAATCTATTCAGGTGAATGTTTTTCACGAAAAATCTTAGTAGCATTATCCTTTTCCTGACTGTAGTCCTTAGCTTGCTTCCATTTTTCTTTTGAAATATGATGAACTTGCCCTACATTGTTTATGTAATCATGACTTCTAGGATGTCCTACAAAGTTATTCATTTCCATTTGTTCTCGTTCCATAATGTAGCATAATTTTGGGCAAGTAGATTCTTCATGAAGTTCATCACAAGGCCGACAATAGGGAGGAACCTCATCAATCACCATGTTGTTTGTTTCAAGTTGATTTGGAGGTCTCTGCTCATAGGGAGAATACTTCTTTTTCCATTCCTGGTTTTGTCTAGGTTGGAAACTCTTATGATTTTGAGAAACTTGTGCTTTTTCCATGTTGTTTATCCCAATGTTGAAAAAGTCGGCCTCGACAAAACATCGACAAGGGTCCTGAATACAACTTTTCGGCAACATCGACGAAAAAATCGGGAAAAATCAACAAAAGTCAGCAAACATCAAAAAATAGAAAATACATGCATTTTTTTTAGAATTCTAAACATATAAAGCAACAATAACATCAGAAAAACATATTGGAACATAAATATGAAGAAAGCACTGATATATATCATCATCATGTATTCATACCAAATATAAAACGATACATCAAAGTTGATAGTGAAAGTCTGAAACATCATAGTTGTCCAATCAAGGACTCAAAAGTGTATAAAGTTTAAACAATACAAAATGACATCACATATATAAATGTATATGAGGAAAACTAGCATCTAGCTATCTAATATCAATGCCCTCTTCCCCTTTTACGGGGATATATCATGGGTCTTTTGTCGGGCTTGCCCCTAGCACTAGAAGTAGCAGTAGAAGGCCCTGAGCCTACATCTAATACTCGACACTGAGTGATGGATGGAGGACTAGATGTATCAAGCAATGCAGAAGGTGGTGGCAAGGCTAGCACATCACCCTCCATGGTGCCTCCAACCACCTCCTCCTCCTCCTCCTCCTCCTACTCTTCCTCCTCCTCCTCCTCCTCCACTTGCCCCTCCTCTTACCCCTCCTCTAGCCATGCAGGTGCCTCCTCCATGATAGGAGTCTCAATATCCACCCTCCACTTACACAATATATCAATATTGTCCAAGGAGATGGCATTTGCATCTGGTTCTTTCCGTATCTGTGCCATCCACAAGCGGAGGTTGTAATGAACATACACCAAGTCATTAAGATGTGTGAACTCCAACTTGTAAGAGGGTAATAAAAAAAAAAATTGGAGTCTAGAGGATCGTAGATTCATAAATTGCATTAAACATTTAAATGCAATTGCTTTGTTCAAATTCTATGTTCTAAGTTTCTAACCTTCTGCGTCTCTTTGCATGTATTTTTTCAAATACACTCCAATTCCACTCACATCCCAAAGATGTACAAGTTTGGCTAAGGATTCCAATAGCAAATCTCCGCAAATTTGGTGTCCTCACACCATAGGTTCACCACCAGGTGGCTACACCAAACAAGAAATAAATATAAATAAATCATAATTCATCTTTCAAATAAAGGTGAAAACTTAAAAAGTGAAACGGTTTAATAAGTTAATAACTTACCTAGCATGAATTCGGTCCTATCATGGATAGCATCAGCAAAGCTGAATACTCCAGTACCATCCCGATACACCTCTATCTCGCGATTGACTGCATTGCGAGTGTCATAATCAGGTATCATCCTCTGAATACAAGTGAGAAACCCCTCCAAAACCTCACCATCAAAATCAAAATTGCATTTGTAGGCAAATGCAGGGTTGAGGAAGAGTCTTGCTGCATGAATGGGTCAATGAAGCATCCCAGTCCATCGAGTATCAATCAACTCCCATAACAACATGTACCTGTCATGCCCTGGGGTACTCTTTCCCACATAGAAATTCTGAATGGTCTCTTTGGCCCTATCCATCGCCTCATATAAATAGCCCATTGCAGGCTTATCACCATCAACAAGTCGCAAAACCCTCACTAAAGGTTCACTAACAAAGCACACGTCCTCCATTCCTTCCCAGAAGGCATCAGTGTACACCAGATTGGCAATGGTTTTCCCATCCTCTCTCCTGCTGTAAGCACAATCACACCACTCATCACAAACAAACATTTGCTTCAACTCAAACTAACATTGAAGCAAAGACTGAAGAGTAACAAATGTGGTGGCAAAACACATGATTGTAGGACGCTTCAACTCCTTGTTTTTGGTGTGCATCTTCATGAGACTAAGAACAAAACCATGGTTGTAAATGAACTTGGGGATGGCCCTAGCTTGATCAATCACCACCTTGATAAAGGGAATTTTCTCCATATCCTCCAACATCAAATCAATGCAATGAGCTGCGCATGGAGTCCAAAACAAAGAGGGGTACCTATCCATAAGCATCCTGCCAGCAGCCACATAATTAGCTGCATTATCTGTAATAACTTGCACAACATTGTGCGCCCCAATATCTTGGATGAACCCATCCATCAACTCACATAAAAGTGTTGCATCTTTTACATGTGGCGATGCATCAACTGATTTTACAAACATGGTACCTCTAGGACAATGTACCAACAAGTTGATAAGGCTTCTACCCTTACCGTCTGTCCACCCATCTGACATAACTGTGCATCCAATGCTCTTCCATGAGTACCTGAACTCTGCCAACCTAGCACCAATGTCCATCTTTTCTACTTGAAGGATTGGGCCCTGCAACTCCTCAAAGGTGGCACTTTTATACCCTGGGCCAACTACTGCAATGGCATCACACATCAACTACCAAAATGGATTGTTTTTAACAATGCTGAGAGGTATGTGACTCCAGTAAAGACACCTTCCCATTACCCTATCTGCTTCTACCTTTTCAGATTTCTTTATAACTGACTTGATAGAAGGTTGTGATCCTGGTCCAACAAAATGGGATGCGATCCCTGCCCTCCCAAGAGGTGCGGCTGTGGAGCCCCTCCCACTACCCTCACCGATAGTGGTAGATAGAGATGCACCTAAACTTCTTGCTTGGCCAAAAGCTGCAAGCTCAGCTCTGTTTGCAACGATCTCATCCTTCTTTTTCATTTTTTCATGGATGGCATCATGGGCAAATCTCATGATTTCTGGGGTCACTGCAGTACAAAGGCCAACATCATGGCCAGGTAGTTTGGCTAGATGGTATTTCAACCTGTTAACCCCTCCCGACATGTCATGCCTGTTACCAACTTTTTTGTACCATAGTTGGGTTACCTGAGGAGCCGCCGATTGTCAAACATGACCAATGTTTGTTTCCAGTGTATCAGTTGGTCTGTCTTTGTGTCTAGCCAATTTTGGTTAGCCAGTTTTTTATTTGAATAATTTTGACCATGGCCCCGCAGGGTTTGTAATAAAATGTGCAAGTAGGGTGTTTTGAGTGGTTCGGTCTCCTAAGACGTAGAATTTCAACTAAAGTATTCCAGGGAGTTTTTGCCCCTTGACAATTATGCTTTGCCTATAGCCGAGAATAATTGACGAGGTTTTCTCCTGCTTCCTCCAAAGCTGGAATGCCCGATTTTGAATTCTGGGCCTTGGGGGGTTATTAGAGCCCAACTAAGTGTATATAAACCTACTAGGCATTATTAGAATAGAGCATGGTCATGTCCTAAGTCACTAAGACCCTCAAAAAAATTTCCAAAAAACTTTTACCGGATCCGTAAAAAAAAAAAAAATTAATTTTTTAATTTTTTTTTTCCCTAAGTTTCTAATTAAATTTTTCCATAAATTAAATGGAAAAATTCAATTTGTAATAAGTTAGTCATCTGGAACCCAAATTTAGTGATTGAAGGCTCTAACCTTTAGCCAAAAATCAATCCTGATCGGCCAGAGAGTCAGATCCAACTTTCAACTCATCAATCGGACACATAACACATATTTTCTCAAAAAAAGTCATTTTTGGGGAAAAAATTGATTATTTATTAAAAAATGATTATTTTGGAGAAAATCCAAAACTCTCCAAATTAATCCAAATTCAATGAAATGAAATGCAGAGTGACATGTCAATGGGCATTTATGATGATTGGAGTTATCATAACTCAGCTTCAATCAGCATTCAGTGAGCATTAAAGATATATTCAGTTAACGGTCTTGTCATCTCCAGCTAAACTCCCTAATTGGATGAGATGAAGAGCACTTATTGGTTTGATAATTTGATCGAGGCAGGAGCTGGTGATTACATTATGATCTATTGGTAGTGGCTGCTCCTTACCTAGATCTGGCTCCTCCATACCTAGATGGCGTCTTCGCCTACCAGCTCACGCCCTCTCCTCATGCTCATGCCCCTCTCTCTCCACAGGGGCATCATCACACGTGTGGGCTCATTAATGGCTTGGTTTCAGTGCTTAGGGTTGGAGTGGGGGCGCCTTGCCTAGGTGGAGGCCTCCCCTCACTCTTAACTCTTCAGGCCGATCCAGTTAGGTTTGGTTTTCTGGATTTAGGGACTAGGTTCTTCTCTCATTGTATAAGTAGAGGCTTCTTTAGCTCTATGGGGATGGATCTTTGATTGTAAACTTCCTCTGTAAGAATTTGTAATGGCTTTATGCTCATATTTGGAATAAGATCAAGACTTTGGAGGTCCATGCGGCAGTACTAGTGGTGAATGAATTTTGTGAGGTGAATGTTGTCCATCTATTTCATTTCAAATGCTTATATATGATCTAATCAATTAGTTTTAGAAGTCTACTATTGAGAATGTAAAATCTTCCATTTACAGTTGATAAGTTGGTTGATTATGCTATTTTATTTAAGATTTCATGAGCAAGACATATTCAGTTGTATTAATGTTGATGAATCTTTATATTTTGTAGCATGCTAGTTGATTGATCTCACTGGGTTGTTTCAAGTGTTTTGATCTTGGACAGGATCTATCATCTTGGAAAAGGGTGTGAGCTCGGTTACATCTAGCTCCTCTTCAAGATCACAAGTTTTTCTTTGTTTAACATTGGTTTCTTTGCAGGATTTACAATAACTTGGATTTTTCCAAGGAGAAGGCTTTGAGGGTTTTTTGTTTGCTTCAAGTTCCATCTCATAAAATCTTCTTAAAATTATTTTGGTTACCGGTTACTTAGGAAGCCCTATCTTACCTCTTTCCATCCTTTGGCTTCCCTTCCATTGCCTTATTTGGCTTACTTTTCCTCCTTCCTCTTCACTACCTTCTTTTCCTTTCTTTTCGCTCAGTTTGCAGCCCTCTTTTTATGTTTTGCAGCCCTCTTTCTTGCCTTGCGACAGCCCTCTTTTGGCCTTTAAGACAGCCCTCTTTCTTGCCTTTGGACAGCCCTTTCTTTTACTGTTTGATTCCCTCTCTTTTGCCTTTACGACAGCCCTCTTTCTTGCCTTTTGGACAGCCCCTTTTATCCTTTTCTCTCTCCCTTTCCATGGTCTTTCTCCTCTCTCTTTCCTCCTCTCTCTTTCCTCCTCTTTTACCGCTGATTTTTACCCCTCTTTGAGAGTTTAGTTTGTAGTTTCATTTTTTCAATTTTTTATTAACCTATAACGTTTGAATTGTTTAAAGCTCTTACTTGCAGGAAGAATCGAGAAAAATCCAAAGGCTAAAAGCAAGCAAGGAAGCAAGCAAAAAACAAAAAAGACAAATTTTCCCTCTTCTTTCCATCCCTTTCTCTCCCTGTTCCCTCATGAAAAGGCAAAAGCAAAGTCATCAAAAAATTGTAAAAAATTAATAAAGAGCAAGTGGGATTACTGCTCCCACACCCCTCTTCCCCCATTTGGGGGAAGCCTGTATCATCCCATTGTCATGCTTTTTCCTTTTTGTTTAATAAACTACTAATGGTAGAATAAGATAGAATAGTTGCATAATTATAAGTAAAGTAGTTCATGTTTTGATTAATTTATTATGTTTTGAAAATGAAGTAAAAATGATGATTTTATTGTTTACTTAGACATTGTATAATTTCTTACTGTTTACTTATCCCCTTGCTTTCTCGATTAGGGCCCTAAAAAGCCTGAAAGAGACTCTTGGGTAGTTAGATCTTTATGTTTTTTTTGTTTCATTCAAGTTTAACGAATTAATTAAGTCTCTTGAGCTTGCCGTAACACAAGTCAAGAGCACTCTCTATCAAAGAGCATACTTAGTACTGCATACCCCTGCATTAGGCATCTTAGATTAGCTAAGTCTCTTAAACCACTATCATAAGACGAGGTCAAGAGCACTCTCTGTCGGAGAGTCTTAATCAATTAACTTCATAAAATTTGCAACACACCCCCCCAATTAATTAACTTTGTTCTCTCCTTGCCGGAGTATGCTCTGACCGACCTCAAAATCGGAGTACCCAAAAACGGCACTGGATCTCTAATCTTGCAAGAATAACTTAATAAAATTTAAAACCCCGTAACCAACGCACCGGTGTTGTAGGGAATTTTCTAAAGTACTTCCTAGTAGAAGCGCCGAAAACCTTGCTATCTAAGCTTCTCAACTAGCTGGTCAATCTCTGCGATACCAGTCTGGGATACTGGGCAGGCTCGACATGTCTTCAATGGAGTGAACTTGGAATATTCTCCTGGCTTTTTTACAAACCTCCGTTGACACCCTAATCAAGATCACCTAAAATTCTTAAAATCTACCAAGAGCACTCGCACAACCTAATATTCACTAGTTTGATCTCTAGACTTGTTATTTAATTCTCTTACGCATTTCAGTATTTTGACTCCATAAGGCATTGGTCCTTTGTTAATCTGCATAATTATCTTATTTTGATCAATTGTTTGTGGTCTGTTATAATTTCTCTTTGTGAATGCATAATTAACTAAGTCTAGAATCATTACTTATCTTTTAATCTCTTGCTATCAACGTGGATTGCTTTGATTATGTGTCATACTCATACTAAATAAACACTTCTAATCATAATAACTCCTAAATAACACCCATTTGTATCCGTAACCAATTAAAATACTTTAACCACATTGAGCCTTAGACAACTCTTTGTTAGGGACTACTCCCCTTGGCTTCGTTAGGAGTTAGCCTCAACGGAGGAGCTAGGAGTAGGTGACAGTACCTAGCTCTGTGCTTGCCCCAAAGGTCACACCTCTCCCACTTTCCTAAGTGAGGAGACAGCTTTCGGAAAGTTTCTGCTCCTGTTGTGCAATCGGCGGACAACATCTTTTGGCGCCGTTGCCGGAGACAAATTTTTTGTTCCTGGACGACCTTAGTTTTTTCTAGTTTTTACCTTTTTTGATAGATTTCTAGTTCAATCACCTCACTGATCTTAGACTTGAAATCCATCTGGTGACTCCACTGTCATTAATTTTACCAAGGTATTCAACCAGAAGAAACTCTGAAGGTTTACTTAAGTTTATCCCTAAGCTTGAAAAGGTTTATATGAGAAGGCTAAATAAACTTGCTTCTCGTAGGATCCTTGAAGATCTTGGATCTCAATCTTTATCAGATATCCATAGTTTATTTTTAGAAAGTAATACCTCTGTTTTCGACATAATGGGTGAGTATTTTACTCAGCTCGACTTTTCTCAGATAGCAGGTCAACCCCACCGTCTTCCAGACAAAGCTGTCAAGAAGCTCCCAATGTATACCGACACTGATGCCACTACCTCCGCCATGCACCTCAAGAACTTTTCTAGGTGCATCAATGCTTATGTCATTGATCCTGTTAGCCAACATGATGATGTATACATGAAGTTATTTGCTCTCTCTTTGGATGGAAAGGCCGATGACTGGTATAACAATTTACCGGATAATGCTTTTGATACTCTAGCTGCCTTCAAAACCGCTTTCACCAACAAGTTCGGTGAAAAGAAAGAACCTCGGCATCAACTTGTGTCCCTGACCATCATAAAAAAGAAGAATACGGAAACAATGGACAAGTTCAATACTAGGTTCACTAAATTGTCAAAAGCCATCCCTACTACTTATGCCCCAACTGGACCAACCATTTTAGTCTATTACATTGAGGTACTCAGTGGCAAAATGCAATACCAGATTAGAGATAAGGAGCCTGCTAACTTGCTCCAAGCTTAGGAAATGGCAATTAAAATTGATTTGAACATGCAGTCATCTGGTGAATCTAACCTCCAGGGTTATTCAAGGTCTTCAACTCCGTTGAAAATTAATGAACCTAAAGATAAGGATCCTTTATCAACTATGAAGGATGCCTATGAAAAACAGATCATTGAAATAAAGAGGGAGATGAAGAAAAATATGGAGGAAGCAGAACAGAAACACTTAGCGCAGTTGAAGGAGATACAAAATAGGGTGATAACAATGGAAAGAACTCAAACTCAGCCTACTCCTAGAACCTTTCCTGCCAAGCCAACTTGGCAAAGAAAGCCTCCCAACCATGAGCATAGGCCTCCTCATCAGCCAGAGGCTGCTAACATGGTTGAGCAGTATAAGCCATTTTGCAGAGCATGCAGAGATTTCCATGAGGAATCTGGCTGCCACTATGCGTGCTATGTTCAGGAGCATGGTCACCCTGAAGGTTGCGGTCCTAATACGTCCACAAGCGAGCCTGATTATATCAACAACCTAGATGACATCCCTAGCATATCCATAGGAAATTGGCCACAGATTAATCGTTATGAAAAGAAAATTGACAACTTAACTCAATGCTATGGTGAGATGCCTTCAGCCGAGCAAATCAACAACACTCAAAACTTCAAGGGAATAACTTATCAAAGAAAATAAAGAGAAGGGTCTTCCGCATAGAACATTCCCAAGGTAACAGCTCCTAATCCTCCCAAAGAAGTAGAAACTAAAGAAATTATTGATTTAAGTTTTGACTTAGGTAATTGGCTAGCAAATACAAAATTTCCTGTTCCAGTCCTTGAATTATGCAAAATTCCTGGCCAAAGAGAGAGGCTTTTGAAAATCCTAGACCCTCCAAGTAATATTGATCCTCAAACTGAAGAAAGTCCTTCAAACCCTATAAAGCCCCTTAGCCCTAAAAAGGTCACTTTTTCTGATACTGTGGAGCGAACTTCAAATAATGTCTTTGTCGATCTACCTATCGTTCTACATACTAGGAACCCGAGAAAAGAAGATCATCCCCCTTTTTCCGTATCATTGATGATGGGTGATCTTCTTCTACACAATTGTATGTTTGATTCGGGATCTAGTTCTAGCATCATGACCAAAAAAGTCATGCAGCAGCTTGACTTGAGAACTACAAGGCCATACCAGAATGTATGTGTCGTGGACTCTAGACCGATTAAAGTTGAAGGGATAATTGAGAACCAGTTAGTTAGATTGGCTAAGTATTCGGATATCCAAATCACCATGGACATCCTTGTTATTGATGTTCCGGACAAATGGAGGATGTTGTTTCTAGGAAATGGGGTGCCACTTTGGGAGGATCAATCCAGATGGATTGGACCTATGCCACCGTACCAACATCGGAGTTTTCACTTGTTAAGTTGTATTCTGAAAAGGCAAAAAGACGCCATGTTGAAAACCCTCAAAGACCATTGAATGGATATGCTTACCACACTGATGAAAATGGTACCTATCAAATAAACTCCACCTTCTTGGAACACCCCTCCAAGAAGAATTAAAGATTGAAAAACTTGGTGAATTATGGAGAATGAATTTTGATGGTGCTTACTCTAGAACAGGCAAGGGGGTTGGTGTTGTCATTATTTCACCAAAAGGTAAGGTTTTCAACTTTGCTTTCATATTGGAATTTGAAGCAACTAACAATGTGGTGGAGTATGAGGCACTTCTACTGGGCATTGAGATTGCCAAGGACATGGGGATCAAGTTGCTTAATATTAAAGGGGACTCTGACTTAATTGTCCAACAAGTTAAGGTTCAATTTGCATGTAAGTTTCAAAGAATTAAAAATATATAGAAATGCAATCTGGGATACAATGGAATTCTTTGATGCCCTTAACATAGAAGCAGTCCCTAGAGATTAGAATAGTGCCTCCGATAAGCTTGCAGTTTCAGCGTCAACTCTCTAGCCATCGGATGAGATGTTAGAGGGGGATTGTCCTTTAGAAATTAACTTCAAACCTTCTGTTCCTGATTAGGTAGAACATTGGCAAGTCTTCAAAGACGATGAGCAAATTTTGAGATTTATTCATAATGTCGATGAATTCCTAAACTTTAAAGTACATGATCAGGAAGAAAATAAAGAATATTATGGAGAAGGTGACCAGTTTAACAATCTTGTCCCACGTGGTCTAGTTGCCTTAGAAAACATCTTTGACATACAGGACAGAAGAAAGAGCAATGTTGAGCAGATGAAACCAAGGGATTACATTGAAATCAACATTTGCACGGAAACAGAACCTAAAATTATAAAAATTGGAAAAGGTACTTCCGAAAAAGAAAGGAACAGCCTCATAAACTTGGTCAAAGAGTATAGGGATGTATTTTCCTTTACTTATGACGAGCTCAAATCTTATAGGGGAGATGTAGTTCAACATACTATTCCCTTAAAACCAGAATGTCAAAAAGGCAAGCCTTTCAGACAAAAACATAGGCAAATAAATCCTATGTTAGCACCAATAATTAAAAAGGAGTTAGAAAAAATGTTAGCAGCAGGAATAATAGCTCCTACAAGACATTCAACGTGGTGTTCTAACTTGGTGGTAGTTAGAAAGAAGAATGGGAGTTTAAGGATATGTATAGATTTCAGAAATCTAAACATAGCATGGCAAAAGGACAATTACCCCCTCCTCCAACGGATCACTAGATCAAGCATGATGTCGATGCTGGATGGTTTTTCTGGCTATAATCAAGTAGTCATTCAAGAGAAAGATAGGCATAAGACCACTTTCACAACTCCTTGGGGCACTTTTGAATATCTAAGAATGCCCTTTGGCCTTTTAAATACAGGAGCTACTTTCCAAAGGGCCATGGATTATGCTTTCAAGGAGTTGATTAGTAAAATCATTGAAATCTATCAAGATGATCTCACTGTTTTTTCGAAGGAAAGATCCATCCGTGTTGGTCATCTCAAGTAGATTTTCGAGCGATGTAGGAAGTATGGTATTTCTTTGAATCCGGCTAAGTCAGTTTTGGGCATAGAAGAGGGAAAACTCTTAGGACACATCATCAATAAGGACGGTGTCAAAATTGATCCTGAAAGAGTAAAGGCCATAAGAAAGATTCCCCTTCCTAAGAATGTGAAAGCCCTCCAATCCTTCAATGGTCATATAAATTTTATCAGAAGATTCATTCCAAACTTGGCCGAATTAATGAAACCTATGCAGGCCTTACTTAGGAAAAATGCCAGGTTTGTGTGGACCAGTGAAGGAAGGAAAGCCTTTGATTCTATAAAGAATGCCATTACCAGATCTCCAGTCTTAGTCAGCCCAGATTACGCAAAAGATTTTATGATCTTTTCATTCGCTTTTGAAGACACTATTGCCGGTGTGTTGCTCCAAAAGAACTTCAAAGGGTTCAAGCAACCTATAGCATTCATGAGTAGAGCCTTGCAGAACTCTGAACTAAGTATACCATCATGGAGAAGCAGGCTTATGCTTTGGTTAAACCTTTGAAGCATTTCAGGACCTATATTGGGTATTCTAAGGTTATTGGATGTGTTCCCCATACTACAGTAAAAGATATCCTGTCTCAAAATGATTGTTTAGGAATAAGGGTTACATGGGTGTCCAAGATCTAGGAGTATGACCTTGAAATAAAGCCCACTAAATTAATCAAGGGACAAGGCCTTGCTAGAATGCTTACTCAAAAAAATGAAGAAGCCATTGAAATGATTGTAGAAAATGATATCCCTCAACCTGCCATGACTCCTGCCCTTCAAGAGCTTGATAATCATTGGTATTCCGACATCATGTTCTTCCTTCTCCATCTCACTTCCCCTAATCACCTCAAAGGTCACAAGCGTAGGGCTTTGAGACTTAAGACTGCTAGTTATTGCCTTACCCAAGAGGGTCTGGGTTGGAAGAACCCAGATGGTATCATACTTAGGTGCGTCAACAAGCAGGATTCCAAGAAGATCTTAGCAGAGTTTCACTCAGGATTTTGCGGAGGCCATTATGCAGCAAATACAACTGTCTACAAAATCTTGAGCTGGTTACTATTGGCCCACTATTTTTTCAAATACTCACAAGCATGTCAAGCGTTGCTAAGAGTGTCAGCTTTTCACTGGGAAGCAGAAGTTGGCTGCTCTTCCCCTTACTCCGGTTGTGGTCCTTGCCCCTTTTCAGGAGTGGGGGCTTGATTTTATTGGCAAATTTAAGGATAACTCTAGCAATGGTTTTTGTTGGATTCTCACAGCAACCGATTATTTCACCAAGTAGGTAGAGGCTATACCCACTAAGACTGCCACTGAGAAGGTTGTTATAAATTTCATCGAGGAAAGAATCATCACTAGATTGGAACTCCCCTTAAGATAACAATCGATAATGCCAACGCTTTTAGTTCCGAAAAAGTAAATGACTTGTGTTTTAAACATGGCATTATCCTATCCCACTCCTCTGATTATTATCCACAGGGAAATGGACTTGCTGAGTCCACTAATAAAAATTTGATGACTATCCTTAAGAAGACTGTGAGGGATAACAAAAGATCATGGGATAGCAAGATTAAGTATGCTGTGTGGGCGCCTGCAGGGGTGTAGACTGACAGGCAAGTGCCATGTAAATGAAGGAATGTTGTAAAGGAGGCCTGAAGTTCAAATCTCACCCCGACTTATTCGTGCCCCATGCTTGAGGGTTGTGTGGACGCACCTGGGGTTATAGTGGCAGCCGACGGGAATGGACCCCGTGTCACGTGAGTACCAGAACCGCCCAGTTACTGATTCCCCTAGTACAAAAAAAAAAAAAAAGTATGCTATGTGGGCAAGGAGGATCACTAAGAAGAACTCAACTGGGAAGTCACCTTTTGAGCTAGTGTATGGACTCACAGCCACCCTTCTGGACAACATGCAGATTCCTATATTCAGGATGTTAAGTGAGTATGGCACACAACAGTCAGAAATGGAGCAAAGGATCAATCAGATCATAGAGTTGGATGAATCTAGAGGAGCTGCCCTTGATCAGTCACTCAGACATCAAGAAAGCATGAAGGGCACCTTTGATAAGTCAGCTAGGCCGAGCGCTTTCCAAATAGGAGAAACTGTTCTTTTATGGGATAAGAGAAGGGAGAAGCCTAGGACACATGGAAAATTTGACAGCCTTTGGAAAGGTCCGTTTATCATCCGCGACACGGCTGGCACCAATTCTTTTCTCCTTAACACCATGGATGGAGAAATATTAAACCTGCCCATGAATGGCCAACACTTGAAGCCTTTTTATCGAAACAACCTCCAAGATGACCAAGGGGTGACCAAGGGGTCATCCTAGGGCTTTTCTAAACCCATCCTTGTTGTATTTTTATGTACTTTATTTTTTGTATCATATGTTATCTATCATATCCATGTATAATGTTGTATCAAAATTTCTTATTTTTGTATATTAGCATTTGTATTATATTTTCACTTATAAATGCTAAAAAAGAAAAAATTTATTTCATGTACTTTATTTTGAAAAAGCAAAAATATTTTTCTAGTATTTCATCATGGCATATTTTTATCATATACATGGGCTTGAGACACTTCTATTTACACACAGGTACCAGAGATTCATGGATTCTCAGACACTCTTTTTTATCAATAGATCAAGCAAGTACCTGTCCCACAGTTGTAGCCAGATGTTACCAACTTTTTTGTACCATAGTTGGGTTACCTGAGGAGCCGTCGGTTGTCAAACATGACCAATGTTTGACTCCAGTGTATCAGTTGATCCGTCTTTGTGTCTAGCCAGTTTTGGCTAGCCAGTAGTCAAGTACCTTGGCTTTTTCTAGACCAATTGCTTTCTAGTTTCGTAGATCAAGGTGTTTCCCAAGTGGGTTTCCTGAAACATTGTCTTACTGCTGACTCCATTGCCCAATACATACAAAGCACTAATCTCCAAGCTAGCACTGCCCAAAGGCTCTTAGCCTTTGCCATCTACCAACATTCACTGATAGCTCAAACACCTTTTACTGAGTCTGATTTCTAGGTATTGGATAGTCCCAACTCTATTCGTGCTCGCCCTGTCATAGTTACGTTTCCCAAGATAGTTGCTAGTACCTAAACCCTAGAGCTAGGGTTCCCATTCACCTTGCACCTTAAGTACCCTGAAGCCCCATCTGATCTTCTTCTAATGTCTAGGTTCGATCTCTCCTGTCGGGAGCAGATCCGGGTCTTCCCCATTGTTGTCCTGGACTAGGATAACCTAAAGTGAAAGGTGCCTTGACTGGCATGACAACCATCCATTTGAGAGTCTAGGCAGTCGTGGTTCCACCCCTTAGTTACTTGCCCCTCTACCATCCATTCTGGATCCACCTTAAGCAGGCAACTACAAGACAGGTGATAACATTTTGGCGCCATTGCCGGGGAGGTAGAGGCCTACCTTGGTTCAACATACCTCACATTTCCCTACAACATATCTTTTTCAGTGAATTACTTGTGTGGTTCACCTGGCGACTCCACCCCGCGACTCCACTGACGATCGTGCCCAACATATTAATCTTAAGTTCTTAGAGCATACCATAAATCATAATGAATTCGGATGTATTTTTTAAGCACTTGAAGGAAGTAACCAAGAACATGATTGAAACTAAAAGACAAATAAACGAAAGGAATAGATGGAGGTCACACTATGGGTATGAGGATGATCTCGAGCATGATTATGGGTGTGAATCTAGTTATCACAATCTTTATGATACCCACCGACTTCCTCACCCATGTAATAAAGATTTCCTAACCATCCCGAGTGGACCTATAAGTCGACATGAACCTAGAGGTCATTCCCAGTGAAAGCCTTATAACCAAGTAACCCGAGTTGTTAAAAAGAAAGACAAACAGTCTCCTTTTGACTTTTCTAAAATACCGGGAGCACCTCATCCTATGCCAAATGATTACACTAGGAGGGTGCCCCGGTTCAATGGAAATAAAGATATATCTATTGAAAGTCATTTGGACATCCTCTGGGATTACATGGAATCTAGAGGTGCAGACAATGAAGATGTTTATATGCGAGCCTTAGGAGAATCCTTGCAAGGGGATGTTCAACTATGGTTTGATCATTTAGCACCAGGATCCATCACTGGGTATGACATGTTCATAGACTTGTTAATTGATAGTTGGAGTAGAAACACTGATAAAATTTTAGAGTGTCAGCCTAGCAATGATTATGCCGTTGATAATCAATCTATTGACGAAGTGCTTTCTCAATTGGACCATTCCTCTCCTGATATGTTCCAAATTATGAGCATGCCTGCAATCCATAAGAATGTTACAGAGTACTTCGAGAATAATGTTTCAAAACCTCATGTTGAAACTAAGAAGGATATCAATCAAATCATACGAGATACTCTGCTATTATTACCTAAAGCAGTCACAAAGCAAATCCTGGATTTGATCCGTGGAAGGGAACCTAATCACCATCAAGAAGCATCCATAGTTGAGCCTTCCATTTGTGAGTCCATTAAAGAGCCTTTAGAAGAGGAGCTCCATAGTCATTGCCTAATAGATGATAATTTGAGTCAGTACCCAACCTATCCGAATCTTGATTCAGACCTTGATCATATCACTGCAAAAGAAGAAAAGGTGGAAATTAATAAAACTTCCGTTGAAGAGCAATCATGTGGTCATATTGTAGTTGAAGAAAAAGTTTGTGAGGACAGAAATGAGCATAGTGATATTTTTCCTTATCAAATGAATGATGATGATCATTTATCCTCAGTTGAATGTAATGAACAATCTCAAGAAGAACAACCACATGATGATGATATTCTAGTGAGCGAGCTTGACCTAGAACTTTCTTTGTCACATCTTTCTAACTGGAATCTGTTTCCAAATAATCATCAAGAGCCTCCAAGGAATGATTATTGTAATGTTGTTGCTATTCCCCGTCATACTTTTGAACAAGGTGATTTGGTCGAGGAGATTAATCATAGTGAGTCTAGTTCTTGGGATGTTAGTTTTAATTTTGCCAATTTCTCTAGCAAATTTCCCGCATCACATGGAAGATTGGTGTTAACATCTTTAGGTGATACAAATCAAGTCTTAATTTGTCAATCCACCCTCCCATCCCAGCTCTTGAAGTCCTTCTCTATGGTATCATGTCGTACAAATTCTAGAAAGTGCCAAATGGTAAATGGTAAAACATTTTATATCCTTTCATCCTTGGTGCATAATGTTTTCAACTTTGCTAATTTCTTTGATTGGGTGAATGAGAAGCTCTATAAAGACCAATTCCATATTTTCTCATTTTATAAACAACAAATGGGGTTAATCTCAATTTCTGGTTTAAAGATTTCTAATTGTCCCTATTTTGCTTCATTATTGATCATAATGTGAGAATGATTGAGTATGCTGACCAAAAAGATGAGGGAAAAAAATGATGGCCTTGGAGGGATGAATTATGTATCGTATTCTTTTCTTTCATCAAATTTAAACTTGCATAAATTTTATGATCCTATCGATCTATGGATGGAAGAAGTCTACAACAATCAATCTCATCCCTGGCATGATTTCATTTCTCTTTATCCATATCTTTCTTTGATTTTCAAACAACAAGTTACAATAGTTTCAATTTTCAAAATTCAAAATTGGGGGGTGATAAATGATGATATATTCAAATTCAAAATTGTAATAAATTATATTTAAAATTAATAAAATTATAAAGATTATAAATTTAAATTTTCATTGTTTAACATTTCTAAATTCTATCCTTTTGTGCTTCTTGGAGTGTATCTTCTCAAAGACACTCCAATTGCACTCACACCCTGATGAGCTACAAGTTTGACTTAGCACTCTAATGGCAAGTTTTTGCAACTCTGGGACTCTGCGACCATAGTTAGTCCACCACACATCTGCAAAGAAAACAAGGAAGGAAAGGCAAATTACAAATTACAATGTATTAAATTTCTACCAGGTAAAAAAACCAAAAATGAAAGAGTAAATAATTAAGAATCTAAGAGATCAAAATTTGAAAGTTTTAAACGAATTGTACTTGGCATCCTTGTGGTTCCATCCAGGACAGCCATGGCATAGCCAAAAGTGCCACCTTCCATCCTATAGATCTCCATCTGTCTAGAAATCTCTGTGCATTCATAGGGAGTTAACACCATCCTCTGAACACACTGGAGAAAGCCATCCATGACCTCATCATCAAACTGAAATCCACATGCATAAGAGAAAGCAGGGTTGAGGTAGAGCCCTGCTCATGAATGGGACGATGGAGAGTATTATTCCATCGTTCATCAATCACACTCCATAGTTCAGCTCCTCTTGTGATTCCCACCTCCCCCTTGTCCTCATAGTAGCAATGGATAGCTTCCTTGGCTCTATCCATGGCCTCATACAAGTAGCCCATTGCGGGCTTTTTTACCATCAACCAAACGAAGAACCTTTACCAAAGGTACACTTATGGCACATCGGTCCTCCAATCCTGCCCAAAAAGTCAAATCAAATAGCATTATTCGAGCTATGGCTTGCCCATCTTGTTTGGTGCTATAGACACAAGAAGCCCACTCATTAGAAAGAAACATCCGCTGCAACTCCATCAAAACCTTATGCATAGACTGGAGAGAAATGAAAGAAGTGGCAAATCCTGTGATTGCAGGCCACATCAATTCCTTGTTCCCCGTGAAGCATCTCATGAGTGAAAGAACATATGTATGATTGTATATATATTTTGTCACACTCCGAGCCGAATCACTGACTTCCTTGATCCAAGGAAGTTTTCCCATGTCCTCTAGCATAAAATCAATGCAATGGATGGCACAAGGAGTCCAATACAAGCTTGCATACCTCTCCATAAGCATCCTCCCAGCAGCAACATAATTGACAGTGTTGTCCATAATGACTTGCACAACATATTGTGGACCTATGAACTCATGGTTATTTTTGGATTTTTTGAATTTGTTTAGATTTTTAGGGCTTTTTCCAATGTAAAAATATTTGTATGTATAAAATAAAATAAAATATGTAAAATTTGATGAAAAAGAAGAGAGTTGAAGGATGGGGTATTTGATTCTTGTCTCAATTCCCAGGGCTAGGAGAAATCGTGGCTAACATCCCTCCTCTTAAAATGATTTCCAATACTTGCAACTAGGGAAAAGTTAGCAACCATCTAGGGTTAGGTAACAAAACCTTAATTAGGGAAAATAGAGAATTCAAAAGGCCCAATAGAACAATAGAGAGCTCCTTGGAAGGAAGGTCTCCTCAAGCTAGTAGACAAAATGCTAGCAAACAAACCCTGCCTTAGTCCAAAGCACTTCAAGAATGACGTTAAACTAGGGCTAGGAGATAAACTTACCAACATTAATTAAGAATGAGCAAGGAGATGCACCTTAGATCACCCTTGTGCATGAGTTATCACAACTATTCTTAGCATCCACTTAGCATGTGATTATCAAACCCTAGAAATTTTTCCATTCACCTTCATGCAAGAAGAAAGGCATCCAAAGAGAAGTACACACTAGCTAAAATGTTCCAATAAACAAAGAGAAAGACAAAAGAATACATAATTTGAACCCTTGTCCCCCAATTTACAAATGACATGAGGATGTCTTATTTATATGAGAAAACCCTCAACCTTTTACAAAATTGATCTTACAAGTTAATGAAAACATATAAATTTTAGGTTATTGCACCCACAAACTTGGGGACTAAACCACACAATGACATAAAATAACAATAAAAATGTGAAATTGGGCTCCACCAAGTGCAAGGTGAGTCAAAAGGAGGAAGTTATGCCCCAACTAACCTCAACAAATGCTTGTCCCTCAATGCCCTACTTTTTAACCATGTAAGCTTCTTCTCTAAGGAATAACAACATTGATCTAGAGACCAAGAGGAGTGATTTTTTATCAAACAATAGATCCAAGTGGGAAAAATGAGGTGTGCTAAATCGGGTATTACAACCCTTACATGCACAATCACCTCTGCAATGCAAAAATGAGTGTGGTCATGTGTCCAAATGGGCCCACCAGAAGAAGTACCAAATACCAACCCAGGGCCCAAATGGCCCAATAAGATGGGGGACTTCTACCTGTCAAGAGGCAGTTAGCAATGCCACTAATCCAACACTTCCTGGAATGAAAACTAAGAGGACCTGCCATGACCTGAATAGGGGTATTTAGCTCCAAAATTAATACTCTACAAAATATAGCCCCAAAAACTTGGCCTTTACAATTAAAAAAAAGAAACCACTCATTCTTGTATGTTTGGAAAGGATGCATTATGCACTCTAAGTAACACATGGGAATAGTATTGAGAATAGGAATAGGAATACATCTTTAGCTATAGAACAACAATTTAAAGTACATGAGCCATTATAGAGAAACACTAGTGACCTCTCATGGTCATATCCCACGTACAAGATGGTAATCCCCATGTGTCAGCAAGTTTAGCATATGTCATAACACTGACATCAATGAGAAATCCCATCAATCTCTGGGATCAAAGGATGCTACCATTGCCTCTATATGGAGTCAAAGATTTGTCTCTCTACTTTCTTCCGATATCTAAATCAAAGATGCCTAGCCCTCTTCATCAAGGAGATATTCAGCCACAAACCTCAGTTCTTGCAAGCCCTGTCCCACAATAGGACTACCAAGTGGATCACCTCATACTTCCATGTTACTCCATCAGATCAAGGAAGCAAGAGACAAGCAAAGCTCCAAAGTACTTCAAACTAGAGAGTGGTAAGACCTCCTGTCTCCCCTAAGCCTCCCCCCCCTCAAGAGATCAACCAACATCTTCGAGATCGATTCAGAGGTGCCAGACTAAACATCCAACTACACGTCCTCGTAGTGACATATGGATCCGCATCAGATGGATATAGAACTGTTAGATTTTTATCATTCAAGCTAGCATTATGATCTTAGGATCTTTAACTGAGAGAATAACATGCACAGCAATAAACGCAAGAGACAAGAGACACAAAGAATTTTCCTCGGGGAAACCATAAAGGAGAAAACCCCGCAACTTCCTCAGAGATAGAATCAGCACCAAAAGTAAAACCCGAAAACATAAAGATGATCTCCCGACAGCAATAGTCTCTCTCTCTGATCCCAGCAACTTCTCTCTCACTCATGCGCCCCAATGAGTGAATGTGTGTGTGATAAATAGAGAGGCTCACTCTCTATTTATATTCTTTCATTCACTTAAAGCCCACTCCAACATGTCGGCCCCACTTAACAATTACTTACTAGAGCCGACATCTCTAGGAGAGTCTAATAACCCTAGTGCCCCACAACTTGTGGGGACTTTGCCCCTTTGATCAACAAGGAGGGTTATCCTTAACACAACGGTGGGCCCTAACTTACAATAACTCACCTAAGGTCGACTTCTCTAGGATAATCTAATAACCCTAGGGCCCCACAACTGTGGGGACTTTAACCCTTGAACAATAGTAGGGTTACCCACAATGACTTGATATGACTTGTTTACATTATTGAATCTCCCGATCGGAACATCGGGGCATGACATGACTCAATTACATTACAAACACTTCTAGGAATAAACATCGGGGTACAATACATAAGATATACAAGTGAATACATTCCGAAGTTACAATTACATCAACACTCCCTTTTAACTAGGAAGGTATTCTCTTGACACAATTTACCAACACAAGTCTTCTTCTCTGTATCGTCTGAATCATCATCAAGTTCTCATCATCTTCATTTGGATCTGGATCATCACTCAATCTGGATCATCATCACTGGATATGGATCATCATCAGTAGATCTAGATCATCACTCGATCTGGATCATCATCATTGGATCTAGATCATCACTCGATCTGGATCATCATCACTGGATCTGGATCATTACTCGATCTAGATCATCTTTGGTTCTGGAACATCTCTGCTGGATCATCATTACAGGTGCTATCTCTTGATTCTTCTCGTCATAGGAAGTTATACAGAGCCATCCCTTTTTCATGCTGGTTGTAGGCCTAGCCTCCATGTAGGTCTTTTCCAGCACTTATATCTGACCCTAAGTCAGAATGGCCCGCCCAGCACTTACATCTGATCATGTAGGAACCAATCCTATAATCACATCAAAAAGGCATGCCCAGAACTCACATCTGACCATGTGGGAACACATCCCACAACCCTGTCAGAAAGGCCCAGCACTCACATTTGACAACCAATGTCAGAAAGGCCCAGCACTCACATTTGACAACCAATGTCAGAAAGGCCCAGCACTTACATTCGACCATGCGAGGAACCAATCCTCCATGCCGAAAGGGCTCTACACTTACATCTAATCATTGTAGGAACCAATCCTACAATCGCCTCAGAATGGCTCTGCACTTACATCTGATCATTGTAGGAACCAATCCTACAATCGCCTTAGAATGGCTCTACACTCACATCTGATCATGTAGGAACCAATCCTACAGTCGCATCAGAATGGCCCTCAATCCCAGACTGAGCTTTCCTGGTAACTGACCAGGTGCCTCCATTCCAAGAATGGCATTCAGCGCTTATATCTGATCATGTAGGAACCAATCCTACTGTCACATCAGAATGGCCCTCAGTCCCAGACTGAGCTTTCCTGGTAACTGACCAGGTGCCCCCATTCCAAGAATGGCATTCAGTGCTTATATCTGATCATGTAGGAACCAATCCTACAGTCACATCAGAATGGCTCAACACTCATATCTGACATGCAAGGAACCAATCCTCTCATCATGACAGAATGGCTCAGCCCTTACATCTGACCATGGAAGGAACCAATCCTCTCACCATGTCAGAATGGCTCACGAACTCATCACTTCCCTTTGGAGGGAACCTCAACCTGGAGAACACCAAGCTTCTCCCTGAAGTACTCAAACTTCACTCTGGCTAATGGCTTTGTCAACACATCAGCTATCTGTTCGTCCGTCACAACATACTGGAGCTTCACTGCTCCCCTCTGCACCATATCCCTGATATAATGATACTTGATCTCGATATGCTTCGACTTGTCATGGAACACCAGGTTCTCCGACAACTTCACACAACTCTGGTTGTCGCAATATATACAAGTAGCATCCAACTGGAGATCAAATGAATCAGACAGCAGCTTCCTCAACCATACTGCCTCACAACTAGCTGAACAAGCTGCGACATACTCTGCTTCAACTGTACTCAGTGGCACACAGGATTGCTTCCTGCTAAACCAAGAGATCACACCTGATCCCATACTGAAGCAACACCCTGAAGTGCTCTTCCTATCGATGGCACTGCCTGCCCAAACTGAATCAACATAACCCTCCAGGTTAATCTTCTGATTTGCCTCATACTTAAGCCAATAATCAACTGTACCCCTCAGGTACCTCAAAATATGCTTTGCAGCAATCAAGTGAACATGTCTCGGATCTGTCAGGAACTGGCTCAAGGTGTTCACAGCAAAGCAAATATCTGGTCTCGTGTTCGTCAGGTACATCAAGGACTCAATCATCTGACGATACATCGTAGCATCAACCGCTTTTGATGAAGCATCACTCAATAGCTTCAGGTTCGATGCCATAGGAGTGGTCATGGCCTTGCAATCCATCATCCCAAACCTCTTCAAAATCTCTACTGCATACTTCCTTTGTCCCAGGGATATTCCATCCGCATTCTGCCACACCTCCATGCCTAGAAAATAGTGCATCGACACATCACAGGAGCATCACTGGTCTTTTGCCTTCAACCTTGAAGCAAAGGTTGGAATCCACTTTACTCTCAGTAAAGCCGAGAGTCATCAATAATCTATCCATCCTGTCGTACCATGTCGAACCTCAGGACCTTCTGTAGTCACTCCCTCTGAAGCATCATATTCCCTCTGTCTTTCGTACTCTATGCACTGAAACATTATGTATTGGAGTGACAAGTAGCTTCCTCTGCTACTAATATTCTATGTATCCATCTAGGGTCACTAGATACCAAGATCCTCTATCTTTGAAAGCGTTCTTCTCGCACCCATCTGTGAGCTTGTCATCCTTTATCAACGTTGTAGCAAAGGTTCAGATCTTCATTAAGCTCCTCATGTATGTGTTATCCCATGGGTGTCTTCTGAGCTCGTACAAGGCCTTCTTTCATTTGCACACATGATTTTGCTTGTCATGTGTCTCAACTCCCACTGGCTGCAAATGTCTCTTCGTAGTCTATGCCTTCTTTTCGTGAGAAGCCTCGTGCTACGAATCTTGCCTTGTATCCCACGATGTTTCCATCTACTGCATGATGGAACTACGAACTTTCCTTCATGTATCGATACTGCATCCTAGACATCATTTTTCTTGAACTGGTCTTCCCTTTCTTCTTGGTTACTTCTTCATGGCTGGAAGGTTCTGCATCAATGATGTAACTGCATTTGTCATATTATTCTTCATCTTGAACTATCGTCACTTGTTCTTCGGAACAAGTCTCATCCTTCTTTTCTTGTAGGTGATTATGTACACGATCTTTCCTACAAGTCAAATGCATTAGTTGTATGGTTAGAAACATTTCATAAGCCATATTCATAATGGCAAATTCTTATGCATAAATATATGATCCTGCAACTATTTTAGCCAATACAACATTCATCCATATCTCACGGAAACGTTTCTAGATGCCTGCCATCTCTACCAGGACAACATTGAGATTGTGCACTAATCCAATATCTCAGCAAAGAGGTTTCATTCTAGATAAGTAGCAATGGAGAGTTGTATAGCACCATGAGCTACTTACCCATCACATGCATATTAGTAGTATACTGTCATTAATACAAACATTCTATCATGCATAATACATCAACTGAATATAAACAAATGCATAACAAAACAATATCATGAAATGACAATTGAATACTTATCTTTATTTGTTTCGTGGGTAGACTCCTTCTTGAGCCTTCAGCTTCATCATCTTCTTCATTCATAATAGCATTGTTTCTTATCCAAATGCTAAGGTGGATAAGAGGTTCTTCAAGAGTTGAGTTCTTTATATTCCTCATCGCTTGAGGGGTCTTCTTTGAATCATGAAATCTTTATCTTCAGTTGCTCCCATCTTCTTTTCTCTTATTATGAGTTGAGCTTCTTCTTCTTCCCAGAGTCTGCTAAAAGTAATCACTTCCTTCTGGCACATCTTCCTCGCATGAATGAATCCCATGATCCTGGGAGGCCATTCAAGGTGGCTATCACCACTTCTTCATTCTCCACTTCTTCTTCTACTGCTACAATTTTTTTTCTTCGATTTGAAAGACCCTCGTAAAGTATGACTGTATGGTCTCTGCATTCTGGATCTTCACATTCTTCAACTGTTTTCTCAAAGTCATATTCCGATTTATGTTCTTCCCTTCAAATAGCTTGGTCAAGGAGTCTGTAATGTCCTCTTCCAATTAGACCTTGAGGCCCAAAACCGCTAACCTATGTGATTCCTGTGGGTTCGAGCGGTTACTGACAAAGAGGGAATCAGCTGAGGACTGATGCCATCCATAGAAGATCTAGGGCATCATCATTTGGTCAAGAAGGGCCACCAGGGCCAAAGGCCACCTTCGTGCATGCCATCCAAGCATTATTTAATGATGCATACACTAGAACTAGAACTAGAACTAGGTGGCATATGAACTAGAACTTCCCCAGGAAAGCAAAATTCACAATGTGTTCCATGTATCTAGTCTGAAGAAGACCCTTGGGCAACACATTGCTCCATCCACCGAATTGCCCCCTTTAGATGATGAAGGACTGCTGATACCGATTGCCGAACGGATCATACATACTAGAGAGAGGAAGCTCAGGAACAGAGTAATCAGGGAATACTTAGTTCAATGGAAAGAACTACCGCCAGAGGATGCCACCTGGGAAGGTGAACAGGTATTGCAGCATCCCAGTTTGAAGTTGCTTGAGGACAAGCAATCTCGAGCGGGGAGGACTGTAATGTCCTCTTCCAATTAGGCCTTGAGGCCCAAAACCACTAACCTATGTGATTCCTATGGGTTCGAGCGGTTACTGACAGCTAGGGAATCAGCTGAGGACTGATGCCATCCATAGAAGATCTAGGGCATCATCATTTGGTCAAGAAGGGCCACCAGGACCAAAGGCCACCTTCGTGCATGCCATCCAAGCATTATTTAATGATGCATACACTCTTTAAGTCTCCATCCGCATGCATGCAAGTCAACGGCAAATTAGAAGATAAAGTGACCTAATTAGGTCAAAGATTAGGTTTTGCGCAGTTGAACTTTATAAATAGAGGATAAAGCGAGAGGAGACTTCACTTTTGGATTATGATTATTTTGGGAGCTCTTGGATAGCAGCACAGCATGCAGCACAGCAGTTGGGGTTGGAGACGGAGTCCTCAGCTAATAGGATTTCGGCAGTGAAACATCTGCCCTAGTCTTATTCAGGGTAAGCCACACTGGTTCACCACTTGTTCTTCATTCATTCATCAGTTATCTAGCATATGGTATAGATCATTGTAGGGACACGTGTGCAGCCGTAAAGGGGGGGGTTTTCAGCCGAAAAGCCCTAATCAGCTATGGGGCCTTCAGATCTCAGTTTCCTTCCGAAACTCAGGCACTATTCTCATCATCAGCATCATACTCCGGTACCCGGTGATTATCAGACCCATCCGTGCTCATCCGGAACAGTGATCAGCAGTTTCGGGATTCCAGGGGCGTGAGCAGCTGTCTCTTAGAAGCAAGTCGCTATCCTACCCAGAGGACTCAGAAATCACTCTTGTATCAGGCATTCTCTCCGGCACAGAAAGGCTATCAGCCCAACAAATCCGCAGCTCCATCGGACACCTCCTTCCCTGAGGGCGTCATCTTTTTCTGACTGGGCGTCTTGCTGCTGGGGGTTCATCGTAAGCAGAGGAGATCGATTCATCTCCAATCCATCTCTCAGTGCTTGCATACTTTCTCCGAAGCAGTCCAGTCGGCTTATCAGTGGTAAGTATTCATTCTATCTCACAAACCCTAACCCTAATTTTTCCTATAAAATAGAGAATTTTGCATGGCAGTTTGCATGCCCAGTTGTATCAACCTTTTTGCTTAGAAATAGAAAATATCGAGATTTGGGATATTACAGAGTCAAACATCTCTTTTGGTGTCTATAGGGAGGACACTTATGATCCGTGATTGAATCAGCAATGATCTTCTTAACCTTAACCAAGTTCTTCTTGTGTAAGACTTTTAGCCTCATCTCCCTCTGGAACTGGAACCTCTCTACTTATGTAGTTGTCCAATTCATTTTCTTCAGAGAGATCATATACTTCCATGCTTGGAAGTTGTCAACTTCACTAAGCTTATTATCAAGCTGATGTGATAGATCACTTTGAAATGAGAACCTCAAATGAAAATAGCAAAAGACTAGATCTTACCCATTTGAGGTGTTCGTCCTGGTTCCTAAGCTGGCTAATCTAGGGTTTGTCAAAGAAATCCTAATTTTCAAAACTTGGAATCTTTCAGATCTGATTGGATAGAAAGATAGACCTCTTCAAGATGAGCTGTCTAAAGTACTCATTTTCTGAAAACAGTGGAGGGAAGGTCCCGGAACAGGAAGCCCTAGTTTACCAATTTCTCTTGCAAAAATGCCTAACACTGTTTCTGCAATATCTCCGAAATTACTGCTCTTTTGTGTCTGAAACTTCGCACAGAGGTAGCCTCGCATGTCCTTGTTCCAACACCACAGGTTTCATCAGAATTGGTTTCACCAATTGGGACTTATGATCATTTTCCCAACGTGAGTTGTTTCAAGACTGTTCAGCACAGCAAAGTTGTACGGACTACCACGTGTCACTGTTTCCTCTTCTGGGTCTGAAACTCGTACCACAGAAAGTACAGTCCATGCCCTTTCTGGAACATCTTCAAAAATTTCATTTGGACCTTTGTAGACAAAGATATAGCAATTCTCCCCAGGTGTCATGTTTAGGGATGAATCCTGGAAAAGGCTGGAACCCTAACTTGGAGGAGTCATATCTCCTAGAATTTAGCAAATCTGAGGCTGAATTTTGGACACAGTGTAAATCAGGATTTTATCTTCGGCCTGTGAAAGTTTCAGCTCTTGAGCCTTCTCCAATCCCGATATATAGCGAATGAACCAAAACTTATCAGTTTTAGTATTTAGGGTTTTTCCAACTCGGGGTCAAACTAGGGTTTGACTTTCTCGGAGTTTCACCCAACCAAAAATCTCGACCCAGGTCTCTAAACTTCGATTTTGATGAGGAGAGCAATCCTATGCCGGGCTCACTCAAAAATTCCTCTTCTGTAGAAAGCCCTAATTTCCCGCACCGAAAACTGAAAATGCTCGGAATTGAATTCTGCTTCGACAGAAAGATGCGCCCTTCAATGGAGAGTCAGCCTAGCATACTTTTACTGATGGATTGTGGAGAGAGACCCAAAAAGTAAGAAGCCCTAGCTTCTGCAACTGCACATTGTCTTCTTCTCAGGTTAGCTCTTATACCATGTTAGATTTTTATCATTCAAGCTAGCATTATGATCTTAGGATCTTTAACTGAGAGAATAACATGCACAGCAATAAACACGAGACAAGAGACAAAGAATTTTCCTCGGGGAAACCATAAAGGAGAAAACCCCGCAACTTCCTCAGAGATAGAATCAGCACCAAAAGTAAAACTCGAAAACATAAAGATGATCTTCCGACAGCAGTAGTCTCTCTA
Organism: Pseudotsuga menziesii; assembly: GCA_001517045.1. Taxonomy (NCBI): domain Eukaryota; kingdom Viridiplantae; phylum Streptophyta; class Pinopsida; order Pinales; family Pinaceae; genus Pseudotsuga; species Pseudotsuga menziesii. Next base: position 22,485 of record LPNX010065360.1, on the reverse strand, counting down.
TCTGATACCATCAACTTCTTTCTCACTCATGTGCCCCAATGAGTGAATGTGTGTGTAATAAATAGAGAGGCTCACTCTCTATTTATATTCTTTTGTTCACTTAAAGCCCACTCCAACATGTTGGCCTCACTTAACAATTACTTACTAAAGCCGACATCTCTAGGAGAGTCTAATAACCCTAGTGCCCCACAACTTGTGGGGACTTTGCCCCTTTGATCAACAAGGAGGGTTATCCTTAACACAACAGTGGGGACTATTGCCCCGACTTACAATAACTCACCTAGGGTCGACTTCTCTAAGATAGTCTAATAACCCTAGGGCCCCACAACTGTGGGGACTTTAACCCTTGAACAATAGTAGGGTTACCCACAATGACTTGACATGACTTGTTTACATTATTGAATCTCCCGNGACATGACTCAATTACATTACAAACACTTCCCAGAATAAACATCGGGGTACAATACATAAGATATACAAGTGAATACATTCCGAAGTTACAATTACATCAATACGAACAAGGTGCCTCCCACTTGTCAGATTACCTCCCAGCCCCAGTTGAGCAGCCAGAGATCTATCTGGAGTTTCTTTCCTTTGACCTCTGATGATAGAAGAACAAGGCACCCTCGCTCCTATGTCTTCCAGGATCATACACTCGGATCCCACTATTCTGCTCAAGGACTCTAACAACGAGTTAGTGCCCTAGTTGCCCCCCTCGCCCTCTATTGACAAGCCCAAGGGACCTTGACATCATCGCTTTCATCCCCATATCTCTCTCTTTACAAACAAAAAGATCTTCAATTCCAATATTGGACATCCTCACGTTACATCACCACACACATATATACATATTTTGGTGTTCGCTAGACCTAGGGATTAGCTTAGTTGGACACTTAGTTAGGTTGTAATTTCCTTTAGTTTTCTTTATGCTACTTCCATTATTGTCTAGCAATTGCTTTTGCACTCCCACATTGTTTTGACACCGGATGTATCTTTTACTGCCATTAACCTACTAAGCTGGAAGTGTCTCTAGCGAATATCCATGGGCAACCCGTAGATCTCATCTGCATAACTAATAGTTGTGATCAAAATCACAAAGCATCAATCTTCAAGTCACTCCTGTATGTGAGGCGGTGGTAACATGGAGCATCTTGGAGGTCTAGGGTTAGGGTTTATCCTTTCAAGATTGGAGATTAGGGTTTTGAGAGAAAAGAATAGAATAGGGTGGATTGGTCAAGAAGAAGAGAGTAGGAGGACGTCTTGCCTTGGAATATGTGTTGGAAAGATTCTTTCACATTGGATCTTCTAGGTTGATCCAGGGATTGTTGATTTACCCTAACTAGGGATTTTCAAAGAGTCGGGAGATTTGTACTAGCCTTGAGAGAAGGGTATGGAATGTACATGTACTTCATCTTGAACTAACTAATGAAGTTTCCAGTTGTCCATATCTTGAGCAATTTTCAGATTTGAATTTCAGCTATGTATGTTCTTTATGCATTGTTATTTACAACCATTATGTCTTGCTGATTTGACATGAGTAAGAGGACAAATTGTTAAGTGTTTTGACATCTAAGGAAGAATATAAAGAGCTGATTTTACTGCTGTAAAAGTGTATTTAAGATCTGATTATTAGCTGATAAGTTGCCCTAGAAGGGGCTGAAACTTCTCTCTTTCTTTGGTATCTTTTCTCCTTGAATTGCCAAGAAATTTGACACTATTTGAAGTGAATTATCATGATCTTTCCACAGCCGATTTAAACTCTAATTTACAGCAGTCCGAGGCTGAAAAGTCTAGGGCTAAGATCCAAGAAATTCTCTAGAAAAAAGGTGAAATTTCAGTTTTGCATTAATTGCCCGAATGCCTGAAATTTTAACATTTGCTCTCTAAATCCAATAATTGAATAATTACTTCAGTACCTGCCAATCGTATTGTCAACCATAAATCCAAATCCCTTATCAGAGATGCCAGCCTTATGCATCTCAGCAAGCTTCCTTCCTAGTTTTCTCTGCATAGTAAAAGCATTTTTTAATGATTCACAAATCTGACATACTGATAAAACTAAATTTCAACATATATCCTATAACAAAAATACATCGATATTACCTGTTCACTACTGGATGAACCAAATTCAATGTATTCCATGATAATATATGAACCCCTTCCAAACAAAGATCCAACCTATTATAATAAGCTGTTAGACACAATATTTTTCAAATGCAATTGTTCAAGAATAAAAAATCATTAAACCATAACACAACACGTACAAGGTCATTCAAGCCAATAGCCTTGAATGGTTTAGGATGTTCGGGATACCTTAAATGGTTTTGGCACGCGGATAGTATTGGTGGAATGCATTGCATTCAAGCCAATAGCCTCTGCCTCAAACATTGCTGGGCCTATATCTCTGAACACACAAAACCACAAAAATCCTTAGTGATGCTTACAATGAACCAACGGGGTGCATTAATATCTGATACTGCAACATCCTTTTCTTTACTCCTGCATTGTGCATGTGAATGGATGTACTACATATGGATCTTTGCGTAGGTACATGGATATTAGAAAGTTGAATGCAGCTGCACGTCATAGTTTTTACACAAACTAACTAATGAGATGAAACCTAGACATCAAGTATAGGTTTGTCTAAAGATCAAGGCAGCTATATCAGGCAAACAGGTTGCAGGGACAAATGCAGTGTATCTCGTTCCCTGATGGATCACAGATGGTTAACCACCACCTTGCCAACAACCCTCTTCTTTTAGTTTGGACAGATCAGGAGTTGCTTGAGGGTACAAGAGACTTTAGAACTCTCTTTGTATCCCTGCAGGAGCAGGTGTCAATAAGCAGAACACTGATTTTTGGCTTGTTGGTATTGAGGATCCTGTTGAGAATGGTGCAATCTTCACATAAGGCAATGACCTACTCTATTTGGTGTTTCTAAGTTATTAGACCAAGGCCAAACTAGGTCAAATACCCCTTGTGTTCATTTATTGCCATGGCTTGGTTATGGTTAAGGACGATCTAGTCAGTCTTGTTGTGAGCACATAAACCCTCCTTGGGGTAAAATTGTAAATGCCCTACCAACTTGAAGAATATAGATAAACCCTCAAGCTCATGTGTAAAATATATCATGGGTGATATTGTTAATGTTAGGATATATCTTCACAAAATACCCTATGTTAATCGAACAGTTAAGGTGAGGACCATTCTTTATCCTACACACATCATTCTTTTATCAAATAATTGTTAAGCCTATGGACACAGACATCTTGTGTCTCCTCTTTTCATGTTTGACATATTTTGTTGCGGTGCTAGGGCTGGTCTGGCATCTTCATGTGATTCGCGTATTTTTTCTTGGAGCATCCTCTTTGCTAGGGCTGAGTTATCTTGGAATGTGTTACCAGCTAGGTCCTACTTAGTTGGATTTCAAGTGAGCCGGCAAATTTTAACAAGGTTACTTGTTCATGATCAGAGTTCAGAAGTCCATCAGGCCTTCTAGGCCCTGTTTATTTTGTGTACCGCATGTTCATTACCCCTTGGAGGAGTTCTAATAAAGTGTGCTAGCATGATAAATTTGTAAAGAGTTGGGCTTTCTAAGACTTAAACATCAATCCGATTATTCCAATATGTTTTTTCCCTTATCAATTATGCAATGCTGAACAAGCGATGTATAATTTTCGAGTTTTTCACCACTCCTCCAAAGCTGGAATGGTCGTCTTGGCGTTTATGCCTTGGGAGGTTATTACAACTCACGTATCAATGTATATGAACATGCTAGGCATTGTTCAATGTTTTTGAGTCGTATGGACATGTGCTAGGTCCCACTAGAATTTCGTCCATTTACGAGAAAAATATTTTTTTCCGTTTTTTAAGCCATTTTTAATGGTTTAATTAAAAAACTTCAAAGTGTAATAAACGTCAGATGCAGAGTCCGTTTTTGGCGTGGTGATACTCGTTTTCACGCTCAAAGTGTCCTCTTTACCCCAAGGATCACTTTTCATATTAGGCAGGTGCCCGGAACACCCTGTGGAGCATTATTCAGCTAAAAATGCATTAAGATAGCATTTTAATGCTAAATTACGACATTTTGGCACCATGGTCAAAGTTTGAAAAAAGTCAAAAATTAAAATATTTGAGTGATGGAGTGACATGGCATGGGTCCCCCTAAGGCTTACGATCCTCTTCAACTTGAATTTGTATTAAAACTTTGATTTAGACTTTGGTGAAGCAAATGAGGAATAGCGTGAAAAAAATGGGTGACGTCAACTCCACGCTAGTGATGTGCACGGAGGCTAGCGAATGGAGAAAGGGGGTGGACCCCTCCTCCTATTAAAGCTTTGTTGTTTTTGTTGTTTAATACTATGGGGTTAACGCATATTAGCTTGGGTGACATCACCCTCACCAATCCTCACATTAAACTTCATGAAGTCACACGTGTGGAAGATTGACGCCAAGCTTGGTTGGTGGTTGATGCTTGATGTGGTGGCAAGCTGATGGTGAGTTAAGTGAGAGAGGTGTCAATCACCTCTGCAGTTCAACTCAGTCCAAGCTCAGTTTATGTTAGACATACTCTGGGTTTATCTTTAGTGTTGGTAGCACACCATCGTGGAGCATTAAAAGATCTATGTTTAAAATTTAGGATTTGTATGCTTATTTGTTTATGAGTATGCTCTCTTTGTCTTCAGCATTAGACTTTTACTATATGATTTGACAAGTGTTATGCAAGCGTGAAGGCTTTTACAGGTTCTTTGTTGGATTTTGCAAGAGATCTTGCTTGTTTCTCTCGCTCTCCAACCCTTCGTAGAAACATAGTCCATCTTGAAGCCATCAACAAAACTTCAATTGCCCTTTTCCAAAGGGGGTTTTCTTCATACCTTTTTCCTTCAAAATTTTAAATTTCTCATTTGGTTACTTAGTTACTTACTTCCATACTTAGATTTACATGCTTAAGATAAATATCTTCCTTAGATCTAGTTTATAAAAGTGTTCTATTTGGTGCTTAGATCTAAGTTTTCATAAAATTGATATCTCTTTCATCCAGATCTAGTATCAAATCTACTTTTCTTCACAAGCATTTAAATGATATTTTTAGCTTTCTAGCTTAAAGTAGTTTACATTGAGTATAAAAAGAGTATCTAGCAATCAAGTTCCTTATTGACAGCCTTGCAAGGGGTTGTCCAAGACCCTAAGAAGTTGGGTTTCAATCCCAATATTCTTAGTTTTTTGCATTTTTTTACATAGTTTTAGCTTAGAAAATTTTATAATTTTTTTTGGATTGTCCAAAGACACTTCTAAAGTATTTTTGGGCATATTTAAACTAATATTACTTGTTGGTTTTTAGCAGTTTTGTTTGTTGCTCACCTATATCGACTAGGTGGCAACGTCATGTACAATGCAGATGTACATATTGTACAATTTGCACCATAGAAAAATTCTACGGAGAAAAATCCTAGGTATTTTTCACTCAGTAGGACAATTCTGCCCCTTTTGTACACAAAATGTCCACTCCCCTGCATGGGATAATTAATGTAACTTTATATGTCAGCATGGGTCATTCCTCTAAGGATGTCACCATGGACTTTATTATCAGGAAAGTCCTCTTCACCGAGTGTTTTTTTTCCCTTCCAGTTAATTTTGTTAATTAACAATTTTGATTGGTTGGGTTTTTCACTCACCAATCCTCCAAAGTGGTGAATTGGCGTTCTGATAATCAAGCCCATGAGGTGGCTAAGGTTTCAAGTTGTTGTCCCTGACCATGCTAGCCATATCTTGTAGTCTTGCGAAATTTCGTTAGGATTTTAATTTTAATTTTTTTATTTTTCCTGATTAATTAACTTTACCATTTGGTGGTTAATTAATTAAGTTTTGATATAGTAATGTAATCTCTTGAACCTTGGCATTTTGTAATAGGGGCTATGAATGCAAATGAAAATGCTATGACACCCTCTAAGCCATTGGTTCAAGTCCCATGTCATTCTGACAAGGGGTTAGGAAATTAGACCAATTTTGGTTAAGACAAGGTTTTTTTTTCTAGGAAATTAATTTAATTTCCTAGGGTGAAAAATTAAATTATTTGATTTTGAAGGAAAAAATCAAATAAAGCCATGGTAATTAAGTTTGGGGGGTGGCTAAGCATAGTCAATTTTTATTTAAATAAACCCCCCCCCCCATGGTCAAAATAAATTTTTGAACATCTCCTAAGTGGGGCGCCCCTCTTGTCTTAATAAAAGATAAAAATTAAAAAATTAGAAAAAAATGAAAATAAAAATAAAAGATTAAATAAAAAATATTAAAAATAAAATATTAAAATAAAAGATAAAAAATAAAATATTAAAAATAAAAGATAAAAAATCAAAATCAAAATTAGGAAAAATCAAAATTTGAGTCAAAGGAGACCCCACTTGAATGATGGAAACACTAGATCTAAGGGTTAAGCTTCATTGTGACATGGATCTATCTTTTTGACCATTGATTTGAAGAGGCCCCCTTGCTTGTGATTAGTGGATGGCTTGCAAAGTCAACAAACTTAGATCTAAGGGTGGAAGAGAGCTAGAGTTTAGATCTATGTTTTGGACCCTTGATTTAGGAGTCAGTTTGGTACCTCTTCAACTATAAAAGAAGGTCTCCCCTCCCTCATTAGAAGATAGATTGTCATGCTGAGGTTATGCTGCTGAAATCTTTCTCTCTTCTCCCTCTCTTTTCTATTCTTCTCTCTCAAGCATTTGGCTCAAGCCTCTTGCCATTGTTGTATTGAATCTTGCCCTAGCTGGGCCTAATAGAAGAAAGCTTTGGAGGCAAATTGTTGGTGTGGATTTCCTCATTTCATGCTTGGATTAGTGAAGTAACCTTGTGGATTTATCAATTATTGCTGCACTTGATACTTTGTGGAGAGACTTGTAGGTAGAAGTACTTCTATCTTCATTTGTGAGTAGATTAGTAAGATTCTACAAAGTATTTTGTAGGATTTATTTTTGTGCTCATCTCTTTGCTTACTTGTTGCAGCTCTAATAGATTTGTTTCATAGGGATGTAAAGCTAAAAAGGGCTCCAAGGGTTTCTTGTTTTTAGATTTTTTTGGGGGGGGTTCTAGATCTAGGGTTTCTACCATTGTATAGCGGTAAAAAACCCCTTTTTAGGATCAAAATATTTAGTATTTTAATTGAACATTTCAGATCTGATATTTTAGTAGCATTTAGGTGGCTGGAAACCTGAGTTTCCAGCCCTCTTAACATCACATTTCAGTTATTTTTTCAATCAGATTTTTGCCTTAAATTAGTGATTTTTTTTACTAACTTTTTCTGATAATTTCATTGAGTTTTCTGTGATTTCCAGCAATCTTTGCTTGCTGGTTTGTGACAAATTTTATACAGGTAAAAGGGAGGTGCTGCCCAAATTGGCCAAAATATACCTCAACTTTCAACCGGTTCCAAACCTTTCTCTCTTTTTTTCTGATATTTGTAAACCCCAAAGAGAATTTCTCTTGGGGGCATTCTCCAAAAAGTTTATAAAGCATTTGTAATCTATATGTAAATAGATTAGGAAGTAGAGTAGGAAGTAGATCACTAGTTGTTGTTTTTTCCATTTCAAATAGATCTAGATTTTTCAGTTTTACCCACCTCCTCTTTCAGGGAGATTGTTGTGTGGTTAACATACTTGGTTTAGCAAAGAACTTCTCTTGGGGCATTCTCCAAAAAGTTTATAAAGCATTTGTAATCTATATGTAAATAGATTAGGAAGTAGAGTAGGAAGTAGATCACTAGTTGTTGTTTTTTCCATTTCAAATAGAACTAGATTTTTCAGTTTTACCCACCTTCTCTTTTATGGAAATTGTTGTGTGGTTAGCATACTTGGTTTAACTTAGCTTATTTTTTGAGCATTTCTTTTTCAAGCAAGCATCTAGATTAGTTTTGCTTTCGATTCTATAGTTTAGTTGCTCCAAGTAACTCAAGGTACCGGCACCGTACCCTATGGCATAAAGCTCGGTTTGAGGCTTGTGGATTATTTTATTTCTGTAATTTACTTCCTGTCATTTAATTTTGCAAAGAGTAATATACAACCTAACATCCGTCCGTGTATCCTCTGCCCTCCATTAACTCCCTTCAAGGAACTCGGATCAAGGGTATGAAAAGCGGAGGGGTTTGGGGGCTCTAATTTAATAGGCATCCATCTCGCTATTTTTTTGGTTGATTAAAAACAGTGACCTCGGAAGCTAGTTGGAGTAGAAGACCGTGGGGGTCTCTAGGCGTTCTACGTCCTCCTTGTTGAGCACCGAGGCATTGGGGTTAGACCTGGGAGCTACAGGTGGACTTGTGTCCACTGTTTTGAGCACACCAGCATTCCCTCTTTGACTTGAGAAATACTAGATTGGGGTAGTCACACCACCAGATCTAAAACTTAATCCAAGACTTCAACTTTAATAAAATTTACCTAAAACGAACCAAGAGACATTGCAAAACGTCTTACCCACATTTATGTTTCTGTATTTGCTTCAAGGTCCTTGCTTTTCAAGGCTTTCATTTTACAAGTACATCTTGCAAGCATCTCAATTTCATTTCAGTACCTTGCACTTTCAAGTATAATATCTTTAAAGTACTGTGGCACGCTTGAGTAAAACATTGTTTAATCTTGTAACTTGAAAGCAATCTGTCGTTTGATCTTTGGCATAATAACTTGTTCATCTGGTATATATTTTGTTTCCTTTCAGGTATCTGGGCACTCAGATTTGAGGACTGATGTAGCCAGTTAGCCAATTGCAGTGCAATTAGTAGTGCCCAGAGTTGTATCAGTGCTTTCCCATTGGACAAATGTTGGTTCAAATGAATTATTACATGTTCATGACTCAGTTTATATTATCTTGTGTTATGGTTATCATTGCTCTTATACTCCTTTTTGTGACATGTATAAGCATTTAGGGTCATGATCTGGCGATCATATAAATGTGTGGACTTGTATGTAATGATATTATGTATTGATGTCCCTACTCAGACCCGGAAGTTCTTGATTCATACTCATTGGTTTTACCCTCCTTAGGGAGAATAGAGGTAGTCATTTCCACCATAATTTGGCTTGTTAGTGTTGGTTTCATTGTTCACGGTCTCCACCCATACATTACCTTCCCGTTATGTTTCCAACCCGACCTACAACTTGACTTGTGGCATGGAGGACCTTTCCCCACTAGAGCATCTTTGTTGGACAAGCTTCCCTGTTTATTTGTGTCTCGGCTCTGAGTTGCCTAGGTTGTGTTGGCTAAAACCTGAAACAAGTAGCGCTACCATCAATAATATGAATTTGGAAATGAAATGAATATCTTATGAAAAATCCCATTCATGAAAAGTATTGTTTTTGAACATACATGAATGCAAGGCAAACCTAATGAAATTGGCTTTGAAGTATATTGAAATGAATATCTTAAAACATTCATGAAAAGTAATATTTTTAAACATACATGAATGCATCAAGCCTCAATAATAAAAATCCGTGTAATAAATACATGGACCAAGGCTATGGAAAATCAAAGGCCCAAAAAAGCAATGGTTCCTAAAGTTATATCTAAGGATTGTTGGCCTTACTTGTATTGGTTTGGATTGTGAGCATTTGTCAAGGTGAATAAGCACCTCTGAAAGTAGCTTATCCATTTGTGAGACACTTCCATCCCCTGTGTTAGTGCTTGTCCTGCATATGCTAGAGTGAGTATCCTCTTTCCATATCCAAAGTGTCACAGTGTTAAGTTGGTAGTCACCCTTTGTCCTAGCGTTTTAACTTTCATCCCTCACCCTTCACCAGCAAATTCACTACATCTATGAAGTGAGTATGGTTTTGAAAGTCTGGTCTGAGTTACGATTAATAAATGAAACCCTATATGTTTGGTTGATAGACCGCCAGTGAAGTGATTGCTACTTGTTATAATTATTACTTGAATGATTTGTAGAGCATGTCTTAGCCTTTGAACACTTGCAGCGAATGGATGTATCCTGAGTTATATTATTGATTATGTGGTCATTTACAGATTATTATTTTGTCTATCTGGGTATATTGATATTGTAGATGATCATGCAGAGACACATAGGGTGTGTGAGTATGCACCTTAGATGGATTTGGACTCTCTAGGTCCAATGAGGCAAATTGTTTTCAGTTCCGGGCAGTTGCAGAGATGATTTGGCTCAGTGTACCATTCTGGTGCAGTTTTGCCATGCTGGATGGCATGTCTAAGCAGGGAGATGATTTTCTTGGATCTCCTAAGGCGTTGTATGAGGCATGGGGGGTCCAGCCACTTGATTGTACCATATTACCCCCCTCCCAGAGACCTTGGTGGGATTAGTTGGATAACGCAGGAAACCTAGGAGGCAGTTTTTGGAATATCACGTTTCACGAGGCAGATAAAAAATAATTAAAATGGCTACTGAAGAATTCAATTTGGGCTACTGAGGCAAGAAATTGGCATGGGATGAGTTCTGATGATGAGTGTGATGTCTTCCACTCCTCCAGTAGTTTCAGCACCTGGATGGGCCCACGTCTATTTTTTCAAGCATATTTTATTGTTTTCTGGAGCTTTTTGGAGGCTCACGATTTCCTCGAGGCACAATTTCACAGTTAAAAATTATATTGTTTTTATTGTTCCATGGGGACACCCAAAGGGAGTTAGTTAACACTCCCTGGACCCACCATGTGCTTCATTTATTTTTTTGTTGAGTGGGATCCCCTCTCCTAGGGTGATCTAGTCCACTTTTATATTATATTATCGTATTGATCCATGTATTGTATGTTGAGCTCATCTCAACCATTGATCAGAACATTTGTATCTTTTAATCTTAGCCACCCATTTGAAAAGTGGTTAGCATTTTGGTTCTCATTCCTATTTAAAGGAGAGAGCTTCTCATTTGTAAGGGGTTTTTGGCTCTTGGATTTGGATAATAGAAAAACTTTTCTTGTGGAAATTCTTGGATCTCCTTTACATCTAGTGTTCTTAGATGGTGATTGGAAAATCTTTTGCTTCCTAGCATTTGGGTATTTGTTGTGAGATCTATATATTTTTTCGGGAAACATTGTCTTGTCTACAGGAGGGCGACTTCAACCTTGGCGTTTTTGCAGGGCTTCCTCAACTCGCTTGGCTTGGATGTGTTTTGTATCAGGGGGTTTTCATTAGCATCAATGCGATCTATAATTTCATCTTGCTATTTTTCTGTAGCATTTGTTCTTTTGTCATGATGCAGCAAATCTAATATGGTTGACGTTTGTTGTGCAGGAGAGAGGGCACAATGGCTTCTTGGGGCAAAACGTTGAGCATAGAACTCACTCAAATCTTCTCAAATTGATCGGGATAGCAAGGATCATCACTATCAAAGCATCTACGAGGTTTTCCAGGTAAGATCTACAAGTTAGTGCTTCTCTTCCAGATCTCAATTTATTGGCATCTGTATTTCCATCTTAAAACCCTAAATAATAAAAAATACAAAAAATATTACAGATCAAACCGCTTGATCTCGGGGCAAACCATTTCTAGGTTTTGTAGATCGGGTCCAACCCTAGGTGGGCCTTCCTCAACGCTGAGCTAAAAGTGACTCCATTAGCCTAGATCTGAAAGCGCTGGTCTCCAAACCCTAGCGCTACCCTCCATGTTGCCCTCTTTTCTCGTGATCTGATCTAATCTGGCAAAACCACTTTTGGGTTTGTAGATCGGGTCCAACCCTAGGTGGGTCTTCTTCAACGTTGGGCAAAAAGTGACTCCATTTGGCCTGGATCCCAAGGCACTGATCTTCAAACCCTAGCGCTACCCATCCTTTTGCCTTTGTATCTTGCGATTTGACTTTTTCCTTGTGGCTCGAATGCTTTGACACTGTCATACCTTCTTTTGAGTCTATCCCTCGGTAATAGATAGCCCCAATCCTGTTCTTACCTTCTCTGCATTGGTCATGTTTTCCCTAGGCAGTGGATATCTTCACATTTTGCTAGTACCTTAACCCCAAATCTAGTATTTGCCTCATAAGTCACTTGTGTCCCAACTTGGATCAAATCTCATATCTCCTAAACCCTAATCCAAAGCCTTGGTTCTCCTAGTGACGTCATCCATAGATCTAGGGTTTCCATCACCTTACACCTTCCCTACCTCAAGTCCATTTGATCTGATTCTAGTGTCTAGGTCTGATCTCTCCTGTTGGGAGTAGATCTGGGTCTCCCCCATTGTTGTCTTGGGCTAAGACAAGATAAAGTGAAGACTGCCTCGATTGGCGTGACAACCATCCATTTGGGAGTCGAGACAATCTTGGTTCCACCTCCTTAATTGTTTGTCCCTCTACCGTCCATCCTGGATGTATCTCATATAGGCAACTACAAGGTTGGTGATAACATTTTGGCGCTATTGCCGGGGAGGTAGAGGCCTACCTTGGTTCGACATACCTCACATTTCCGTACGACATATCTCTTTTCGGTGAATTACTTGAGTGGTTCACCTGGCGAATCCACCCCACGACTCTACTGAGGACCGTACCCCAATGTATTAACCTTAAGTTCCAAATTCATGTCTTACAATAGAGAAAGCGATTCAGAAAACGATATAATTATGAAAATGATGATTGAAATGAGCTAGCTAATATAAAGTCTATACGGTTTGGTTTTAAATCAGCACAAACAAGATATAAGACGTAATGAACAATTCCATAAACTTTCTAAGAACATGTATACCAATGATTATCCTTGTTGTCCGCCGATTGCACATCAGCAGCAAAAATTTTCCGAAAGTTGTCTCCTCACTTAGGAAAGTGGGAGAGATGTGACCTTGGGGGCAAGCACAGAGCTAGGTACTGTCACCTACTCCTAGCTCCTCCGTTTAGACTAACTCCTAACGAAGCCAAGGGGGGTAGTCCCTACAAAAGAGTTTCTATGGCTCTTAATTTGTTAAAGTGTTTTAATGGTTACAGATGCGGATGGGTGTTGTTTAGGATTTATTGTAATTAAGTGTGTTTGTTTATTATGAGTTCGACACATAAAACAAAGCAATCCACGTTGCTAGCAAGAGATTAAAAGATAAGCAATAGTTCAAGGCTTCATCAATGTGCATTCACAGATAGAAATTAAAAAGGCTAAGGACAATTGATCCCAATATAACAATTATGCAGATTAGAAGACCAGTGCCTTATGGAGTCAAAATATTGAAATTGCGTAAAGAAATTAACGGCAAGTCTTAAAATAAAACTAGTGAATATTAGATTGTGCAAGTGCTCTTGGTATATTTTTAAAGATTTTAAGTAATCTTACTTATGGTGTCAACGAAGGTTTGTCAAAAGCCGGGGGAATATTCCAAGTTTAATCTGTTGAAGGCATGACGGCCTGCCCAGTATCCTAGGCTGGTATCGCGAAGATTGACCAGCTAGCTAAGAAGCTTAGACAGCGGGGAGTTCCGGCGCCTCTACCAAGAAGAACTTAGGAAAATTCCCTACAATGCCGATGCATTGGTTATGGAGTTTAAATTTTATTACGTTTCTCTTGCAAGATTAGAAATCCAATGTCGTTTCTGGGTACTCCGATTTTGAAGTCGGTCAGAGCATACTTCGGCAAGGAGAAAACGAAGTTAATTAATTATGGGGGTGTACGTTGCAAATTTTATTGAGTTAATTTATTAAGACTCTCCGACAGAGACCACTCTTGACCTTGTCTTATGACAAAGGTTCAAGAGACTTAATTAATTCGTTAAAATTAAAAGAAACACAAAGATCTAAACTACCCAAGAGTCTCTTTCAGGCTTTTTAGAGCCCTAATCGGGAAAGCAAGGGGGTAAGCAATACTCTATCAAAAAGTAAATAAACAATGCATTAACCAAGTAAATAATCAAAGAGACATTTTTACTTCACTTTTCTTGGATGATAACTTATTTAGCAAGTGAACTACCCTACTTTAATGAAAAGATAAACCTCCAAAGATTATGAACTATTCTATCCTACTTTTAGCAAAACATGAAGCAAAGCATGAAAATATAGAGACAATACAAGCTTCCCCCAAATGGGGGAAGAAGGGTGTGGGAGCCGTAATCCCACTTGCTCTTTATTAATTTGTTACAATGCTTTCCTTTTACTGCCTCTTTTGCTTCTTTTCTTTAATCCTAAAAGGTCTTTGGAGCAATCTGTAGAAGGGGAAAAGAGGAAGAGGGAATTTATGTTTTTTAGGACTTGAGTCCTCAGAATTTCGCTAGCATTTCTGCTGTACCTGTCACGAAAAATAAAAATCAGCAAGCATGTGCAAAAAAAAAAAATTTGAAAAAATTTTGGAAAAGTCTTTATACATAGAGAATTTTTTGAATTTTTATATGCAAAGCATAAAACTTTCCCCTAGATCTAAAGAAGTAAACTAGATCTAGCAAAGGCCCTAAAAAACAGATCTGAAATAATAAAGATTTGAAACCTGGATCTATTTTATGAGCAAGTACAAAAATTAAAGAAGAAGGGTAGAGAAAGAAGAGTTTCTTGTGGATGGAACACAAGAGATGGAAGAAGACTCTGGCTTTCTTTCGAATGGGAAGAGACCGATCTTGTAGGCCCTAAAATCACAATATGTTAAAAGGTAGGTTGCTTGAAGCTTGGGATTGATGTAGCTGAACTCGCACCCTTCTTCAACATGTGACCTGCTAATACCAAAACTCAGATACAAGTGAGATCATATATATATAAAAAGTATGCAAAGGAAACTCAATCGAGATCAATACTACGTATAACTAACTACTCATTTTCATCAAGATTAGAACCTACTTTGCATAAATAACTGAATTGAAACGACAAACAGCTATTCTACCGTGCCAATAGTGGCCCTCTTGAGCTTAACACATAAATAGATCTCATTCAAGTAAAAAAAAGAGTAAAGGGTTTAGGAACAATTTCACCTCAACCATAGAACATTCACCACTTGCAAAGAGAGATGGACCTCCAAAGTCGAAAATCTTATTAACCAAATGTAAGCAAAGCAAAGCTTATTACAATTTTTGCAGAGTAACTCCAGCACAAAAGTTCCATCCGAATAGAGCTAAAGGAGCCTCTATTTATACAATGAGAGAAGACCCAAAACCCTAAAACCAAAAACCCTGACCTAACCGGCTTGGCAGCTGATTGAGAGCCCAGACCTAAAGACCAAGAGTTAAGAGTGAGGGGCGTGAGCTTGTGAAGGAACCACCTGCTAGGTCTAGAGGAACTGTAAGCTAGGTATGGAGGAGCCACTGCCTAGTAATCATCAGTGCAAGAGCCAGTCCCGCCTCAATCAAAACATCAAACCAATGGATGCTCTCCACCTCCCTCAATTCGTGAGCCAGCTGAAGAGGGCGAATTTGCTAAGTAGAGGTGTCATAAATACTCACTGAATGCTGACTAAAGCTACCTTCTGTTAACTCGATTCATCATAAATGCCCATTGCCATGTCATTTTGCATTTCATTTCGCCAAATTCGGATTAATTTGGAGAGATTTGGATTTTTTCCAAAATAATCATTTTTAATTAATTAATCAATATTTTCCCCAAAACTGACTTTTTTGAGAAAATATGTGTTATGTGGCCGAATGATGATCTGAAAGTTGGATCTGACTGGTTGGCTGATCAAGAATGATTTTTGGCTTAAGGTTAGAGCCTTCAATCACTAAATTTGGGTTCCGGATGACTAACTTATTACAAATTGAATTTTTCCATTTAAATTATGGAAAAATTTAATTAAAAACTTGGAAAAAAAATTGAAAATTAAAAAATAAAAATTTTGACGCGTTTGGTAAAAAAATTTCAATTTTTTTCTGAGGGTCCTAGTGACTTAGGACATGAGCATGCTCTATTCTAATAATTCCTAGTAGGTTTATATACACTTAGTTGGGCTCTAATAACCCCCCAAGGCCCAGAATTCAAAATCAGGCATTCCAGCTTTGGAGGAAGCAGGAGAAAACCTTGTCAATTATACTCAGCTATAGGCAAAGCATAATTGTCAAGGGCAAAAAACTCCCTGGAATACCTTAGTTGAAATTCTACGTCTTAGGAGACCGAACCACTCAAAACATTCTACTAGCACATTTTATTACAAACCCCGTGGGGCCATGGTCAAAATTATTCAAATAAAAAACTATCTAGCCAATACTGGCTAGAAACGAAGGCAAATCATCTGATACACTGAAATCAAACATTGATCATGTTTGTCAACTGGCGGCTCCTCAGGTAATCCAACTATGATACAAAAGAGTTGGCAACAATCCTCAAACTAGGTCAACTAGGACGCTTTCAGATAATCAGGTTGTGACGAGGTCTCAAACAAGAAATAATGTAAAACATCAAGAAAACAATAAACGTGTCATACGAGAGAATTCTCCCGAACAGAGGAATACCGCTAGTAAGAATCCTTCACAGCCATCAAATGTTCCTCGTAGGGGCATCCTGAAGAAGAATGATCATCCCTTGAGGATGCCATCTCAAGAAACCAAGAAGGCAGTAAATCCAGGCCTTGTTGAGCCTCAACATAAAAAAACAATGCAAAGGAAGCAAGCGAGCCCCCCTAGCAAAGGAGTTCCTCCTGTGGTACAAGGAAGTTTGAGTACAAATATACTGGGAAAACTCTCTGGATCTTTAGTCATGATGTCTTTGAAAGAGCTCATAGCTATCCCTTCTGTTAGAATTCAGGTAATGCACTTATTGGGATTAAAGACAGGTGACAAAAACCAAGGGAAGCTTTGTAACTTAGAGGTGGACTTAAGCCATTTCTTTTCCAAACCAAATATCCTTGTACCTCTTAATGAATTGCTAAAGATATCATCCTTGTTTAATCAAGGTACTCAATTTCTAGGGATCAAACCTAAGATTAAAGCTATTAAGAAATCGGCGATTAAGAAAGACCATCCCATAATGATCCAAAGTGTAACTAGCAATGGTAGTGGTCATCCCTCGTTCTACATAACTTTAGAAATAAACCAATTGATTCTTCATAATTGCATGCTAGACTCGGGAGTAGAGGTTAATGTTATGCCTCTTAGGGTAATGGAACAACTGGAGCTAAAACCGACTCGGCAGTATATTAACATGTGTGGAATGGACTTTAGACCTGTTAAATCAAAAGGCATAATTGAGAATTTAAAGATGAAACTAGCAACTTATCCAGAGATTGAGATAAATATGAATGTTTTAATCTTAGATATACCTGATACGTGGAGAATGTTGTTGTCTAGAGAATGGGTCGCTAAGTTAGGAGGAAGCATCCAAATGGACCTTTTGTCTGCCACCATCCCTATCGGAGAAAATGCTTTCTATAAGTTAGTAAATGAAAAACCTATGAGTGAACATGTGGAGACCCCTGAACACCTTTTTGAGGAAACCATGCATCCTACAAATGAAGTTGGAAACTATATGGTTTTGGCAAATTACTGGGAACAGCCTCGACAACATCCTTTTCCTCCCAGCCAAGTATGGAAGATGTATTTTGATGGAGCTAAATCTAGACATGGTGCTAAACATGGTGCTGGAGCAGGAAATGTCCTTATTTCCCCCTCTGGAGAAGAAAAGTATTTTTCTTTCCGTCTTGAGTTTGAAGCCACAAATAACGTGGTCGAGTATGAGGCCTTACTTTTGGGATTAGAGATTGCCCGAGATCAGAAAATCAAATGCCTGAGTGTTATAGGGGATTCAGATCAAATTGTGTCCCAGGTAAAAAATCAATTTGCGGCTAAGAACAATAGACTTAGAAATTATAGAAACGTTGTTTGGGATAGCATTGAAATGTTCGATGCCTTTGCGATCCAAGCAGTTCCAAGAGAGGAGAACACCTTAGCTGATGCATTATCAGTAATAGCATGCACCTTTGAAATCCCAAATCACCTTGTTGCCACCTAATTCACACTTTAAGACACAGGAAAGTCACAACCTGCTATGTGTGTCCTTGGGGGCAAGTGAGAGCTGGGGACCACTGTCACCACAGTCCACAACTCCTCCGTTTAGGCAAGATCCCAACAGAGCCAAGGGGGGTAGTCCCTACAGGAAAGCTAAGTTCCAGATTTATTAATAAATTTCAAATTAATTAAAGGGATCTTTTTATTAAGATTATGAGGCTAAGCCTTTGTATTATCTAAGGAATGACAAACAGTATGCAAATGCAAAGACTTCCTTTTAATGATAAGCAGACTTTAAGATAAATAAAGACCAGTGCCTAAAGAATGGAGTCAGAGAATGTAACTTTTAATGAATGCAGATCTAAGTTAGTTATCCACAAATTA
>LPNX010065330.1:76674-145358 GCA_001517045.1 Pseudotsuga menziesii | reverse complement strand
AGAGTACAGTGACTTCCAGAGTTCGAAGCCACTGCACGCCCAGAGTATTGAGCCAAGCGGATTCTGACTAACAGCTAACCTCTAGAAGGCATGTTGAGACATTTTGACCCTGGTCCTGGTGACCGTAGATCCGCCATGACGACGTCACCCAGGGTTGTGAAACTAAGTACAGCACAAGTTAAACAGTCGCTAGGGATGAAGAGTCAAGCGCCAGAAGTAGAAGTTATCACTAAAGGCTCCGCTAAGGAGAAGAAGAACGCCGAGCCGACCACTGAAGATAAGAAAGCAGAGCAGAAGACTGATGAGAAGAAATCTCCCGCTACAAGGAAGGTAAAAATCAGAAAAAGAAAGCAACGGGAGAAGGTCGCCGACCCATCTGATCAGCTAACCGAAGAACAAAAGATTCCTAAGGTAAAGAAACAACATATGGTTGTCATAGATCAGAGGCAGCGTGCATGCTTGGAGAGGGTTGCTGAGCAAGAAAAGGCAAAACAGCACCCTGAGGATCCAAGGCAGCCTATGGACCTGGACCACTTCGAAGAGAAGAGAAGTGGAAGAAGACTGCAAACCCAGCGGAGGGGAGACTTCCAGAACAAGGAAAAAGGCTTGTCCTCGGAGCGGAGTTCATGGGTTGCTTCTTCTCCGTCCATGAGGCTCTAGATGGAAGGAAAGGTTTGAGGAGGCTGGAAGATATAGATTTTCCTTGTGATAAAAGTTCTAACCCAGATAAAGAGGAAAGGATATCTGTGGAACACTTCTCAAACACTAGAGCGCTCATAAAGAAGAAAGAGCGAAGAGAACGACACCGTGACTAAGGGCAGAAAGCATCAGAAAGCCCACCGAGCTAAGTTACCGAAACTCCAGAAAGAGCGTGCCGAGGTAATGAAGAATTAAGTTGCAGAACTTCGAGGTAAGTTGCAGAAAACTTCGCAGGAGGCGAAGGAGAAGCTACAACAGGAGACACCTGCTGGTAGTGGCTCGAGGCGAGCCACAAGTAAGTGTTAGGGGATTGTTGGAGCAGGATCCCGCAGCTACAGAAGAAGCTGCTAATTTTGGCGGAAAGAGAGAAGTTTTGGCGGAAAAAGGACAAGGCAGAGCTACGACGGCGTAGCACGTTTCCAACTGGAGAGCAGAGCCGGAAACCATGACTTTTGGGATAGAAAAGTCAAGAAGGCAACGGTACCTGAGCGGCCGAGAGAAGAAAGCTCAACCACTGCATTGAAGGCAGTGGTGGAAGACAGGAGGGCTCAGCGACCCTCATAAAGAAGAAGGAGCAACGAGGCTCAAGCATTGAAGGCGAAGGACAGAAAGAGAAGCAGTGCATAGTACCCATGGTCAGTGCCGGGAAGCATGGAAGACTGCAGAGAGCTGCAGTGTGACGGGAAGCGGCTACCTCAAGAACAGAGAGGACCGACTGTCACTATTTAGGGTATGGGTTTACTGTTGGGACAGGCCCACAGTGTCGTAATGGCACGACCTTCGGGCTGCCTATAAAAGCTTGCATTTTTTGTATTGTAAAGGGTTAGCTAATCAGTCAGTTAGATTGTCGGTCAGTTGATAGTTTGTAGATTCAGGAATCAGTCAGACAGACTGTGTTGTAACGATCCAGACACCTAGTTGTCTGTGAGTCATTTGAGTCTGTATGTAACCATTCACAGAGAAAACAGAGAGGGAAGGATATATTGAAGGAAAGGCAACATAGAGATAGAACAGGGGTCTAGAAGAGACCTCGCGCTGCATATGTAGTGCATCAAACTGTGCTAACTTCCCTCAAGATATATAATAGAAGCACAGTTTGGTGGACGTAGCTCCCATCCCGGGGGTGAACCACGTTAAATCTGCGTGTTATGTGTTGTATGAATGTGACTGTATTTGCTTGAATGTTACTGGTTATTATGCACGTAATGTTAGTTGCTGTAGATGAATGTATGTATTGTTCCGCTCATGATAATGCAAGAGGATAAAGATAAGTTGAAGCATTTTAGTAGGCTGTTTAAAGACTCCTTTACGTCTGTCTCTAATGACCAGTTACTCATAATATACTTCTGAGAAGTAGAGTTTCACACATCGGCACAGTCAACGTTAAGAGCGCAAAGTCGTAGTGGTAAGATATCGCAGAGAGGCGGTATCGCACTGGCAGAGGAGCTGCGGTGCGCGATACTACGAGCTGAGGACTTAGCGTTGAGGAAAGGATGGGTGTTTCGTGGTGCGCAGAGATGCGGTAAGGTTAGGAATATTGTGAGTAAGTGGAAGTTGTGCGACGCGAGAGGAATTCGTGCGACTTGCGCGGGGTTAAGCATCGCACAGGTAAAAAGTCCTGCGAGCAGAAGGGGACGCGCAGTGCGCGGAGCTAGTTGATCTAGTGGCGCGCAGGAGTAAGACAGAGAAGAAGTAGGAGGAATAGAACCTGGTCCAAGACACTTGAGTCTTGGCCAACCCATTAGATTCACTTCGGGTGAGACTTCAGATCGCTTCGCGGTCTGTCGCCGAAAGGGCCAGTGAGTTTTGGGTGTTGTTGATTAATTATAGTAAACCTGGGTCTGCCCATGCAATCAACACCCAAATTTTACCTTCATGCTGCAAAACAGTGCTAATAATCAACTTAATTATCCCATGATGAAATATGGATTGAGAGGAATGGTCCATATGCCCTTTGACCTTGCTAGCCATTTTTTGCAAGCTCTTGAATAAGAAGAATGGAAGGTTCATCTTGGACACCCCCACTATATGTTGCAGAAATCTGAAGTGATACTTAAATACATAAGCATACCTGCCCTCACAAGTAATATAACTCTGCAAAATTCTGATTGATTCAACCCATTCCTTTCTGAAATTTTGAATAAGGATGCCCTTACTCCAGTCTGGGGTGACATTTGGCAATAGGTATCTCTGAGGATCAAAGGTAAAGGGCAATTTCTTAAACCATAATTCACCTTCATTCTTAATCCCTGTGGCTTCTGCAATCAATTCCACTGTCAGCCTGAACTTAAGAGTATCAAAGGTCACCATGTCATCTTTAAAGCATTGTGCAAACTTGCAAGACACTTCAGTATTATACCCATTTATTCTTTTGAAGAATTCAAGCCAACCAGCCTGTTGGAATAGTTCAACACATCCAGGAAGTTTTTCAATCCAACCTACATCAGTAGGTTCAGCTCTATTAATTTTACCACTCTTGCCCATTTTCCTTCAGAGGATGAAAATTGTATAGGTTTTAGGGTTCAATTAATGACCAGTCAGGTGACTGTTTCCTTTTCAAATCCTTCAGGTTTCAAAAACAGCTCTCCTTACTCTTCTTTGACTACTGCTTTTGTTCTTTTGATACAGGCTAGATTCTTCACTACCACTGATAATTGTCGTTCCATTTAATTATTCTAATGACTGTCCACCTCCAGCATATAGAATGAACCTGTGTATTAGTACCCATAACCTGAATTATGTATAAATAATCTCTTCACAAAAGAGTTTTTTACATGAAGAATCCCAATTGTCAACTTTTAAGACTAAATGCAGACTGTTTATATGTTAGATGAGAAGATTTATAGAGTAGAAACAATCTTAAACTTAGTCAAATTTAGCTCTCAGTAATTCGAGTATCAAAATGACAGTAGGTCTTCCTCTACTCTCAAGCCTTTAACTCTTCGCTGTTTCTTTTGGCTTTCAAAAACAGTAAGCTTCAAAAACTAGAAAAATTAGGTCTTTAGGCTATCTAGGTTTTCATACTGTCTCAAATGTCCATTTCCTTCATCTCATGTTGCACCAGCAGCAGTATTAAATTTGAATCATCGTATTCAACCCAGCCTCTTTTAAACTTCAACAAATGCATAGTCCAATATAAAACTAATTTTCAGTCCTCCACTTAACAGAACATCTCAACATGTCTCAGGCTGCTATTTCTTTAGATGAAATTTCATTTAACAGCACAATTTAACCTTTCCCTTGATCAATTTTGCTAAAACGAACCCCACCGAAAAAGCTCCAAATTTTCAGTTACGTTGGCTTATCATGGAATACCTTTACATTGATCAACTGCAGTGGTTTAAAATCACGACCTGAGTTATCAAGTTGTTCACCTCGAATGTACAAGTGTCTTTCAACGATCAATTTTACTGCAAGCGGCGAAATTAAGGAGCCCTAATTTCCCGTGAAGCCAAGAAAACCTCTCCTCTGCTCTGTAGCGGCAATATCCGGTTTTTTAGTGATTATGGTTACTCCACTAAGTCCTTCGTCTTTGAATGTGCATGCAAATGACAACTCATCTCACATTAAACTCAAACCACGCTGCTACCCGTCAAAATGAATTGTTTTTCGGCTCACAATGACCACGATTCCCTCACGACGTGGAACCGCCTGCTCTTATGATAATTCCTGAATCCACACGTAGTAAACACTCCACAATACATGATAAGTCACTCATAATTCAAGCAAATGCCAAAATTTTGCTAGAATATCGGAAGAAATGAGGGTCGCGATATTCTTGTAGCGCGCCTTTGTAAATTTTGGGCTCCAACGCTACAAGAATAATTTTAACTTTGTTTTGGCGCTTTTTTACAGCTTTTTGTCATTTTGCATGAAGTTTAAAAGCTGCTTGAGTAATGACTATGCTCAAAATATGATTTATGATCCATCATTTGATATAATGACCTTTTTAAACCCCTTCAAAATGTAAACCTAAAGTTTAAAACTTGAGAATTTCAAAAAGAAAGTTCAAAATTCCATATAAAAACTAAAAATTTCCTAAAAGAGGCAAAAATCAAATTAAAGCAAATGAATAACCTGAGATAAAAATGAGAACCAAACAAAATTTGAAGAAACAAATCACTGACTTAACAGAACCAATACTCTCATGTGAAGAAAACCCATCTTCTAGAGAAGGCTCGCTATGAACATCAACTAGCAATACATCTTGCCCATTCGTAACAGAAGACATAGATGAAAAGGGTGAAAGTAAATCTTCAGCAGTAGTGATGGTAGCAACTCATATGCTCTCTTCATGAAACATAGCTTCTTGACAAGGAGAGGAAGCCACAGAGGAAGAAACTTGAGTTGGATCATTTGCTAAATCTTTGGCTACTTCTTCTTCTTCATTTTGAACAACTTCTTGAGAAATGCATGAGGCCGAGATCATAGGAAGAACACATAAGGAGGTGCCCATTTTCTTGCTCTCCATATAGCTCACATCTTCTTGCTACATGCAAACAACTTCATCTAGATTTCTCTAAAGCTCGAATGGGTAATCAACAGAATCAAGGATGTAGCGCATTGTAGGAGGTATAGCTAGACACATAGTTCCATAGGCTCTATCATTGTCATTAAGGCAAGCATCATTTTCTTGACAGAACTCTAGTTCTCTCATAACACCAATGGACACATCATAGAGACATTGCCTCTTGAGATATGCACACATCTTCAACTTCCATTCAGAATAGTTGAATGGGGAAAGGAGAGGAACCACTTTCGAATCCATGAAGTTGTTGTAGAAACCTGCAATGAAAAACACTCACATAAACTGGAAATATGCCCGAAATAGCAACTCAACCTCATAGGATTTGTTGCAGCTCCATCTAGCTCTGATACCATGTGAGAAATTGCTTCTCAAGTTAGATCTAGGAGCTAGAACAATTTCACCATCAAAGTGTTTGACAAAACATGCAAGAGAAAACAAAGAGATAGAAAATAACTGGAACAACACATGTGAAAGGTGTTGATTACTTGTCATATTATTATCATACATCATTTATAATACAATGGACAAATTCGAGTGGCTCTGGAAGCCAATAGGAGTTGTGCCTGTGTCAATGTGGAAAATGACCTCAATCCCCCATAAGTGGACCAATGGAGACCCAACTCAGCCCAAACAGACTCTAATTGATGTGTGAGTCTTGGTGAGGTGTGCTGGGTCATTAAAGACTCCAAGGAATGCATGGGTGAGGAAATGGAGGCAAGTGGGGTGCTCTAGGTGGCAATAAATGCTCCTAGGAGAGCTAAAATAGGCCAGATTCACCCCAAGCACACTTAGTCAAGCCAGGGCCCCACAAATCAATGAGGTAGTGCTCCAATGCATTAATGAGGGAGCACATGGGCTAGGTTGACCAAACCAGGTGCTGTTGTAGGTGTGAACAGGCCAAGTTAACCAGATATATTGCTGGATTAACTCTCCTAAGTCTAAACCATAGGACATTAATGAAATTTGTGAAAATCAGGTTAGCCTAAGGTCTAAACTATATACTGAGGATGTATTAATGCTCCAACAATTGGTCATGTTATAGGACAAGATTGAGTTAAGTTTCATATGGAGAAAATCAAATCCATCCTTGATTGGCCAGCTCTTAAATATCTGACAGAGTTGAGGGGATTTATTGGAATTTGCACATACTAGAGGAGGTTTGTCAAAGGCTTCTCTCAGTTGACAACTCTTTTGTTTGATCTCATGAAGAAGGGAGCCTTTTGTTAGACATAGTAAGTTGAAAAATATTTCAACATAATGAAGGAAGTGATTAGTAGTTGTATAGTCCTTGCTTTGCTCGATTTCAATCAGCCTTTTGTGCTTGAGTGTGATGCTTTCGGAGAAGGCATTGGAGCTGTCCTAATGCAAAATCAACACCGTGTTTCCTTTGAAAGTAGAAATTTGTAGCTACATGATCACCACTACTCCATTTATGACAAAGAAATGTTAGCCATTATGCATGCCTTATCCAAATTCTGATAATATTTTGTGGGAAGCAAGTTTGTGGTCAAAACAAATCACACTAGTTTGAAACAATTTTTTACTCAAAAAGATTTGAATGCCATGCAACAAAAGCGAATTGGTAAAGTAAAAGCATATGACTTTGACAGAGATTACTTGAAAGGAAAGAAGAATGTGGTAGCATATACTCTCTCTCAAAAACCAACCATCTCTTTGATGGAAATTTCGGTTGAATGGAAGGTTCAACTTTTGATAGAATACCCAAAAAACAAGTTTGCTTGTGAGTTGTTGGATGAGTTGATACGTGATGACTGGTACAAAGTCATCTACTATAATGACAAAATTTATTTGGACCCTGGATCATCCTTGAAGAAGAATATTATGGAAGCAACTCATGATTCACTACTAGTAGGCAATCTTGGATACTTGAAGGCATATAGACAAACAAGAGAGAGATTCACTTGGAAGGGTTTGAAAATTGATGTATTGAAGTATGTGATCCGAATTTTAGGGGGAATATGGTCTAAATTTGGATGTTTAAGTCATAAAATCATTAAACAGAGAGGCCACCCTCTTCCATTCATCATAAAATCATTAAATGGAGAGGCCACCCTCTCCCATCCATGGTATTTGGTAGCACATGGTGGAGGAATGATCTGAATTTTAGGGGGAATATGGTCTAAATTCAAATGTTTAAGTTGTAAACGAATTAAATGGAGAGGCCACTCTCTTCCATTCATCATAAAAGCATTAAATGGAAAGGCCACCCTCTCCCATCCATGGTATTTAGTAGCACATGGTTTTGTTCGATGGTTTGGCAGCAAGGCACATTGTCCATGGTATTTGGTAGCCCATGATTTTGTTCTATGGTATGGCCCCAAGGCACATTGTAATAATGTTATAAAAATGCTATATTCCTTCTCAATAAAGCATTGAAGTATTTTTGGCATCCTACACTGGGTCTTATTATTTTGTGTTAATCATTGTGAATTCTTCTTGGTTAATCCATTTGAGTTGACATTTGGAGAGGAGAGGCTCTTTGAGCCTCACCTCCGATTTCAGTCATGGATACATTGATAACAATTTGCAGGTTTACTATCCTCTTCTCTCAGCACCCAAGCCTCCGGTTCTTAGCCCCTAAGATCTGGATCACTGGTATCAGAGCATGTACACTCTCCATTGTAATAAGGGTTTGAAGCATACTACATTTTCAAGATTTGAAGTGATCACCAACCTTCTTTTGGCACTATTGGAATCCATTTTCTGGGCCATACACTATAAGTATCACCGTTTATCCATAGGCACTAAAGGGATTCTCTACCCTCTGGTCTTTGATTTCCATTATAAGGAGAAACATACATGGATGCACTACATCCCTTGGCATGCAACATTTTCAACAATTTTGCAGGGTATCCATGTTTCCCACAGAGGTTCCACAACCACTACAACAAATCATTGACATCCTTTGTGTCATGTTATCAACTATTTTGTACCATAGTTGAACCTCCTGTTGAGCTACTATTTGCTGAACATGATCAATGTTCATGTTCAGTGCGGCAAAAGTTTAGAATGTTTTGCCTAGCCAATTTTGGCTAGTCGTTTTTATTTTTATGTTGAAATGACCATGCCCCATGAGGTTTTTGTAATAAAGTGTGCTAGTAGGGGTTTTGAGTGGCTCGGTCCACTAAGATGTAAAATTTCAACTAAGGTATTCCAGGGAGTTTTTTGCCTTGTCAATTATGCTTTGCCTATAGCCGAGTATAATCGATGAGGTTTTCTCCTGCTTCCTCCAAAGCTGGAATGCCTGGTTTTGAATTTTGGGCCTTGAGGGGTTATTAGAGTCCAACTAGTAAATATGAACCTACTAGACACTATTGGTATGTTCTATGGTCATTTCCTAAGCCTTGGGATACATTAAAACAATGTTTGGAAAAAAAAATTCTCGGACGCGTGGTGATTTTTAATTTTTTGACTATAGGGAATTAATTAAAATTTTCAATTAATTAAACCATTTTGACCATGGTTTAATTGAAAATTTTCAATTTGTAATAATTAAGTGTTCCGGGCGGCGTTTTTGGCAAATAAGCACTTATTTTCTAAGCCAAAACATTCATTTAGCCCCTAGACACACTTATCCTAAGTTCCAGACTATTATTTGGCCTTATAATTGATATTTTCTCAAAAAATCCAAAAAATGAGAAATATTAATTAAAATAATAAAAAATAATAAATTGGAGAAAATCAAAATATCTCCAAAAAAGGCCAAATTGAATAAAATAAAGAGCTAATTATCTCGGCACAGAGCATTTATGATGATTTCAATCAATATCGGTCAGTTTCAGATAAAGTATCGGAGTGTAACAATTGAACTATCAGTCAGAAATTCACCCTCTTTGGCTAAATTCATTTTTGTTTGAAGTGTGGGTTATCTATTGACTGGGTGATCATTACGAGGGAGGATGAGCCACCTCACCCCCCCCCCTCATAATTACAACTCAGTCTTATCTCAGTTACAACTTAGTTCAACTCTGAATCATCATGCCGAGCTCATTCAATTGCTCCGGTGTTACTATTAGTCTGGATTTAGGGATTTGAGCCCTATTTTCTTTCCTTTTTGTATAAATAAGAGGCTCTTCTTTCCATTTGCAAATGGAGAATTTGTGCAAGTACACTCTGGAGAAATTTGTAATATTGTTTGTATTTGAATAAAGCAGAAGACTTTGGAGGTCCATGTGGGAGTTCTTTGTGTGCCATGCTTCATCTTGTTCAAGGTGATACCATTCTTAGCTCATTTCTTTTGATTCTTAAGTATACGATCTTGTGATTAGAAGGCTAACAATCTAGCACAATATTATTTGATCTATGCTTTTCTCTTAAGTCTTGTGCCTTTCAGGTATTCTCCCAAATACAAGAGCTTTTGTTTGGTTTATGCATTCATTCTACAAGTTCCCAAAGGAGGCTTCTACTTTAATAAATCGAGAAATGAAGGGCTTGCTTGCCTCATCCATCAAACAAACTACTTCAAAAATCTCTTGGTTACATCGGTTACTACAAAGCGGATCTACTACACTCACAGGTTTTATCTTTTGATTTGCTTTCAAAATAGTGCAATATTCTCAACTCTTTCACATCTCTAGATCTTGCAATATGATTGGCTAAGTAGATCAAAGTTTTACACTTTGATCTACTTGCTTGTGTTTAGATCTACTATTTTCAATCTTAAATTTTTACTAGATCTAAGATCTCAGCTTCATTACAAACTTGTAAATCCATCATTCTTTTTGCCAAACTTTTGTATTGAGAAGTACTTTGGGATTTGTTCCCAATTGCTGCATTGTTTTGCATGCCACTTCTATTTTCCCATTGTTTTTTGTGTATTTCCAGCTAGCTGGAAATTTCATGAACACTGTGGAAAAGTCAAAATTTTGACTTCTTTTTTGCCTTGGAAAACATGCACGAGTTTTCTCGAAAAATGTGCAAATTTTCTACTTTTAGGCTTGCTAGTTTTTTCTGTGTTTTTTCATTTATTTTCAATTCTGGAAATTCATTTAAAAATAAAAAAAAATTCGAAAACTTTCCAAAATATTATTTTTTCAAGTTTTTATACTTTTTCTCGAAAAACGTGCAAATTTAAGCTTGCTGCTTTTTGCTGATTTTTTGACATTTTCTGCAATTTTTCAATTCTGGAAATTAGCCTAAAAATTAGAAAATTTTCGAATTTTTTTATAAAAATTTTCATCATTTTATCGAAAAGCGTGCCATTTCAAGCTTGCTGATTTTTTAATGAATTTTTGCAATTTTCCAGTTCTGGAAATTAGCCTAAAATATTTAAAAAAATCTTTAAAATTTATTTTTCAAAAATTTCAAGTCATTTCATTGAAATGCGTGCATTTTGAGTCATAAAATGCAAGCTTTTCCTCTCATTTCCAAGGTCTGATTTTTTGTCTTGTTTTACTATTTTGGGCTTTTATTTATCTCATTAGGCACTTATCATCTTGTTCACTTTCATCTTCCTTAGTCATAAGTTAAAATTTGGTTTCCTAACACTCTTACTAGCTGTTGTTTAGAGCTCTTACTTACAGGTGAATGAAGAGCAAAATCTAGCAAAGAAAGAGCAAGCAAAGCTAGATCCAAAAGATTTAGAGCTAAAATGAAGAACCATACCAAGAAGAGGATCCAAACTCAAAAAATCATTCTCCTTATCACAAGTCATAATAAGGCTTCAAGTTCTCTTGATTAGTCACTTTCTTCATTTTCAAAGGGCTAAATTCCCTCATTTTGTAAAGTATTAATGAAATAAGGCTAAGTGGGATAAGGCCTCCCATTTTTGTGTTCCTTCCCCATTTGGGGAAGGGTGTTGTCTTGGTTAGCTTAAATCTTTGTCATATCTGTTGAGTAGATTAGATTAATTTTTCCATCTTTTGCATTTAGAAATATTCTGCTAGTTTAATTTCATTTTGCTTTAGAATAGTGATTGCTAGCTTAGATTTACTTTCCACTAATTGCTAGTTTTAGTCTTACATTATTATTTGTTGAGCTATCACTTGTGTTCCTTATTTGTAACTTGCATTTAATATAGTGTACATAAGTCTCTTGAACTTGTTGCAAGATGAGTCAGGATCACTTTCCGTCAGAGAGCATTTTATCTGTTGCCTTGCATTGCATGTAGGTTAGATAAGTCTCTTGAATCAGGCCATAAGGCAGGATCAAGAGCACTCTCTATCGGAGAGCAATCCTGTGTGTTCTAATTAAAATTTGCAACTCATTTCTCCCTTTTAATAAAAATCGAATGTATCTTGTTGTTTCCTTGCCAGAGTATGTTTCCTTGCTAGAGTATGCTCTGACCGACCTAAAAATTGGAGTACTCAGAAATGACATTGGACTGTTAATCTTACAAGATTCAACATAATAAAACTTTCAACCCCATAACCAAGGCACTGACGTTATCTCGATAAATACTCAGGTAGTGGGAAAATTCCAAGTGTGGGCACCGGGCAACCCAATTTTAGACACTCGCTGGTTAAATTCTCTGAACACCTAGCTTGTGGTTCGAGACAGGTCCGCCATGTCTTCGAACGGAGCCACTGAAAGTATTTTTGGTTAGGTTTCCTAGACACCTAAAACAAGATTACATAAAATTTACAATAAAATAAACTAAGAACAATTGCAAAATGATCTCACAAATGTTACCACTTTGAACTCTTGTATCAAGCAACCCAAGCACTTAAGACTATCTTTGACTCCATAAGGCACTGGTCCCTATCATCAATTTTCATTTGCTTTTTATCTATCTGGAGCATTTATATTATCGTGGTTGTCTCGCTTTAAATTATCAAGTGGTTGTTTCCTCAATCTTGTGATCTTGCATTTATCTTATTATTATTTTATTTCATCATTATAAAGTTGTAATCATTCAAAAACTCCTAAAAAACACCCATCCGCATCACAACACCAAAAACACTTAAAAAACATAGAGCCATTGAAAACTCTTTGTTAGGGACTATCCCCCTTGGCTTTGTTAGGAGTTAGTGTAAACAGAGGATTTGGGATTCAGGTGACAGTACCTGGCTCATTGCTTGCCCTCAAGGCCACACCTTCCCCACTTCTAGTGAGGGAAAAGCTTTCGAAAATATTTCTGCTGCTGGTGTGCATCTCGGCGGACAACATATCCCTCTACACTCTCATATCAAGCATTATTTCATCCTCATAAGGACATGTAATGGATTAAAATCCTTTTTGCATGCATATTAGAGCTTGGGCGACCTCGTCCATCCCTTTCGCAAACTATCCATTGTTGAATGGATACCATAGAAGATCAACACATCTTTAAAAAATTCAATTAGATGATGCCACTTGCATATAGTGTTTCAAAGTCTCTTCCATATCTCATTGGAAAGATATTTTCATCAGCAAAAATGGGTATTTTGCAGTTTTTCATTTTCCTTCCTGGTTTGTGAGATATGCTTGTTTGAAGCAACACATGTCTATACACAATGCGAGCTCATGTAAAACGACTTTAAACAAGTTCCACAAAATCCACAAAAGATCTCATAGGCTCTACCATATCTCATTAGAAAGGTATTTTCTTCATTTGAAATGGGTATTTCACGGGTTTTCATTTTTCTTTATGGTTTAAAATATATCGTTGATTGAAGCAACATATGTCTGCAAAAATAGTGCCTGTGCATCCCTTGAGCTTCAACAAACATTTTCTTATTCCTTGGGCCACCACAAAGAAAGTATGTCATATGGATGGAAATGTCTCATTGAGATATCAAATGGGTCTTTAACATAATTCAATTTCATCACCCGCATTAGAAGCTATGAATGGATTTGTAGTGAGACATCAACTGCACCAAAGACCATCAATTTTTCAAAATTTTGGACTTTTTAAAAATTCTATTATGATCATGGTTACAAGTCAACCACAAAAAACAAACGATTATGTATTGTAATAATGGTTAGGGGTCATCCACTCAAAACCCATGGTTATGAGTTAGCCACACAAAACTCATGGTCATGGTCATGGTTATGGGTTATCCACACAAAACCCTCGGTTATGGGTCAACCACCCAAAACCCATGGTTATGGGTCAACCACACAAAACCCATGGTCATGGTTATGGTTATGGGTCAACCACACAAAACCCACAGTCATGGTTATGGTTATGGGTCAGCCACACAAAATCTATGGTTATGGGTCAACCACAAAAAACCCATGGTTATGGGTTAACCACACAAAACCCTTCTCTAATTGGCAACTATTGCATTGTAACCATGGGTCTCTTTTTAGCATGAAATGATGGGGACCAACATTTTCTAGGGGGGGAGGAATGATCCAAATTTTAGGGGGCATATGGTATAAATTCAGATGTTCAAGTTGTAAAAACATTAAATGGAGAGGCCACCCTCTTCTATTCATCATAAAAACATTGAATGGAGAGACCACCCTCTCCCATCCATGGTATATGTAGCACATGATGGAGGAATGATCCAAATTTTAGGGGGATATGGTCTAAATTTATATGTTTAAGTAGTAAAAACATTAAATGGAGAGGCCACCCTCTTCCATTCATCATAAAAGAATTAAATGGAGAGTCCACCCTCTCCCATCCATGGTATTTGGTAGCACATTGTTTTGTTCCATGGTATGGCAACAAGTCACGTTGTCCATGGTATTTGGTATCCCATGGCTTTGTTCCATGGTATGACCCCAAGACACATTGTAACAATGTTATAAAAAGGTTATATGCCTTCTTAATAAAACATTGAAGGATATTTGACATTGTACATTGGGTCTTATTATTTTGTGTTAATCATTGTGATTTCTTCTTGGTTAATCCATTTGAGTTGTTGTTTTGAGAGGTGAGGCTCTTTGAGCCTCACCACCGATCTCAATCGTGGATACATTGATAACAATTTGTAGGTTTACTCTCCTCCTCTCTCGACATCCAAGCCTCCGGGTCTTTACCCCAAATATCTGGATCAGTATGTGAGGGAATGTCGTACATGTTAGAAAAAAATAGAACATACACATCTTGTTGGTCTACTACAACCTCTACCCATTCCAGAACTAAAACAAGAAAGCATCTTAATGGAATTCATCACCGGATTACCCAAGGTACAAGGTAGAGACTATATATATGTAGTAGTGGACAAAATCACTAAATTTGCTCATTTCTTTGTTGTTCCATCCACTTATACAAATCTCCAAGTGGTTGATTTGTTCTTTAGAGAAGTCTTCAAATTTCATGGTTTGCCAAAGACTATTGTTGGTTATAGAGATAACAAGTTTACAGGAGCATTTTGGCAAGAACTATTCAATTAGGTAGGAACCGAATTGAATATTAGTACTAGCTACCACCCCCAAACGGATGGAAAAACAAAGAGAGTCAACCATTGTCTAGAAGGAGATCTGAGAAATTATGTGACAAGGAAGAAAAAATATTGGATTAAATGGCTACATTTGGGTGAACATTGCTACAACACAACTTACCACATGTCCATTGGTATGTCTCCATTTAAAGCATTGTATGGTTATGAAGTTCCTACTTTTGTTTATAGAACGTTTGGAGACAATAGAGCCCCTAAAGCAATAAATTGGATTCAATAAAGTCAAGACATTTTGAAACATTCAAAGAAAACTTTCAAACAACTCAAAATCAACAAAAAATATATGCATACCAAAATAGAAGAGAACATAGTTTTCAGGTGGATGATTTGGTATACTTGAGGTTACAGTCATCTCTTAAAGGGAAAGGGGATGAAAAATTGAAGCCTTGGTTCTATGGTAGCTATAAATTGTGTAGAAAGTTGGAGAAGCAATATATGAGTTGGAGATTCCAAAAGGAAGCAAGATACATAATGCGTTCCATGTTTCATGTCTCAAGAATGCATTTGGCCAACATGTGAAGCTATCAATAGAGATTACTCCATTAGATGATGAAGGGCAACTGATTTTGATTTTAGAAAGAGTTTTGCAGGTAAGGTAAATAAGGTTGAGAACCATAAGCATTCAGGAGTACCTTGTTCAATGGAAAGATATTCCAAGTGAAGATGTTACATGGGAAGGTGAACAGGTATTGCAACACCCAGGATTGCAATTGCTTGAGGACAAGCAAACTTGGGTGGGTAGGATTGTAGTGTCCCTTCCATGATTGCACCATAGGTCATTCCACTAACCTATCTAAATCCCATTGGTTCAAGTGGAATTCAATTTGACTAGGAAATTATTTGGCCTATATTCACTATGAAAATTCAAATGTAAATCAGGAAGGGGTGACGCAGGTCATAATTTTTGTAATAATAATGGAAATAAATTCATAAATAAGATGGAAATGGTCTAATCAGCCAAGGAAGGTGCATATGAGGATGAATGGGCCCCATAGGAGGTGTAACTCCGATCCTAGGTGGAAAGAATCCTATCATGAAGGCATCTCATGAGTTGTAACTCCCTGGGCTAAAAATAGCCAAGGAAGGGTGCACTAGGGGAAGAGTAACTCTCAAGGAATATCACGAAGATGAATACATATAAAAATGGTCAGGAAGGTTGCATTAATGAAGTGTAACCCCCAAAGGAATCTACAACAACTTATGACAAAAACTATGATAAACTATGACAATATATGACAAGCTATGAAAACTCCAGGTCCTAAATTTAGCCAAGGAGGGTGCATGAGGGGAGAGTGGGCCCACAAGTTAGTTGTAACTGCCCTAAATCAAGGAAGAGCACCCTAATTTGAATAATAAAAGGTGACTAAGGTACTATTTGGTAACAAATAACATTAGAAGGGAGTTGATGTGTCATGAATAATGGTTCTCTCCAATAATTTGAATTTTATTTTATTTTTGTGAGAGAATTATAGAATGAGGGGGAAAGGCCTCAATGAAGTTTATAAAAAGGGATGTAGAAACATTATAGGGGGATTTTGGATGATTTTCCATTTGAATTGTAGAGTTATTAAGCTTATCAATCTTGGGAGATGTGACCCTTGCAATTGTAACTAGTTTTAGTGGTGAAAGTTTCCACCCTAGCTAGCATGAGAGGAGGAATCACCTTGATTTCTCTATAGAGATTCAATGGAACGAGGTTATGATGATGTTAATTTTTTGGTTCAATTTGATGTTGGAGCGGTTGGGATCTCAGTTAGTAGTAGTGCAAATTGTTGGTGTTTTTCTTAATCGAATATTGTGCTTTGGTAGTTATTGATTAAGGAGGGTGCACCAGTTGATGTGCATATCACAAGAGGGTTGTCGTAGTGGATTTATTTCTCCCATATTTGTTGGAGGTTGCACTATATGAGGCATATCTACAAACTGGGGTCGGAATATGCATGTGGAGGTCACATTATTGGAGCATATTTGACATTTAGAGTAGCATTTCCCCCCTTCTTTCTCTACCGGTTTTGTGAGAATCATCTCTCCTCCACTTGTAGCATATTTCTCTATGAATATTCAGCTGTGGTAGCAACCATCTATGTAATTCTATGATGTTGTTTGTTTCGTCAACATTTTCTGCACATTGTGTCCAATATTCAAGCACTAGTTGTTCAATGTGTAAATCAACCAAATTGGTTATGCAATCTTAAGTCTTATGTGTTTAAACTTTCATAACAAGTC
Source organism: Pseudotsuga menziesii (assembly GCA_001517045.1). Lineage (NCBI taxonomy): Eukaryota > Viridiplantae > Streptophyta > Pinopsida > Pinales > Pinaceae > Pseudotsuga > Pseudotsuga menziesii. Next base: position 128,552 of record LPNX010065330.1, on the reverse strand, counting down.
CTATGATGTTTGTTAACACAAAAAATTGTCCATATAACTCTCTATGGTCCACACCATAATTATACATCATAATCCCATCATTATTCCCTTCATTTTGACCTTCATAATTAAGTACCCACTAAATTGGTCCAAAAAATCATTATTCCTTCCCTCATAAATATAGGGAAGATGTGCATTTATTGCAACAAAACCCCCATTCTCCCAAAAATGACAAAAAAAACCCGAAAATGAGAATGGGTCATATACCTTGGACAAATACCATGCACTATGGAAAACCATGGTTAACAAAATCTTGGATCATCCTATAAATACATTGTGAAGGTCTCCCCATAAACACTTTTGTTTCTTACACTTTTTCGTTTTTTCAATCACTTTACTTTTCATCACACTTTCCATTCGTACCTTTAGCCACACTATTCCACATTGTATGTTGAATTTACTCCACACACTCCTTGATTCAAATTCCCATTGACAACCATAGGTGGAGAAAATAGGAGAACCAGATCATGGAAGCCGTCGGACCACACCCTCAAACAGCTATAGTGGCCCACTTTATAAAGGTATGTTGCATTTGTTTCATTAAAATTAGAAAATCTAAAAATATTTGTTGTTGTTTTCTTGTAAGTCAAGGTTGAGTATTTCCCTTGCACCATGAACTCGACCTTTAGATTCCTTTGATGTAAGGTAGGTGCTTTTGCACATAGTGAGAGAGAAATATCCACTACAGTTTTGGAAACTCCACTGGCTCGATCCTCTTGGATGTTTGGTTTTGCAGGTTTATTATTTTTGTTTGTTGGTTTGTTGTGGGTTTGTTTCACTTGGGTACCCTTAGCCTTCAGAGATATGACCCCATTTCGGTAGATCCAAACCAGTATGTTCGTAGTGCCTTCTCCACTTGCCCTAATCGACGTTTTTCCACAAAAAACCTTTAGTTTCGGTCAAATCACACATTTTTTGATACAAAGATGAGACCCAGGTCACACATTTTTACACGATAAGCACGATCTAGGTCACACCTTTTTCCCCAATAAGTGTGACTTGGATCCAAATTCTAGATCACTCTTGTTCTGCCTTCCAGAGTGACTCAGGTCACTTCTATGACCCTATTTTGTGTGATTTGTCGCGTGAAAATACCCATTAAGTGTGACTTGTGTTTTTTAGGTTATTTTCTGTCTTAGTCACGGATGTTTCTCAGTATTTTGAAATCCCGACCACATATGTTCTGTTGATAGGTACGGCCTACCGATTTTCAAACTATTTAAGGTGTTTCAGATCCATTCTAGACCCCTGTCTGTGTTCTGCCCCTTCTTTGACTGTATTTTTCCATATTTGATTGCTTATAGCCCCTTGGTGATTTTGCAGTCCCCATTTGCTTGTATTTGAGCCTATCTCAGTTGAGCTTGGTAGTTGAGACCCCCCATGTGTTTCCTACACTCTATAGAGTTCCTAGTGTGCTTTTTACTTACATATTTTATTTCATGTGGAAAGCTTCACTTTTAATTATTGAAAAACATTTACTTTCAGTACTATTATTTATTTTTAGTATATTAGTCTTTGGTAGAGAGAATTGGGTTTAGAGATCACACTTCATTTATGCACACATCTCACACCTTAATCTAAATGCTTGGTCCATGAACCCAAGATGAGCCTAAAATTAACCATAACTCAACCAACGTTGTAACCTCACTTGAGAACCAAAATAATATTGCAGTTAGGTTAGGATAATGGGGATAGGGATCCAAATAACCTCCTCTATCACTTACATCTAAGACAAACTTGTTGTCTTCTAGGGAACCAAAATCCTCTAGTATTTTTTGACACTGTCACAACCAATTTATCGAGGGGGCTCCCACTCTGCGGGGGAAAGTCACAATGAAGATGTTCCATAAGTCTAGGTGGAATACCGCACTCCACTCTATACAGACGACCATACTAGGTGTCGAGGACCAAAGGGATGGAGTGCCAAGAAACCATATCGAATGTGTCATGAATGAGGTATCCTAGTCTCCAGTCTCTTAGGGCTCTTTCACCCGAGGTCCCTCTCGGTAGTGGGATTCTCTTAGCTCAGTGTTATTCCATTTCGTATTGTTTGACAATGGATTTCATCACCCAACAGAGGATACTATTTGTGAGGTGATTCTATCATGTACCTAGGAGCTTGCTTGCACTTATACCCCACAGGTTAGTGTGTCATTTTCTTCATAGGTAGTGTTGCTTGTTGGATTTCTGGTCGCTTTGTTGTAGACTCACTTGATGTGACACGATGTTGCAGTTCAGTTTTAGAGCTTGCTTTTGGCATGTGTTTCACCATTTATCAGCTCTCCTTCTTCACACTTGGATGTAGTTGGATTTTTAAGCTTGCATTTTCCACCTTTGAGCCTTCATTCATCATATAACACCCTATCATGTCATCATTGCTCCCACATGCTACTCCTAGAGAATTCGGGGAGATAACCCTCAATTGAGTTCCTTGAATCATCGTCAGATCCACATTCGATCTCATTCACTACCTTCATATCCACACACTGCATCTGAGTCAGATTCAGATTCCTATCATTCTAAACCTACCTTGTTCATTGCCCCATCTAGTCCCATGGTTGGTGCAACTCCCAACCCCTTGGAAGGAGGGATTGTTAGTAGTGTACTTGTCAACGCTCCACCGATCATACCGGATATCCCTTATACTAGACCTATAGGCCCTGGTACTAGTGGTCCCCTCTTTACCGCACACACTATTGTTGGATCGCTACCCACTACTGGTGGCCCCACTCTAGCCACCATGGTTCACACCATTCCTACATTCATGCATGGGGGCACTAACCCTTCGATCACTATTTTGGCTATTCACACCATTTCATTGACTACTTCTACTATCGGGAGTTATCCCTAGAAACCCCCATTTTCCAGTGGTAATTACATGCCCACTGACCCCAACACCATTGCCGACACTCCCAAATCTAGTCCAGGTCATAGTTTGCCATTCATGGCTAATTTTAATGTGCCTAATTTGGTGAGGTTAACGAATAAACTTATCCATCACAACTCCTTGTGGACTCCCATTCCTACCAAACACCCTTCAGACATCCCTAAGTTTGAGGGAAAGACAAGAGCATACCCACAAAACCATATAATGTCATTCCACTTATGGTGTTCCTCCAACAACATAGTGGACGATTCTATCTGATTGTGGGTATTATAGCACATGTAAGCAAGAATATTTCACCTTCTGTGGACAGAAGCTGTTCCTCTGGTCTGAATGGTTCAGATCCAGAACAAATGAGTGAACGAAAAAGGATGAAGACCCTCCCTGGATGTCATAGATACCTAGAATGCTGCTTTGATAGTAAACCTATGTACCTGCAATTAGATCAAACACGTAAACACATCAAAGCTACCTGAACATAATCTATTTATCCATGTCAGTGACTAAGGAATCCAACAACATTTACATGTGAAATCAAAACAACAGTAATGTGGGATGGAAATAAGCTTTGCATTAAGATGAATGGAGAAGTTTACAACCAATTAAGCCTTAGTGTTGACGTGCATCTCCATGAAACCAACACTTCATCCCCATAAGCTCCAACTTTACTCTCTATGCTCTCAAATGGCTTGGGCCAAGTGGTCAATCCAACAGCATAACAATACCTCTATGGTTCCCCCCCTCAACCATGGACATGAGCTTATATTTATAAGGCTCAATGGATAGGAATGGTTGAGAGATTTGTGGATGAGGTGGCTTCCAAGATCCTATGATGGGGGATCTCGAGCTCAACTGACCCACAATGTTAGGGATAAGAGAGGACATGAGGCTCATGATCTAGAAGCCTCAAGAAACCTCTCTTTTTCCCATTTTACCCAGGGTACCGCTTTTTGCCTCTTATGACAGAGCGGTTCAAGTTAAAATTGCTTATGGACCAAAGGCTATAAGTGGTGGCACCACTTATGGTAAACAAGATATAGGTGGTATGAGCAAGGTACCACTCATGGTTAACAAGGAAAGCGCGGTGCTGAGTATTTTCATGAAAGATTGACAAACACCATGGGTTTTCTCTCTAAGTGCTGGGATTAAGGGAAAATATGTACGTCAAGGGTCTTATCACATGGTGGTGACATGATTTGGGTATAACATCGCACACTCACTAGTGTTGCAACCGAATGGTACATTGAGCTGCCCCATGCTACTTATCCTGATTTTTACTCTTTAGCCTCGATCTTCCTCTTGTACTTATAGCTACCCATTCGTTACGATGAGTTCATGTAAATCTTGTTATCCTATAGACAAAACACTACTACTCATATCACGGATCACATCCATGAGTGGCATCATCACCGTAATTTGTGCAAAATCCAGCTAGATAATAGGATCTTCCTTGATTGGTTTCTTAAAACCTTACTCCTCCCTATCGCCAAGTATGTTTCATATGAGCACCCATAAACTGAGAAAGAAGCAACCCTCAAAGCATAATAGTTCAACCTTGTCTATGCCCAATCAGGTTACCTTTACACCATCATACTTGATGCTCCTTGTGTTGGCTCCTCACAACACGATACACTGGGGGAATCCCATGTTTTTGATGGAGTCATTCTCTTTGTTACCCAACACTCACACTTGTACATAACCTCTCCTTCAATGTCGCCTCACTCTGGTAATGCCCTCACTGTTTCCCAAGCTGGCTATGCCTCTGAATTTTCATGCGCAATGGCTTAGTCTGAAGCCACACCTTCATACGTGTCTCCCACACCCCTTACTCACGTTCATGGCCTGAATTGTTTGAGACTTTCTTGTAATGGCCATACAGTAGGATTTGCATCCCCTCTAGCTGCTCCTTACTACTACCCACTACTTGTGTAACCTATAGTTTCTCCAGCCCTGACTCCTCTTGTTCCTCAAGGACAGGTCTACGCTTAGTAGAACCTCCCTAATCAACCCTCCCCCAATGAGAAACAACGACAAGGAAGAAGATAGAGCATTAGGAATCGAGGAAACAACCAACCTCAAGGGAGGGGTCAATAACCCAACCCTCCTAACAACAATGAAGCCAATTCCCCTGAACATAACCCCCAACTTCCACCTAGACCTGGGAATAACCCTCAGTTGAGGACTAACCATTGGTGTACCATTTGTGACATTTATGGCCATTATACACCAGTGCCCCCTGATGCATCGAGTCTGCCACCTATTATAAGCCGAAAATCAATGTGAAACCAATACTGTCACTCTAACACATCCGAACCCAACACCACAAGGTTCTTTGCCTATGGTGTTACAGAACCCGTTACTGAATCAAGGTATAGTTGCAACCCAAACATTGGTACAACAAAATACCACAACCACTTCTTTGAGTGAACCCATCGATCCTAGTGTACACCATCTTATGAAACTATCGTCTAACGTCAATTTATAGACTCAACAAAACCAATATGGCTCCACCACAGAAACCATTAATCCGTCCACAACATCTACCTCCATTGCTCTTGATTTGTCCTACATTTTCTGAGACCCCCCATAGACAGGACTTCCAAAGTCCCCAGGTTCCCTTTGCATCAAATTGTGAACAATCCCATTGTTAGAGCCGCTCTCAACTATAGTATTTTCGATGACTTGACCCAGTCTCCCTCTGCCATGTCAGGTCTGCAAGTCCTGAGAACTTGTCCTTCACAACATGAAGCCTTGTGATATTCTTTAGATTCCATCAACCCCTCTAAATCTAGGTTGATCACTTATGACTTTGATCAAGGAGAACCTCATATGCCTTCATCTATATCCTTATAGGTTCCTGTCACCATTCAGAATTTGGTCATTCATCGATGGGGTTGACCCACCTGCGTTATGCCAACATTCATTTGGTAGAATCTAGGATCGCCAACCCTTCAACCCTCAACCACCTCCCTACACACTTACGATGGCTACGCTTCCCTATCACAAGGCGTTCTCACGAATGTCCCCATTGCGTTCACAGGTAAAATTGTTTTGAACGACATCCAGGTTGTGAATGCTTAGTTAGATTATAACCTTCTCCTTTGATGTAGATACATGTACGCGATGCCAGCTGTTTCTTCAATTGTCTTCCGACTCATGATGTGCCCCCACGATGGGAATATTGTGACCATTGACCAATTGATGCACTATGATCCTAAATGACAGACCACTCCAGAGCATATCCTCCCTACCATCGACACAACCATCGATAGTGTATCCATCCCTTCCCTGTCTGTTGTTGGTCAAGGCTTCTTTACCAATGCCTCTTTGACTTACACCTTTTTGTCCCTACCATCTCCTCCTTCTATGGATGAAATATCGGATTTGTGCACCATCACATCTAGTAAACTTCTAACCTCATCGCAGCCCCAACCACAGACTACGCCAACCCTTAGTATTTCTTCGGGGAATTATTGGGGTTGATTTCCCATACTTACCATCCCGTTTATCTTTCCACCCTTTGCAATCGTGAGTAAACCAGTCATGGCTACTCTGAACCTTCAGGGATTAACTTTGGGTGTTATAGTGTGGTACCTCGATCCACCCAACCCCACCCTAACACCACGTATTGTGATGACACCACTACAACCTATTTAGACAGTGTCACATCCACCTCCTATTCCACAACCAACTACTCCTTCATCCACTCCTGCACCCCCTCCTCCTACGAAGGTTTGGGACAAGGCACCAAAATCCCTTGTAGAACCATGTACACCTCTTATTTATGCCTTATGCAATGTCCTCGACCACACTACTCAAAATTGTCTCGACTTGCCATTTCTTTGCAACCACATGCGCACAATAATGGAGGTTGATGACACTGCAATTGTTACTGTATCAAACATTCATGTAGTTAAGAACAAATAGTTACGTATGAACCATTCCTATGCAGTTTATGGCCTCTATGATCAGTATTCCCATCATTTCCCAGACCTGATGAGTATTAGTACCTCCTCACTAATTTTCACATAGACTCCCTTGAGTCTGAAATCACTGTCCTTGAAGAAATACACCCTCCGAGTTCTTCCTCGGATACCACCAACACCATATTTTATAATCTCAACTTCTAGTCTTTGTTCCACTCATCGACTGCAAAAGATCCCTCTGATCTATCTAGGCGCCACTTTCATAACGACGAAGAGATCCTTGAAGCTCTCACAATTCCTGAATATCCTTGGGATGACCTACACCATCACTCATTTTTCATCCCCGATGAACCCTCCTCATCATTGTATTAATTCTATATATATTTGGAAGAATTTATTCATGGAAGTGTCAATTGGTTAAAAAATACAATCCCTGCCCCTTGAAGCCTTTGAGGAAGGTAATATGGACAATATATTGCTAACCATCCAAGTTGACATCTCAACGAAACCTAGGATGGTAGAAAATATCTCTATCGGTTCTTCATGCTCTCCTAAGGAAGTCATCGCCTACAAGACACATTTTCAAGAGTTTCGTGATGTTTTTGCTTGGTCTTATACCGAATTTCCTGGGATTGATCCATCTATATTTGAACATCGCATTGACACATGGCCCGATGTTTCCCCCGTTCACCAGATGAAATGACCCATCTACCTGTCAAAGGCCCCTGTCATCAAAGATGAGATTGAAAAATTGCACAAAGCAAGTTTTATATACCCCATCACGTATACCACTTGGGTTTCTAATCCTATTCCCATTAATAAAACAAGGAACCATTCGCATGTGTACTAACTTCTGTGATTTGAATTTGGATTGTACCGAAGACAACTTCCCCACTCTGTTTATCGACCAAATCATAGATACATGTGCCAGTATGAAGTCTTTTCCTTCATGGACAGCTGTTTTGGTTACAACCAGATCCAGATTCATAAAGAACATCAGTAGAAAACCTCCTTTACCACCCCCTTAGGAACTTTTATGTATCGTGTCATTTCGTTTGGCCTTAAAAATGTTGGAGCCAGTTTTCAGCGAGCCATGAACTTTTTCTTCCACTACCTCATTCACATTATCCTTGTCTATTTGGATGACCTCATGAATCAATCTCAGAAGTGTTCCCAACATTTAAATGACTTACAACAAGTATTCCTTTGATGTTGCAAATATAATGTCCGCTCAAACCCCCTCAAGTGTGTGTTTTGCATCCCAACTGGTATCTTATTAGGATTCATCATGTCCTAGAATGGGATTATCGTGGATCCCTTGAAGTTTCAATCCATCTTGAATCTTCCCCCTCCATGCACTCTGCGTCAATTACAGAGCCTTCATTGCAAGGACAATTTCCTTCGGTGGTTTATTTTGGATTATGCAACAAAATTCCATGGATTGTTATGCTAGCTCTATACCAAAATTCTTTTTATGTAAGATGAGAAAGCACAAGCTTCTTTCGATGCATTGAAACAAGCTCCAAATTCTGCTCCCTTGTTGTCTCCTCGCGACTTCACCAAGGAGTTTATCCTCTACGTATCGACATCTAAAAATGCCATCGTTGGACTCCTATTCCAAGAAGACGATGCTCATCAAGAGCATGTGAATTATTATGTGATTCAGAATCTTTCCAGACCATCATTATGTTACTCCCATGAAGATAAAATGGCCCTGCTTGTTGTCTTTTTGATGCATAAGCTACACCATTGCATTCTCATGATTCGAATGAGAGTTATGGCCAGTTCTCTTGATCTATCACCTTATGCAAGGCCATGCTGATAAGTGGATTTTCGTTCTTCAAGAGTATGACTTAGAATTTTTCACACCCAAAAGCACTAAAGCTTTGGCGTTAGCTTCCTTGATGGTACACCTCCCATCATTGTCTACTTTGCCTCCTATCACAATTTTTTTTTTGTACTGGGGGAATCAGTAACTGGGTGGTTCTGGTACTCGTGTGACATGGGGTCCATTCCCGTCAGCTGCCACTATAACCCCAGTTGCGTCCACACAGCCTGCAAGCATGGGGCATGGATAAGTCTGGGTGAGATTTGAACTTGAGACCTCCTTTACAACATTCCTTCATTTACACAGCACTTGCTAGTCAGTCTACACCCATGCGGGCTGCCTCCTATCACAATTAGTTTCTTGATGAATTCTTATTTGTCATCTATACTGAGGACCCATGGGACGCATTTAAGCTATAAATATCGTCGTCGCATCCGGCATCAAGCTACTCGATATTCCTTATCAATGATGTCTTGTACCGCCACAGTGTAGACACGATATTACGACATTTCCTCACCCATGATGAAGCCGAATAAGTCTTGAATGACAACCATAATGGATCTTGTGGAAACAACCTCTTTGGTTTGGCTACTACCCAAAAGGCTCTTTGCGCTGATTATTTCTGGCCCACCATCTTTGCTGATTGCATTCATGCAGTTAAACACTGCCGCAATTTCCAACTTGTTGGTGCTTCTCCCTTTGACTCAGGTTCAAGCCCTTGTTTTCCCGTCAACAAATACCAATATATTGGCTTGATAGAGTAGGGCTTAGTCGACAGCAGTTGGGACGCAGATGTAGTCTCACCCGAGATATCTCATATGGGTAACTGCCAGAACTAGGTGTTTACAGTTGTGTGGGGATTTTTGCTTCCTTAGCACCCTATTATCTTGCTCGACCGAAGCTGGTGGTTATATTACTTATTCTTATTGCATACATTCAATATGTGACTCTACTTATCCATTTACAGAGATTATAACAATTAATATACTTCCTTATTAGCAATTCCAACTAACAACAATGCGACAGATACATATAAGGACTCTTTCATAAGGAAAATACACATACAATCATTTACAATATACATTCATTCGACATAAATGTTGGTTGTGGAGCATGATCTTCCAAATCTAGAGATATTATTTAGCTATGTTTGTACCCCAGGTTTACTGTATAGTTGTTCCCCAACTTCAGGGTTCGGGGGCGAAGCCCCTGAGAAATTTTTTTGGAATGTTTGTTGGCCAACAGTTTTGCGGACCCATGGTATTGGGTTAACCGTAGTATTTTTCCACGGTATTTCCCCTATAAAAGAAAAGCATTGTAATACGGCTGTGTATGGTATTGTATTGTATTGTAGCATTGTAAACAATCTATGTGATTTTGTGAGAGAGACTGTGAGAGCGTGAAGAGGAAGTGCAGCGGTATTGTTGTAGGTTGTATCCCTTCATCTTTTTGGAAGGTAATACAAGGAATGAAAATTTTTGTGTAGACGTAGCCCACAGTTTGGGTGAACCACATTATATTTGTGTCTCTCTGTAATGTGTTTAATGTGTTTTGCATCTTGTTTAATGATTTAACCGTATATATGTTATTACTCTGTGGTCTTGTTTTCTAACAATAAGCACATTCATTAAATATACACATAGACAACATTTAACGTGGAAACCCATCCGAGAAAAACCACAAAGGCGCTCTTCGTCTGGCATGAGAAATATATGGCACCTTTCGTCTATGTGCTCAGCTTGCAGAATCTATTCTAGATATTCTTCTAGATTCTATACAAACTTCTCTCTCCTCTCATGCTTTCTAGTTTTTGGTCTCTGAGTATCCTCTCCTTCACCATACTATCAATCTGCACACAGCCTGGATCGACTCTCTCTTATCTACAACTCTACAAATCTAGATACTGACAATAGATAACTATGACTAACTCAAACCAACCAACAACAAATCTATCTAAGTGTGTAACTTTGAGGAAGTAAGCAACCAACCAACCGACCAACCAACCCGTACACAACTTGTGTTCTCCATTTTATAGACTCTTACATGTCATAATTGATCGACTTCATCCTATTAGCCGACATGCTATCATTCCTATTCTCATTCATTTCAATCAACTATCAGTAGGAACTATTGTCCTGAAATACAAAGATGCTTTATTCCTTAAAGCATGCATTATCCTAATTGGATTCTTACCCATGATATCTCGAGTTGTCCTTTCCAACTACTGAATTTCTTCTTCTATTGTGGTTCCTTCTGTTGCGGCTAATATTGTCACATCTTCCCTTCTATCATGCACTTCTTCCCTTGTGGTTGCTTCTGTCACAACTTCCCTTACAACTACTTCTTCTGTCATAGCTCTTCCTCCGTCACAGATTCCTTCTTCATGCATCCAAACTCTTCATCTTTTCGAGTAGAATTCTAACTGAATTCTACCTGTCTTTTCCTAGGGACAATAGGCCCCCAACACTCACTCACAGATCATCCCGAGCCACGCTAATACAACCCTTCGGTCATGATGACTTTGCTTTGAAAATATTGGAATATTTTCACTATCTGCTCTGTTTCCCATTGCACATCTTCTTTGACCTTTTGTAAATTTTCCACAAGGTCGGAACCGATGTGTTTTGATGTTGTAAGTCCTGCAGACTCTGCTGCTTGTCAAAATTTTTGATGTACAGGTTGAATAATGTCTATAACTCTTTTTGCTTCGGCTTGCAATTTTGCGACTCTATCAGTCCTCTATTACTCTTGAGTTTGTAGTGCTGCGACTTGTTGTTGAATTTTCTATATCTGGGAAGCCTTAGCCATTTTCTCTGTGAAGGGAAATTTCTTCATCTCATTCTTCATTTTATTTGCCTCTCTCTCAATAGTTCACAACTGCTCTACGAATTTCTCTAACTCCACATCATTGATCAATGCTTCCCATGTCTAAGAAACTTGTTTGACTGCCTTGACACATATTTCCTCTACCTCTTCTACCTTCTTCGCAGCCTCTATTGTTGTCTTCCTTCTTTCTTCAAGTATTGAAAGGTTACTTGCTTAGAATTTTAGTACCGATGAGAGAAAAGTTTGTCAACGTCACCAAATATATATTGAGATTATTGTAAATCTCATCAACATAACCAAATATATCTTGGGATTCTTGTAAATCTAAAGGCAACGTCGCAGGCTCTCATCGTTATTTACCATAACCCGAAATATCTTTTTTTTTTCTTTTCTCTGAATGACTGATTTTACCAATGGATACTTTGCATTTTGGTGATTCTTCTCTTGGGTGCATCAGGTGGTTTTGGTGGGATATCGTCTGGTATCCTAATTTCAACCACTGCTTCTTCGTCTCTTAGTAGTGGTGCTGCTAGTGCTTTCTTCTTATAGTTAACAGAGCACTTTCCATTTGACGGACCATGTGGGTCTGGTCTCAAACTTACTTGAGGAATGGATGGAACTTGTTTATTTTCTTTTGCAGCCATACCCTACGGTGGAACATATATGGTAGTGTCTTCCATAATGGGTGTGGGTGATGTGGTCACGACACAATATTCTACAACTGTGCTTGTACTGGAGATTGAAATAACCATGCTCTGTGGAAAACTAACTTCAGCTCTTGCAGTTGCTGACGACAATGGAATACTCTCTCTTAAATTCAACATAACGAGCTGAAAATTGGATGCAAATGGTGATAACATCAGTTGTTCAATCAGCCAGTCTTTCACATGCGCAAACAATTAATGGAAAGGTAGTTTTCCTTTTCGTCACATGGGTTGATTGTTCAAATCATTATTTGGAAACTTCTATGCATGCCACCACTTACCTGTCACATTAGTGGTAGTTATTTTGTAATAAGGACAAAAGTGACCAAAAAGTACGCCTAAAAAAACTCCCAAACCTTGGAATTAATTACGGCTAGCTGTCATTTTCAGGACTCGATTTTAACTTGTAACAACAACGCTCCTCTTGCGACCTGTATTCAACCTTCACCAAATTTCCTTAGGTGCGACAGATGGATTGTATTCGCCATCATTTCTCCTCTTGCAACAAACAAAGAGTTTGTGACAATTTTCCTTTCTCTACGACATACTAGAAGTCTGCAATGCTTTTTGTTTCTTCTTGGAACAACTCATTTCTTGCGATCAAAACAAATTTTTTGAGAGGGTTTTGTTTTTGTTTCTTTTCTCTTTTCTTTTTCTCTTTTTCTCTCTTCTTTTTCTCTCTTCTTTTTCTCCTTCTCCTTCTCTCTCTCTCTCTATCTCTCTCTCTCTCTCTCCCTTTTTAGTCGACCAAGTCATGACTATCCTGATAAGGCTTTAGCCAACTTCCATTTACCATTCCCCTGATAGGTGTTCCATCTAACTTTTGCAATTGTACTACACCTCCGTTAGTGATATGTGTTACAATATATGGTCTTATCCAGTGCGTTTTTAGCTTTCCCAGATGCTTTACAATTTTTCTATCATACAAAAGAACAACTACTCCTGCTTGAAATTGCTTGTTCTTGATGTGGCGATCATGTCATACTTTCTGTCATTATTTCTCGATGTTTTGATGATATCCTACAACAAAACAATCATCTTCCAATTGTATCAGCTGCAACAGTCTTTCCTCGACAACACCTACATCTATCATCTTCATGATCACAACAATCCTTAGGCTGGGTACAATGTATTCCATTGGCATCACAGCTTCTTATCCATACACCAAGCGAAATGGAGTTCGACCTGTCAACTTGTTATAGGTCGTGCAATATTCCCATATTATTGCAAAAATTTTCTGATCAAAGTAATCTCTCTGGACATTGAAATTCTTTGTCAATGCATTCTTCAAGATTTTGTTAAATTCTTCGACAACAACACTCGCTTGAGGGTGATATGGCATTGTCTTTCTACGTTGGATATGGAATTATTTCATTAGATACTCAATCAATAGATTGAAAAAGTGTGTTCCTTGGTTTCTTATCAAAATTTTCGGGCATCCAAATCTAGTCACAGCATTTTCAAATGAAAACTTAGCAATAATCACAACAATACAATCTTTTACTGGTGCTGCTCGTCCATCTGGTCATGTATTTAGTCGCAATAATTATATATCTTACACCTATGCGCTTCCATGTTAGAATAATAGGTCCCACAAAATCAATGACACATTTATCAAATGCTTGCCAAGTTATTTGGGGTACTAATGGCATTTCATCTCGTCGTGACGACTTTCCAGTTCTTTGACAGACATCACAACTGTGATAATATTCTTGGGCATCCGCATGCATGGTGGGACATCACAATCTCTCTTGCAATATATTTCACACTATAGTTTTTCTAGCAACATGGCCTTCTGCGACACCAACATGTGCTTCATTTAATATCATCAGTCACTCGTGTTCCAAGACGTAGTGACGAAGAATCTCATTAGGACCCATTTTATATAACTGTCTAGTGATCAACTGGAAGTATGCAACTCGCACAACTAACTGTTTCTTCTATGCAATAGTAAATTCAGCTGGTACACCGCCCATACTAAAAAATTGTATGATGTTTCTGCAATTATCATCAAACATTGTTATCGCAAATAGTTGCGCATCAGGGATACTATCATCGAGATTACCAGGTTCATTGCCACTTTCTACCCTCGACATATGGTCTAGCCCTGGATTTAGTCGACCCAGTTTAACAATGACTTCAAAGTCAAATTCCTGAAAAAAGAGAAGCCACCGACAAATATTCCCCCCTAACATTGGCTTATTCACCATGTATTTCAATGCTGAATGATTTGTGTGCATTTTGAAGTGTACACCCAACAAATAATGTCTAAATTTCTGTAGGGCCTATAGCATAACTAGTCCTTCTCTTTCCTACGTGGTATAGTTCTTATTTGTTGTTGATAATTTTCTTCTAGTGAAGGCAATAGGATGATCAATCAACCCTTCATTGGGCTACGCTAGTATCACGTTGAGCGCGAAAGACGACACATCAACATGTACATGGAATTTCTTTTTCCATTCTAGAAATACAAGTATGGGCGTTGTAACCATCTTATTCTTTATAGTGTTGAGACTCCCTTGGCCAATTTTCGTCCACTTGAACTTAACATATTTCGTCAATAACTTCTCCATTGGGGTAGTCACCTCTGCATATCCTTTGATAAATTTTCGGTAGTATCTTGTATGTCCCAATGTGGCTCTCAATTGCTTCAAGGTGGTAGGTGGTGGTAGGTCTACGATAATCACAATTTTTTTTAGGGTCGACCAAGATTCCATTGCGACAAACTTCATGGCCCACCAAAATTCCAAACAGGGCACAAAAGATACATTTCTTTAAGTTCAATGAAATTTGATATTGGAGACAATGTTCCAGCATCATCCCGAGGCTCTCAATATGATCCTTAATGAGCCCAAATACTGTCCAATCATTGAAGTATAACTGAAGACATTTATGGATAAAATATTTAAAGGCAACCACTACTATCTTGGAAAAAATAGCAGGAGCATTCTTGAGTCCAACGGGAATTACTGTGTATTGGAAACAACCCCACTCCATCGTAAAGGTTGTTTTATGTCGGTCTTCCTTTGCGATTCTAATATGATGGTATCCAGATAACCCATCAGTGAATGAGTAAATTTATTGACCTCGATACTTTCCACTACCTCATTTGTAAATGGAGTTGAAAACGGGTCATGTAAACAAGCACCGTTCAATTTTCTTAGGTCGATGCAAATATGCACTTCACCAATAGTCTTTTTATCTTGCACTACTATCAGAATGATCCACTCTGATTCTTCTATAGGTTCTATGATACCTGCATCCAACATCCTATCCAACTATGCATTGAATTTTTTGTTATAACATAGATTCAATCGGTATGGTTGCTACTTGATAGGTTTTGCGTCAGGCTTTAAAGGTATATTCATTTCTCCAAGGTCTCCGACAATCCCTTTCATCTCTGAGAATTTCATAGGGAATAGGTATTGAAACTCATGCAATAGATCTGTGATCTTTCCGAGAGTCTTGTCATCCCAATAATCTCCAATATTGGAAAATTTTGAATTCTCTAGGGAGCCAATATTTACTTTCTTAACTTTTAGTGGATTCAGAAGTTGGTCACTAGAAAAACCAAATCCTTCCACTGTGCATGTACCTTCATACTTAGGTATGTTTACGTTGAGTGGTTCATCGTCATTAGGTTCTCCTATCACATTATAGCCCTCCATCTAGTGTTGGATAGTTGCGTTGCATTGATTAAATTTTGTCATTACGACATGGATATCTTCAAATATATTTGCCTTGATTACTTGCAATGCAACATCAATCGACAAATGATCATTAGCAAATTCAAATGTGTGTATCAATATAGTAGTTAATTCATCCCATTCAATAGTTCCTTGTCTCAGTTCAAGTGATGTATATCAGTTCCTTGGTATCATGTCTAATGTGTGTATGAATTGATGAGCCCATTCCTGTCGCGGACATGCCACCCATGTCGCTCGACAATACTAAGTATGGCCGACAGGATTAGTCAATCCTGTATTCTTTTGACCAGTATAATTGATCTCTTCTCCTAATCTTATCTCCATCAATATTCGACATTTTGGCCTTTCTGAGATAGATCCTTTATGTGCGACCCACCATCTGGTGGTTGTAGCTTTCAGAACAAAGTCTAGGGAAGACAAGTGCCAATGTTGCATGGCTTATTCTTCAAACTCTATCAAAAAATATGCAAGGTTAGGTAAACCTTAATAGGTATGTAGATCACTTTGCTGGATTCCTTCCCGTCGCACAGACCGTGTAATTCTTGCGCACTTTCTCACAGATTCTTCATGCATCGATTCTACCAATTTTCCAATGCTTAACCATAATATGATGTACAGGATATAATACTCTACTAGCCAAGGTTTCTGTCAGCTGTTAGATTTACATAATCATCCCTTTCAGGCATGATGTTATAAATATGGTTGATATAGTTACCTTCTCCTTCACTATTTACTAGCTTGACGTATCTCTGACCTTCTAGCGGATCAATTGGTGCGACCACCCTTAGTTATGAATATTCAAATGATAAGATTATTTTCTTAAAATTGATGATGGTATGATTATCGATCGCCCAGTCAATTTCCAAAAGTGTAGTATACGGGTTTGTGTCATTAATAATGTCAATTACTTCAAAGTCAACATACATTCTCAAGCCTTCTACCTCGACAGACACCTGAGTTAGTTGATTGATAGGTAGGATTTTCTACTGATTTGTTAATCTGAGATGAATAGGAGACCACTCCAGTTGTGGCTTCCCCATGCTTTCCCATGTTTGTCTTGTCAGAATGTTGACATCAGATCCCAAGGCTAGGATAATGTATTCCATATCGTAATATCCTATATATACAGTCATTGTTAACTCATGGTCGGTCTTTAATATTTTTTCCCACATGGTTTAATCTTCTTTCTGGTCGCATGTCTTCTTGACATTCTTCTATTAGAGTTGTCAATTCTGCGACAACAACTTTATCTTGTATTAGCGATAAGCAACTTAAAAAAAACTCTTTAATCTTACTAACCTTTCTCGTTGGTTGCTTTCAAAATAGCCGATCGAACCTTTTAGGCATATTCATTATTTATCTTCTTGGTAGTGTAGGAGCAGACATTGACGCTTGATTCTTGTCGACAAATTCTGGTTGCATGTCCAAGCATACTTCTTTTTCTCTTTGGACGTTGAACGACACGTTGTTTTTTGCTGCTGGTCACACCTGCGATTGTTCATGCTGTGCATCTTGGTTTTCTCCAGTCGTAGCACCTCCCCTTATCATGAAAGAAATATAGGGTTCCCTTGGCTCAACACAAATCATATAGATGTTTTGGTTGGGATTCAATATTGGGATTCTATAGAGGATTTGGATTTCCTATGTTTCGATCCTACCACTTCACAATCAACTACATACACTGTTCAATAATATGATCAAAGGATTTGCAATATGAACATGTATTTGTAGGGCTTGCACAATCCCTGACAAAATTTTCTGGTTTCCCACAGTTATAACATATTATTTGGCTTCTTCCACGACCAAATCCTCCTCGTCCTTGACCTCAAAAATTTCCACCCCCCTTTGTTTAGGGTAATGTTTCTGTGGGTATTGATTCTGTGGATACTAGGGATGAGGATAATGAGCTTGAGCCCCTTCATATTGCATATGCTCTTCATTTTTCATTAAATATTGTATCTATCATTTTATCTTGTAGCAGCTAGAATGCTCTGCAACCCTTCTCATCATGGCCTACTAATTTACAAAATTTACAATATAAACTAGTTGGTGCACTTACAATCTTCTTTAAGTACAAGCATGATTTCGAGCGATGGCCACTTGTTTGGCATATTATACACCAAGGCAGCTCTTGTGTATTTATCAGGTTTGACGCTCTCGCCACGACATAGTTCATGAATTCCAGGCAATTGTCCTTGTGGCGTCCTTCAGTTATGCATCTGGTACACCAGAGTTCTTCTTCGAATTCCTTATATTTATTAATGTCCTAGAGTTGCAACGTAATATTAGCGAGCTATGACTGAATCTGTATCATTCCTGCACCAGTCTCTCCTATAGGTGAGGATTATAGCTTCATGGCAGGCTCTAGAGCTTCAGTCTGTGACACAATATTTTGTTGCATCAAGGCAATTTGAATGCATGGTAACAACACTACAATGAACCACTCTTTATTTTGTACATCTGACATCTGGAAGCTTAATTTAGCCATTAATGTCTTAAATATATGGTCAAATTCCTACACAGATTCCGTAGAAAATTGCTTAATCTCTTTAATCTTTGTAATACATTGAGATTCAGATTTGGGATTTCTAAATTTCTCTATTAATCTCACTCAAATTTGGTTTAGTTTTTTTGTATGATTCCTATCGGAACCACAAAGAACTTCATATACCCTTCAAGCGCATGACCCCTCAGGTTTGTGATCATCTGCACCTTCTTTATTGCTTCCTATTGGACCTCTCACATGGTCCATACAACTTCACATAGAAACCAATGTTTCTCTAGGTATTATAACCCATTTCCATTGAATATCTGCACCTTAATATCATTCCCAACCATTATATTGGTCCTTGGTATTGTTGGACAAACATTTTGGCTAGCAGGAATTATTTGTCTATTATTCACACAGTTAGTATTACTTGTATTGAAAAACCTACTAGGGCATGAGTTACTAGATCTTACCTCTAGAGACATACGCGGAGTCGTAGGCGTGTCGTATTCGTATTCTCGATTTGCGGATTCTTCTTTTTCTTCTTCCCTTTTATGGATAAGCTAATATTCCTCTTCTTCGTCACAAGAACCTCGGTCGAAGTGCGACATCAAATCGTAGTCTTCTCCTCTTGTCGTACTGTAACTTCCTCTTCTTGTCACAATTCTTCTTATTTTTCCCGACCGAAATCTCCTTCCACTTCTTAGGCGTCCACCCTCTAGTGCAGTTCCCCTATCACCAAGGAACATCTCAACTTACCTTGCTCCATTTTTCTCTCACTCCTTCTGTGACATAACCCAGGTATTTATATACAATTCTTTACTCATTGGATTCCATTGTTAGGATCCCTTCCTCACATACGAGTATTTTGATCCATAATTTTAAAGATGTCAAATACCTTCATCTAGGTCCTTGGAAAAATTCTCTTTCTATTTCACTAAATGACCTTAGTGTCGATGGCGATTTTTGTGATATATCCCCCCAAAATACTATCAACCCTGAAATCAATAGCTCTAGATATGGGGTTGCTAGTTCTTTTCAACCACTGAATCAGCTGAGGACTCCACTCTATCGGCTCTCCTCCTTGGAAATTTTTTTGCTGGGTTGCTAGCTTCAACAACCACTCATACAAAAAAATAGGAAACTCACAAAAACCAAAAATTCATGGATATCCGTATAGAGGTATCTCTCCAACCACTTTTTCATATTCAATCACAATCCTTTACTTTCTTCTCACGCAAACTCTAATGCTTTAGAATCCACCCACTCTTGAATTTATGGCTTCGTAGGATGCCAAAACATATCCCTAACAAAATGATTCATGGTCCTAGTAACATAGCCATTTCTTGGCATTTCTCCCTTCAACACAGGTTTAGACCCTTATTTGTCCATCAACAAAGCCCGATATATCATCCCGACATAGCAAGGCTCAGTCGGTAGCACCTGCAACGCAGATGCAGTCTGACCCAAGATATCCCTTATGGATAACTGCCAAGACCAGGTTTCTACATCTGTGTGGGGATTTCTGCTTCCTTGGAACTCTATTATGTTGCTTGACCGAAGTAGGTGGTTATATTACTTATTCTTAATGCATGCATTCAAGATGTGACTCTACTTGTCCGTCGAGAAAGATTATAACAATTAATATACTTCCTTATTAGCATTTCAAAATAATAACAGTGTGGCAGATGCATATAAGGACTCATTCATAAGAAAATACGCATACATTCATTTGACATAAGTACATTCATAAAAAATACACATAGACAACATTTAACATGGAAAACCATCTAAGAAAAACCATAAAGGTGCTCTTCATCTGGCATGAGAAATATATGGCACCTTTCGTTTGCGCATTCAACTTGCAGACTCTATTCTAGATATTCTTCTACAATATATACATACTTCTCTCTCTTCTCATGCTCTCTAGTCCCTGGTCTCTGCAGTTTCCTCTCTTTCACCCTACTGCCAATTGGCACATAGGGATGATCGAATCTCTCTTCTATACAACTCTACAAACAAATAACAAACAACCACGACTAACTCAGACCAACTAAGAGCACATCTATCTAAGTGTGTAACTTTGAGGAAGTAAGCAACCAAGCAATTGACCAACCAACTCGCACACAACTTGGGTTCTCCCTTTTGAAGACTCTTACATGTCATAATCAATCTAATTCATTCTATTAGTCAATAGGCTATCATTCCTATTATCATTCATTTCAGTTACAACTCTCAGTAGGCACTATTGGCACAAAATACAAAGATGCTTTATTCCCTAAATCATGTGTTATCCTAACTGACTTATTACCCACGACATCCTGAGTTTTTCTATTTAACCGCTGCACGTCTTCTCCTATCGTGGTTCCTTCCATCGCGGTTGATCTCATCGCATCTTCCCTTCTATCATGCACTTCTTCCCTCAAGGTTGTTTTTGTCACAACTTCCCTTGTAGTTTCTTCTTCTGTCATAGCTCTTCCTACGTCACAACTTCCTTCTTCATGCGACTAGAATCTTCATCTTTCCGAGCATAATTCTAACTGAATTTTTCCTATCTTTTTCTAGGGCCAACACAACTCTTTTCCCCAAAGGAAAGGATACCTCCCACGATGCTACATCTTTTCTTCATAGTCAATCCCTTCTGCAAGTGGGCAATTGAATTCATGACCTGTAACTCTCCTTCAACCAACAACTATAAAGACATCATTGTGTTTGTTGAATACTTCACCAAGTGGGTTGAAGCCATGCCAACCTTCAACTGTAAGGATGAAACTGCGACACACTTCTTTTTCAACCATGTTATCGCTCATTTCATTTCCCCCCTCCAACTAGTCTAAGAGCACGATGCTCACTTTGAGGACACTATTTGGACAGAGCTCTTTGCTATGTTGAAATTTGAAAACCAGTATTTCTCTGCTTATTATCCTTAGGGAAATGGCCAAGTTGAGGCTGTCAATAATATCCTCAAAACCATGCTCCAATGAATGGTGGACAAACACAAGACCAATTGGCATCACTTTCTCTTTCCCACTCTCTGGACCTATCGGACATCGACCAAAACCATCACCTGTTTTACCGCATTTCATTTAGTTCATGGTGTGGAGTTGATTCTTCTCGTTGAATTCCAAATTCCATCCCTCTTCCATGCCATCGAACTTCTACCTGATAGTTCACCATTAGAAAAATACCTACTTACGCTTAAAAAAACCGATGAGGACCATCATTCTGCTCTTCAAATGATCACAGCAGATAAGACCCAGACAAAGTGCCATTATGACTCCCACATCCACCCACACACCTTTAACAAGGGGGACCTTGTCCTCATCTACGACCAATCCCATGATAAGACTGAAAAATGGAAGTTCAAATCCATGTGGAAGGGCCCTTATGTCATCCATCATTGTCTCAGCAAGGGGGAACACCACCTTGCTGACTTCAAAGGTCACCTCTTGAAAAATCCCTGCAATGGGCTCTACCTCAAGAGTTTCTATGCCTAACTCGAGCAACTTCAATACCCTTGTATCATAGTTTTTATTTCTTGTTTTACATCGTTTTTACCACGAGTCTCAAATTTTTTTTCCTTGGTTGTTCTATATAGATCCTACCTTGCCCTCTTATGTTGGGTTCACTAATGGCATAAGTAGATGATCTCTTAATATCGCCTCAACTGCGTGGGTCATTTATTCCTCATCACATGAGTTGATCCATATTGCTACCAACAACCAGGATGAGTACGATGTCGTCGCTGGTCTCCTAACCATGCCCCTTCACTTGGGTATTCGTTGCCTTGATGTCTTCTTAGACTCCCAGCTGCTTGTTGCATAGTTGAATAACTACTAATGGGTACGCGATCCCTGCCTCTTTAGAAAATTCATGTTCACTAGATAATTGGTTAGACATTTTGAATCCATTTCATTCATACATGTTCCAATAAGTCTCAATAGTGTATCAAATCAAATGGCTAATGATGTTCTAGAGTGGCACACCAAGCACCGCATATAGGAAATAAAATACATCATGCATCATCACATAGTTCATGCATACATATGTCTTATACATCATATAGGAATATTCATCATCATAAAAGGAGACTCATAAAACACATACAAGTATAAAAAATGTGCATCCATGTGCATCCATATCATAATATCATAATAATAAGTTTGGCCTCTCTAAACAAGTGCAAATAAGAGAAGCCCCCCAGGTTTTCTCATATGCTAATACATATAATACAAAAATCCCCATGCTCAAATGCAATGGGGGAAACACTACATGATGCTAATATGAGTCTGAGTCCTCTAATTCTATCTCCTCCTCAGTATCCTCCTCCTCATCCGAGCTTGTTATTGAGAATATCTCTTATGGCTTGGGGTGGACCACAATAGACAGGATGACACCATAAATAATTCCATTTCCAATCATGCTAAATATACAATCAAAACTAACACTAAGGGACCAAGGGAGTGTACCTTGTTCTGAACATTTGAAGTAGATCCACATTGAGCTTTCAATCAAGCTTGTACCTACACATTTCTCTAAACAACAACAAGATATACAAGTATTATATATGTAAAGTGTTAGAATCTAATCTAGCATGTTATACACCAATACATAATCTAAGTAATTACATCCATGAATAGAAAATATTTATAATTACACATGAAATAGATGAGAAATTGATATTTCTTTTAATAGGAACATAGATAAATATGAAAAACACTGTCAACACCTCGTCGAAGTCGAGAAACTGAATCCCTCCACCTGGGCCCCCACCACTTCAATCCTCCACACAAAGGCAAGCTCACAAAGATCAAGGCAAGGTTGGGAAATAACACTAATGGTTGCTTCAAGAACAAAGAGATGATACTCAAGTACATAAGAATGGGGCACAATTCCACTATAGTGTATTTGATCTCAAAGTTCTCCTTCTCTCTAATGCTTGATAGTAGCTCAATATATATCCTTTCAATAGGAGGTGAAGGGTCGAAGTGGATCGTTTCTCGACATATGGAAGGCCAAGGGACAAGTCCTTCATTACTTGGTGGGGGAAAACTCCAAATGTTTTTTTTTTGAGAACATTTTCCAATGTACAGGGGTGACAGTGGTGCAATCTGTGTATACATAGGTTGCAGACTTGTGACCTGCGCATATATATAAAAGTGTCTTTTAAGGGGTTCCATTAGAGCATCGAGGTCATAGTAAGCAAAAAGGGGTAAAAGGAGTCTTCATAGGGACATGGATAGGCCATCAAAGTATGATGTATCAGGTGTGGGAAATTATACTATAACATAGCTCTCCTCCTCCTTTAGCGGATCTCCTTATGTCATTGATATAACATACTCAACAACCACTGCGATCCTCATCAGAGCGATCCACTCCACCTCATTAGAGCGATCCACTTAGAAAGAACTTGGTAACATGCAGGAAACAAGTCATCATCCAGATATTGCCACCCAATGCCATTGACTCCCTTTAGCAGCCTCTCCATGTCCAACCACAGTGAGTCTAAAGTATCACTCTTTCACCTCCTCTTCTCGTGAGCAAATGGATCTAACCCCTCCACCCTGCCCCTGTGTCGCTGTTATCCTGCTAGAGGATGATGCCCCACATCTGCACATGCACACAGTATGTAATCAAAATCAATCACATGTATAATCCAACTACCAACTATGCTAGTAAACAAAAATATATGATTTAAACCACAAAGAGACATGTATACATACCATTTGGTCCCCAAACCTATCCAGGAGGTTGAGGCATCTTTGGATCTCCTCGATAGTCCATGCTTGCATATGGATAATCCTCAATGAGGATAGGAAGCTACCTCCATTGCGAAAATATCTCCCAGGTGAAGAAACAAACTACTAGATTACCTCCCTCCCAGATCGTCATATCACACCACTGTGCCATACGAGAATTGCATCGTCCCCTGTCGTGCATTGTTGGATGTAGTCGCGGTGTTGATAACCTATCAAAGAAGAATAAGCACAAAAGGACAGGAAGCTGAAATCCCCATCCACCAAGCTAGCTTGGTTCATCCCATATTGAACCATTGTTAGGTACATCTAGGCCCACCCATATTAGGTGCCCCTCAACACATTTGACCATCAGTAATTGGTCGCTCGAGATCTTGTATGGACCTTTTGATCCTAGAATCCAAACTCTCGATGTTACACAATATTTTTTGGACTTACCTTGATTTGTGTGCCACCAGAAAAGTCGAAGTCATTCTGTATTGGCATGTTTACAAGCCCTCCACTCCATCCATACTACAAAATTTGCATTAGTTTACCACCATTAACCATCCCACAAGGAGGCCCCACCATTGTTCCACTGTTATTTTTTCTCCCCTTCAGCCATGATCCCAACGACATATATTTTGTCCCATTGAACACTTCCTACTTGCTTGACTAACCATTCAGAGATTCTATTAATCTCTTTTATGACTCCTTAAAGAGAGGAAATATTGTCGAGCAAGCTTGCTTCCTTTCACACTTGTTAAAGCTGGAGGATGATGTGCCACATCTGCACATGCACAAAGTATGTAATTAAAATCAATCACATGTATAATCCAGCTACCAACTATGCTAGTAAACAAAAATATATGACTGAAACCATAAAGAATCATATATACATACCATTTGGTGCCCAAACCTGTACTGGAGGTTGAGGCATCTCTGGATCTCCCCGATAGTCCATGCATGCATATGGATAATCCTCAATGAGGATAGGAAGCTATGACGACTATGAAAATATCTCCTAGGTGAATAAATGAACTACTAAACTGCCTCCCTCCCAGAAAATCATATCACACCACTGCATCATATGAGGATTGCATGGTCCCTTGTCGTGCACCGCTAGATGTAGTCGCAGTGTCGGTAACCTCTCAAAGAAGAACAAGCACAAAAAAGACGAGAATCTGAAATCCCCATCCACCAAGATAGTCTGGTTCATCCCACATTGAACCACTGTTAGGTACATTTGGGCCCACCCATAGTAGGTGCCCCTCAACACACTCTTGACCATCAGTAATTGGTCGCCTGAGATCTTGTGTGGACCTTTCGATCCCAGAATCCGTAGCACCATCGCTGCCACTGCGAGTCTCCAAAATCTTGATGTTACACAATATTTTTTGGAGTTACCTTGATTTGTGTGCCACCAAGAAAGTCTAAGTCATTATGTATCAGCATGTTTACGATCCCTCCACTCCATCCATTCTGCTTGTGTTATTTTACCACCATTAACCATCCCGCAAGGAGGCCCCACCAGTGTTCCACTGTTATTTTTTCTCCCTATCAGCCATGATCCCAACGACATCTATTTTGGCCCATTGAACACTTCCTCCTTGCTTGACTAACCATTCATAGTTTATGTTAATCTCTTTTATGACTCCTTAAAGAATGAAAATATTGTCGAGCAATCTTGCTTCCTTTCACACTCGTTAAAGTATTTGAAAGTGCATCTATGTGGTGTCATTTATCCCTTTTTGGACTATTTAGACTAATTAAAGAAAAGTACCACCCTAGCACCTTCTAGCCAGGAACATTTCCCCTTGTATCATTTTATGATTTTTTGGACATTGGGACCGTACACTACGAAAAATCTCACTTATGGGTTAAATTTAAGTTGTTTTCCATCCCTCTCATAAAGAAAAGATCGTTGAGAAAACTTGGTTCCATTTATGTTCGTAAAATTATTTGAATGACCTTTCAATCAATATAGGTTTATCCTTTTTTCAGCTTGGTTGGACTACCTACATAAAAGAAGTCTTTGTTCCCCTTTCGGTTGGGAGAGTTCTCCTTTGCACACTTTTATTCATTTTTGCGCTTAAGATACTATTGTATGAAAAAGAGACCCATTGGAGTCTTCTTGATGTTTTCAGACTCTCTAAACCTGAAAACACTATCGATCATTTACTGTCTTGGGCTCGACAAAAATCCACGAGACAATATCATACTGAGCATACGTATATCCCTTCTTCACACTCCTTAAACTATGAAGAAGGACCAAATGGTGCCTTTCGATGCCCACACATATTACATATAGTCTCACATTATGGAAGTTTCCTTTGTTCAGAGTAACTGCGATGAGTATCTCTTGGATCCCCTGAATATGACTTCTCTAGTGCCTTACCCAAGTATCTCCTATTGCAGTCATCTCATCGGTCCATAACTATGATTCCCTGCCCATGAGTCTGTGTCACATGCTACCAGGTTATCCCTACCATTATACTTTGAACATAGGAATTTTGAATCCCCCATACTCCCCTACCCCTATTCCCCATTCCATGTTTGAATCCCATTATTATTCCATATCTTATGTTGTAACCCTCATGCTTCTATCAAGGAAACCTCATTGCATTGGTAGTTGTAGGTCTCCCTCTATTGACATCAACACATATATTCCATAGGATAGACCTAGATATCCCTGTATCCTGTTTTCATCCACCTCAATGATGAGTTCCTTGGGCCACTTGAAAGGAGTCCTTAGTGCCTTTTGGGTTGGTTGTGTCTCACATGCTCTACTTCAGCTACATTATTGCACCGTTGAGATTCATACAGAGTATTGGTTCCTTGATTATTTGGTCAAGGACCCCAGTTTTCATCTGATTCTAGCAAATTGGTGAGTCTCTTTGAGACACATACAATTTTATGTCCTTTGTGGTATCCAGGATGTGTTGACAATGCTCAGAAGCTCGTCAGTCTCATGCTTCTATATATCTACAGTATCAAATTCCATTTGTTGTACCTTAGATATTTCAACTCTCATTTGTTGAGCCCATGTAGTTATGTACACCCTCAGATTCAATAGAGCATCAATTATTATGATATTTCGTTCCAAGAGAATGCCATTGTTTCTATGTACTATTTCTTTAGATAAGTATTTGTATTCAGCCTCCTATTGGGGCCACCGTTATGTCCTATTAGTTACATGTATTGATCAACTCCCCTTGTTTGAGGCTTGATCCCCATTTTTTGAGACATTGATATGAGCATGGGTATGCCCGCCACATCCATATATATGTATGATATTATATGTACCTCATCCATGTTGAGAATCAATATAAATCAAAAGCTACTACAACTCGAACGAGGAGACTCCAACTCTCCACGTTTATCTTTGGTTTATCCACCTATGGTCTCCATTTCTCCCCTTATCCTGTGATGTTTTTCAGCCATACAATGAGCTCTTTCCCTCACGCACCAGGGGACAATCTGTTTACACAAAAAATATTTCCACATAGATCTCTATGGTCCACACCATAATTATACATCATTATCCCATCACTAGTCCCTCCATTTTGACCTTCATAGCCTTTAAATTGGTCCAAAAAATCATTATTCCTTCCCTCATAAATAAAGGCAAGATGTGCATTTATTGCAACAAAATCCCCATTCTCCCAAAAAAGGACCAAAAAACCCTAAAATGACAATGGGTCATAAACCATGGATAAATACCATGCACTATGAAAAACCATGTACTAATACCATGGGGAACAAAATCTTGGATCATCCTATAAATACATTGTAATTATCTCCCCACAAACACTTTTGGTTCTTACACTTTTAATCTTTTCAGTAACATATCCCCATTCTCCTAAAAAGGACCAAAAAACCCTACAATGAGAATGGGTCATAAACCATGGACAAATACCATGCACTATGAAAAACCATGGACCAATACCATGGGAAAAAAAATCTTGGATCATCCTATAAATACATTGTGAATGTCTCCACACAAACTGTTTTGGTTCTTATACTTTTAACCTTTTCTGTCACTTTACTTTTCGTCACACTTTCGATTCTTTCCTTTAGCCACACTATTCTACATTGTATGTTGACTTTACTCCATACACTTCTTGATTCAGATTCCCATTGACAACCATAGGTGAAGAAAATCAGAGAACTAGATCATGGAAGTCGTTAGACCGCATCCTCAAATGATTGGAGTGGCCCATTGTTAAATTTGAGAACCATATATCTATAGGCCAATATGAGAGCTATTGGAAATGAATTATGCAGTGGAATAATTAAGATCAATATACATTGAGCAAAGAATTCATGACACAAATTTTAGATTAATCGGACAAGAACTGCTCAATAATCACAACATTAATCTTCATTCATTAATTAGTAATACAATGGTAGTACAATAAATAGAATTTAAATAGTGTAGATAGGATTTGAATCTACCAACTCTAACTGAATATTTAGCTAACTCAGTGTGGAAAAATCATAGCCAGAGCTCACTAGTTTAACTTCAGATGTCTAAATTAGTCTACAATCAGTTAACTGATGAGGTAGGTGGACAAAAGATGTATGCATGGAAAACTGGTGCTAGGCTAACTGATAGTGATCTAACTGAAAGTAACTGGAGGATAACTCAACATAAATGCTTACCTACCACAACCAACTAAAGGTGACTACGGGTGGCACTCAGAGTGGGATCCTATAATGTAGAGATTGGTCCCAGAGGCACATAAACTCATGCACGAAGATGAAGTAAGTGGAATATAACCTCTAGGTGTGTCCCCCATACTCTAGTATAGTGATAATAACTTCCTAAGTTAGGAAAAATGACCAAATAGATTATATTGGACACACGAGGATTAATTAATCCTAACACCCCCCTTAATCCTAACTTTGGACAACTTGGGTCCTGGAAACTAGGCCAAAAGTCAGCCATATAATCTAAATGAAATAAAATGCTACTTAATAAAATAAGGAAAATGGGGAAAACCTCATGGGAACCCCCCACCCCTCAAAATAAGCAGGCAATCAGGAAACAAGCTTCCATAAGTAAGAGAAAAATTTCCTCTTCAAGAAAAAACTTGTCAAAAATTTGCTGCAATCTGAAATACTGTGGAGTAGTAATGCAAAATCTTGGTTCTTTTGTGCATCAACATCTCAAGACTGTGCATGTGAACCTTTCAATGTTCTTTCAATTTGTTGAATGTTTCTTTTGTCTCTTCTTTATGGAGGAGGAATGGAGTGATCCATTTTGTTCTTCAGTGGGCCAAATTGTGGATCCGTCTTTATCATCAAGTAGCATCTTTCTGGAAGTTTGTTGCACCACTATGGAGATAGCGAAGCTATGTGGGAGAGTGTAACATGTTCATCCTGATACTAGGAACTTGTTTTTATGAAGCGAATAATTATCCGCTCATACAAAGATTGCCAAAATATTTGGAATATTGAATAAGCCATAATAAATAATGCATTGTATTGGTGATATGATAGATAAGATGATTACAATGGTTGATAACCCGCCTATTAAATAAGGCTTGGGAATTGTGAATGAAAGGTCACGACCTTTCATTTTAAGTATAATTAATTGTGTTTATTATTAATTATTTAATTATTATATTTATTTTATTTCGTTACATTTCCTTCCCCTTAAGGGAATCTTTGTCCTCAAATATGTATTGACATTAATGTTTGATTTACTTTAATCCGTCGTCTCAGAATTCTTTCCATTTTGTATTTGTGACTTTTGAGGAGATGAGTCGATATGACTTATAGATTCCCTAGGAGAATTGTCGCACCGTATATGTTGTGGTCCATCCCAGATCTATTTTTATCGAAGCTCTGAGATCTTTTTGTGGGACGATTCATCTCAATTGTTGCTTAGTATGTCGATATTTTCGCATGTCCACATAAGTCTTATGTGAATATTCATTTTGATCCTGTCGGTGGTCAAAATGACGATTATAATTAGGATGTTGGTAAGGTGTATGTGTTGTTTGTTCTTCTTTCTTTTGGACTACGGAGAGGACTATCTTCATTTCCTTGATTTGATTTTTGGATGCATTTTCCTGGATTTGTGCTTCTTGGTTCTCCAATAGATTGTTATGATTCTGAATCTTTTCGATTCTTTCATCTTGCGACTTTTTTTCAATTTCTAACTCCCTGATATGATTTTGTAGTTCCTGATTATGATTATTTAGACACTGGTTTTCTTCTTGCTTTTCCAGTTTTTTTCCTTCGAGATCTTCACCGGAGTGTTCCCTCTTGCTACTGTTTTTCAATTTTTTGATTTTTGTAATCAGTGTTTTGTTACGATTTCTTAATCTGAAAATTTCTTCAGAATTGTGGGATATTGTTTTATTACACTTTGCGATCTCTAGCTTGTGTTCTTTTTTAAAG
Organism: Pseudotsuga menziesii; assembly: GCA_001517045.1. Classification (NCBI taxonomy): domain Eukaryota; kingdom Viridiplantae; phylum Streptophyta; class Pinopsida; order Pinales; family Pinaceae; genus Pseudotsuga; species Pseudotsuga menziesii. The sequence continues at coordinate 98,004 of LPNX010065330.1, read as the reverse complement.
TTGCTACTTTGTTGTTGAATAACTTTTATCTGTTGTCGATATTGGTCAACCACTGATTCTTGATCTGTTAATATCTATCGTATGTGTGTCAGTTCTTCATCTTTGTCGTTAACGATTTTGTTCAAGCATATTATTTCTGCTTCGTAATCACTTATTTCTTTCTTTATATCTTGATTTTTTGTTTATGATTGAACTCACTTTCATCTTTTAATTTCTCAATTTGGGCAGACAAATTTTCTATATGATTTTTTCTGGTCGGAAATTTTTTGTTCCTTGCGTTCTTTTTGCATATTATGTAATTTAATCAACACTTCCGATTTCATATTTATGTCTCATAACTCTTCATTGTCTCTTTGATAATGTTTTAACTTGGCTTCTAATTTCTCTATTTGTAGTCGTAAACCAGATTCCATGATCTTTGATTTCTTCCACACTAGATGATGATGGTCTTCAATTTTATTTATTTATTTTGTTTCTCTTTGACTATTTCTTCAACAATAATTGGTCTTCTTTGTTAGGTTAAATAACTCTTTTTTTTTCCAAATATTATATATATATTCTTAAAATATAATAATCTTTCTCAACTCTTCTGTTTCACTTTTATAATAACTTTCCACTCTATACAATATCTCTCCAACTATACTTTGAAAGCTCTTTGAATAATTTATGTATATATAGCACTTGATTGAAAAACCCAATTTAGAATATGTTCCACGTATTTCTTTTATTTCCTTCCTTCCACTAAAATACATGGTATATATTATTCAACGATTTGATATCTTCCCTTTATTAATAGTGAAATCGACTTTAAGAATAAAATGGGTTATCAAAGTAGAAGGTTTGAGTCTTTTGGAAACTTTAAATATAATATATTATAACTATATTATAATATATTTGAATATTATATTATAATACTATTTTTTTGTTGAAATATTATATCATATTATAATATTTTTGTTTGTTGTGTTTTTTCTGTGTGCAGGTCGGCGTGAGGATGGAGGGGTGGTAGGAGGTGAAGATGTGGCCAAGGGTGGAGGAGGTGAAGGATGGTGGCATGAAGATGTGGAGAAGGGAGGGTTGACGCGCAGGGAAGGAGGGGTGGACGCGCAAAACGATGGGTGGAATGGATGCATTGGAGGAGACAACGAGCGTGGGAGATGGCAGTGAGGTGCAACGAGGTGGAGGAGTGGCCGGCGTGGAGGTGGATATGGGAAGGGAAATGGAGCAGCGGAGGAGCGCGGGGGTAGTGGGGGAAAATGTTGATGAAGGTGGAAGGAAACGCGTGGAGAAGCTGTGCAGGATGGTGGAGAACGTGGATGGCGGAGAGAGTTGGGTAAGCTTTAATTTACAATAGTGATTCCACTTTTTGTTTTTCAACAAAAATTCTGAAATTTGATATTATTTCTTTTTCTATGACAGTAGATTAGTTTCTTCCACAAACTTCAATTATGGTAGTCAAGGCTTGCAGTAGAGTAATCTTCCTCTAGTTGTATTTTTAAAATTTAAAGGGCCGTTCTTTTAGTCTCCACTTAGTACTGATTTTTTTTCTTCCAGATTTGCAGCAGTATTCTTTAGATTTGCAGCGGACATTTCTTCAAAGAATTATTTATTTAATAAATATTTTTTTTTAAAATTTTTTTTTCAATTTGAAATCTGAAAATGGCCAGAAGCCAAGATAGGGCAAATACCAAGTGTATAGAGAAACTCTGAAATTACTCAGATAAAATCTGAAATTTTGGCTAAAAGCCAAAATGAGCACAAGCCTGAGAACGGGCTGGCTCTGATACCACATGAAGCGAATAATTATCCGCTCATACAAAGATTACCAAAATATTTGGAATATCGAATAAGCCATAATAAATACTGTATTGTATTGGTGATAGGATAGATAAGATGATTGCAATGGTTGATAACCCGCCTATTAAATAAGGCTTGGGAATTGTGAATGAAAGGTCACGTCCTTTCATCTTAAGTATAATTAATTGTGTTTATTATTAATTATTTAATTATTATATTTCTTTTATGTTCGTTACATCTTCTTCTGTCTTTCGGATTCCCAACAACATCCCCAGCTTCTTCAATGAGCTTTTGGGCCCATTTAGGCCTTTGAGTTGTAATAGGAGCTGGATCTAGTTCTAGATTCTCTTGAGGTGCAACCTCAATATCAAGATCATGTTGATATTGTTCCTAATCTTATGAATATAAAACATGAGACAATATATCATCATCAAATGGAAATGAAAGAGTGTTTATACCTTCTTCTACTTCAGATTGTGGTGGATCATGCAATTGATCTTCTTCAAAGTGCACACTGCGCTCTATGAAGCATCTTCTTGTTGCAAGTTCCATCAATTTATATGCCTTAGCATCCTCAGCATATCCCAACAGTATGCATTCACTACTCTGGGCTTCGAAATATTTTCTCTTATCAATGGGGATTCTGGCCCAAGCTTTGGAGCCAAAAACTCTGAAGTGCAAGACATTGGGCTTATGACCCAACAATGCTTCGAAAGGAGTTTCCCAAATCACTGATTTGTGAGGCACCATGTTCTAAATATATGAAGCACAATTAACAAATTCAACCCATAAGTAACGAGGAATATCTTTTTCTTTGATAAGACAACTTACTATCTCCTTTAAAGATCTATTTTTCCTCTCAGCCACACCATTATGCTGTGGTGTGTATGGAACTGAGTGTTCCATTCCAATGCCCTCAGATACACATAATTGCTGAAAATATCTTTTGATATACTCACCTCCATTGTCATATCTGATGGATTTTATTTTCTTCCCGAGACTGTTCTCAGCTAAGGATTTAAAGACTTTGAAAGTCTCAAATACCTTGGACTTTTGCTTTAGGAAGTATACTCAACAATACCTTGAACAATCATTAATGAAGGTAAAAAAATATACAGATCCATTCATTGAAGCTATATGCATTGGTCTTAAGAAATCACTTTGTATCATATCTAGTGCAGAGGCAACTCTTGTGCCTTTCCAACCTCATATTTCATCTCTAGGTGCTTCCCTACCAAGAAACCAAGACATACTCCTTTCCATGTTTTGATGAGAGGAAAATCCTCCACCAATTTGTCATTGTGTAGTTGTTGGAGGTACTTGAAGTTTAGGCGACCAAAGCTTTCATGCCACAAATTTCTTGTGTTATTTACATGATTCAATAAGGCTTTCGGATATGAAGTGGGAAAGAAATTGGAAAACTCATATGCCTTGGTGGCATGATTAGAAAACCCTTTCGCTATGATATTTCCAGTAGAAGTTTCAGTGATTTCTATTGTGTCAGCATCGAATGTAACTCTCTTGGGAGATCCAGTGTGAGCCATCTAATAAACATATAACAAATTTGTTGCAAGAGAGGGAACATATAGCACATTCTGGAATTTTCCATGCTCCAGTTTAATGGAACCTCTCCCAAAATATGGGATATGTGAACCATCTCCCATATGAATTCTAGGTCCTCCTGAGAGATATAGAGAGGTGAAGGATTCTTTGGAAGCAACCATATGATTGGATGCTCCTGAATCAATAAGATAATCTTTTGATTGAATGAATCCCGCTTTCAAGGCATGGAACCTCTCATGTCCTTATGTCTGATGTTCGTCTTCAAACTTCTTTTCACTTTGTGGAAGAGAAATATTGTTCTGTTCAAGGAGCTTTGACAACTCATCAATGGTTTTCTTCATGCATTGGCTCTACAGATGAAAGCCTCTAATACAATAGGAACACTTAGCTTTCAAAAATTTCTTTTTCTTCTTGGAGCTTGAGGCTCCATTGGAATATTTATGATTCTTTTTTGGTTTTGAATCATTATTTTTGGTCTCCTTCCCTTTTCGCTTCCTTGTTACTTGCACATTGCTAGAGTCCCCAGCTAAGAGTGCTTGATTCTTGGAGGTTTGAATCACTCCTATTGGGCCAGGAAAGGGCAGTAGAAATAAAGCACAGAAGAAGTTAGGAACAAATCTGCACAAGGAGGAAAGTGAAGCGCAAGCACAGGATGGAAAAGCAAGTGTGCGACACAAGGAGTAGTGCAACGGAGGAAAAACGAATCTACACATGTGAGAAAGGTAACGATTAGAAAATGACGAGTCAGGAATATCGTGGGTACTAGAGTCAGTGTAAGCCGACAGACATAGCATGTATGAAGGAATATATGTAAGTCAGGACGATATCGCCTTGTGTCAGTCATTCCTATGACAACTTGTAACCATTTTTTACGGCTGATTATGACTTGTAATAAATGAACTATATGAAGTCGACCCTGCATGGTCTTGTAGAAGCTATAAATAAGAGGAACCCATTTTGTTTAAGGGTCGGAAAAATTTGAATAAATTAGAGAAGAAGTTAGATAGTAGTGTCGTAGACAACTGTTGAGCCACGAAACCCATTTTGGAGAAGGGTTGTCGAATAGTAGTTTTTGTAAGGAGTCATTCTACAACTAAGTGCCTAGATAGTACTTAGAAGAGTCGATACAGGCTGTGTGCGGATCGGTAGTAGTAGTTAGAAGAAGATCATAATAAAACTAGAGAGCATAAGAGAGATAAGGTGTCCATGAGTTGAAAAGACATATCTCAAACAATTTGCATTTAAGTCACAGACTTCTCATGCCAGATGAAGAGAACCTTTGTGTTTTTTCTCTATTGCGTTTCCACGTTATATCTTATGTCGCTTGAATGTGCATGTTGAATTTTTGTGGGTTATCTTATATTGTATTATTTCAAGTTCATTTGCTGTTAAGTTGTGTCGCACTATTGTGCCATTATCGAGCCTGTTATCTCTAAGGTTGTTTGATATTTTTTATCCTAGGGTTTTATAGATTTTTTATTATGATGAGTTTTTGTCCTTACTTTTACCTTGTTTTACACCTTTTGAATGTCATTATATATATATATATATATATATATATATATATATATATATATTATATCTTTTAAAGGCTCAAATCATCACTTATTTAAAGCTATGAACCTATATTAAGTGCAAGAGGTTTTATATTATGAATTGGATTCTCAAACTGGCAGCATTTTTTAGAGTATTTCATGAGTACCATTTGGTGTAAAACATATGACAATGAAACTATGGTATATGTAACATATTTATGTGGACAGGCTCGGTACTTTGTATAATTATTTCTTAAAAGCAGTCTTGTTTAAGTAATAATGTTTTACATCGTGTCATTCATTGGCTTGCACAAGTGTTTTGCATATGAAATCGAGGCATTTTATGTAATGAGTACTGGTACCAATGATGGCGGTGTTGGCAGATTTATAATAATCTTTTATTTTCCCTAAAAATTGTAATGTTACTATGCTCAAATTCTCTTTCGAACTTGGTGAAGATCATTAGAGACTGTTTCTATGCTATGGACATTTATTGTTCTAGATCCGGAAATCTGGAAATAATGGAAAATTATGTACAGTAGATCTGAAAATAGCAAAGATTTGATTTGTTCCTGTATTCTCGTTCTTGAAGAAGGAAAATTTTACATAGTATAGTCTGCTGTAGTTGGATGTAAACTGCTGCAGGGAAACACAAACAACATCAATGCTTCTTGAAAGTGTATATTGTGAAAAGGTTGCAGAAATGCCGAACATAATAGAGGAAGAGGATTCAGAAATCGTGGTGAAAAGAAAACCAGGAGGCTTGATTTGCAGATTGGAACCCAATAACACAGAATGGATACTGAAGTTTCCAAGGCCAGTCCAGTTGATGAAGAATGCTGGAGGGTTTGCTTTCTGTGAAAAATTGCAGGGTTATCATTCATAGGTAACTATGGCTTTTATCAAAAATTATAAAGATGAAATGGTTCAGCTCAAGAGTTTAAAAATCAGGGTAAATGAAGAGTCTATTGCTGAAACAATAGATGTTCCAGCGCAAGGAGAAAGATGGTTTAAGCAATAAGACTTTCAAGGAGATTACAGTGAGTTCTTAATGCCAGGTTTTGAAAAATTAGACTGGAAGAATGGTATCCATGTGAGCAAGATAAAACCTAAATAGAAAATTCCCTTAGAAATGGTGCAAAATTATATTACATGCGATGGTCGGTATTACAGGGTTCTCAAATGCCATTTATGGTTGTTGATGCACCTTAATGGAAGCTTGAAGCTCAATCTCCCATTCTACCTATTGAAGAGCCTACAAAAGATGATTGCATGGGTTCAGGGCCATCCAGAGCATACTGCTCGTTCAATATACCATTAGGGTTTAATAAAACTGTTGATTGTTTCATAATTGCACAGGGAAGGACGAACTTGGGAAAATCTGCTGTCAGAGCTAGGGTTTGAATAAAAGACTAAAGAGAAAGGAAAAAGGGTAATGGAAGACTTGGACCAGCAAACAACAAACCATAAAAAACAAATTGAAGCTGTTGTAGCAGAAGGGAAGGGTTTTATAGAAAAACCAATTCAGAAAAGTTTATGTCATGAAGCTTCATTCACAGATGAAAACCCTGAAAAGTTAAGTGTTATGTTAAAGAATATAACTTCAAAGAATGAAGCTCGTGATCAGCTGTTGAAGTTAGAGAGCATTGATGTGAAGCCTAGGACTAGGTTAAGAAGGAAGTTGCAGGCATAGATGAAATTAGCACATGAAGACTGTGAGGAAATTGTGATGATAGATGATGCTTTCAGCGAAGAGACTGTACACACATCCAAAGGTCAGTATTGTTCAGATAATGAGAAGTTCATTGATGTTCAGGGAGTTGTAGGGTTTATACCAGAAATCTTTTGCACAAATAAACAAGTTTATTCAGAGGATTGTTCAGCCTCAAGGATTCCACAGAAAGATGAGGTCCTTATGAAAGACGAAGACATTGAAATAACCTCAAAATTGAATCAACTCAAGAAATCTTTACAGACATACAAGGAGCAAACTAGGTTTTTACAGAACATTAATGAAAAGTTAATGACAACAAATAAAAGACTTCGAGAGGATCTAGAGGATAAGAAGGTAGATTATCAGAAACTACTGTCAATATTTAAAGACATTCTAAAGGAAAAAAGAACCATCCAGAAGCAGCTTGAACACATGAAGGCTCAAAGTAAGGAGGAGAACAAAGATGCTGAGTTTGCCAGGTTGCAAAAGCGGTCCCAGGTTTTAAGTGATCTAACTATCTTGGCAGAGGCTTCTAAGAGTCTTTAGATTTAGAGTTATAGTTTGCTTTTGAAAGCAATTTTGTTTTTGACAGATGTCTCTTTTATTTTACACTTGTATTAAAAACTGTTTAAAGGAGATTGACCTTTCTATTTTTGAAAGAGCTTGATCCATAGAAGTAGGATCTGATAACTATTTTAGAAACTCAGATATTTTGTATATAAGGATAGTCACTAGATGGCAAGGGTGTGGCAATTGGAGTTATGGGAATCCAGTTTTGATGATATTCTGTATGACATGAAATGCTCTGCATCTTCAATTCAGGTTCTGCTTTGATATGATTATGATTATGAGTTGGCTTTGTATGTTATGAATTGTATTTCTTGTGATTTATCCTGTATATGGTCAATTGAATCCCATTACATGATTCTTATGGTGAAGTACAATGATCTTTTAAGCTTTTAATAACAGAGTCAGTCTCATTTCATAAATTTGAGCTCGTAATTCCTTTGATATTGAATTTTGTATTCTATTTTACGTTGTACAGATCTTTAATGATTATGTGATTTTCCTATATCTTTACTTTCATACCAGCCCAGTTTTTATCTTGATTTCATTGAATTATTATTTTGAAAAAGATTTCTTTAAGCTTGAATCCCTGTAGTCTAGGTTCAACTTTAGGGATAACAGAGCCAATAAGAGAAATCCAACCATCAGACTCTGTCGAGAAACTTGGTTGTATGCCAAGGGACTGTAATCCATTGCCTAATTGTGAAAACATGGTTCTGGTAGTTACCCATTGAGGAAAGATATCTCGGGTGAGGCTGCACCTACGTCGTAGGTGTTGTTGACTGAGCTTGCTCTATCAGGCCAATATCTTTGTGTGTTTTGTTGCGCGCAAGGAAAACCCAAGCCTGGGTTGAGTGTGAGGAAAGGTCACCAACAAATGGTTCCATTTTCGGGACCTTAATTATTTGGATCAAGGGAAATGTTGTGGCAACCAAAAAAGAAGGAAATCAAGGATTGGTTGGAGTCTAAGATATTATCATTTGCATAAAGGGAGAGTAGAAGATAGAGGTTGATCCCATAAAATTGGTTGGACCGATACCTATACAAAAAAATTCACGAAATGTTCTTTGTGGAGTTTCATGTTATGTTGCATGAGTGGTTATCAAGATTGGAAACTCAGAAGACAAACTTTCAGAGAAGGGAAGCAGTCGAGTGGAGTGTTCAACTGATCCACGAGTTAGCAAGTGTAAGTAATCCCATCTGTAGAGATATTGATTTTTGGGTCGATAGTATTTTTCAAGGATATATTACTGAGTTCGTAGTTGATATGATAACCTCATATAGTGAGGCTGAAAGAAAATATTTCCTAGGACCCCACGGGAGGAAATTGCTATCTATAAATATATGGATAAAGATGCTCGTCTATGAGAAGGGCATACTGCAACTGAGCAGTCGAGTCACAATATCCAGAAGAAAGGATATGTCGTGGACAATCTGTAAAGAAATGGGAAATAGTGAGCTGAGATGTTCCCATGAAGTACATAAGATGAATTAGAAGTTGGATTTTTTAAGGAGTGGAAGAAGATTTCGGCCAGGGAAGAGAATAAAGACAATAGGAGGAAGACAGGATCATAGTCTATTCGGAGAAAGTGAGTACAAGTTTGGGTCACATCTAGACGAAGGGTTTTGTGAAAAAGATGAAGAATACCAGTTAATTTCTAAAGGAGCGGAAGAATCAGAAGAATCTACGAAGACACCAAAATAAGAACGTCACTACACCACACCAGGAGCATCGCCAGAGGTAAGGTATAGAATCTCATCTCCTGAAAGAACTGTGAATACTGGTAGTACTAGTGACTTGACTAGTGTGAAAGGAATTCCACCTTCATTAGATTGTCCATTGAACATCCCTGACACCAACTCAATGGCTGGCGAAGATATTAGGTTACCTACATTCAATGGAAATGGAGTAGAAAATCTAGAGCAACATTGGTTCCTCTATGAAGCTGTTTGGATAGTTTTCCAAGTTCAAAATGAGGACATAGGGAAAGCGCAGATGGTTACGACTCTATGAGGTCGCGTGCTGGACTGGTTTATGAAGTTTTGCATAGTACCAACATGATACCCACTTAAGACTCTTGATGAGATCCGACTTGTGATAATTTGTGAGTTTATAAAACCTAAATATGAGTCGCAGTGTATCACCGAAATCAAGGAGGTAAAACTGTTACCGACATAGACCATATGGGATTTTGACTAGTGGTTTAAAACTATGATGGCCAAAGTAAGTTTTCAAATGTTGGATCTACAACACAAAGAGTGGTTTATTTCTACACTATTACCACACATTCGAGGCCCTTCGATGCAACAAAAGATTGTGTCGCAAACCAAAGCGCTGGAAATAACGATGAAGCTGGAAGCCTTGCCAGTTGGAGATGGTGGTGCAGGGATGACGCAGATTTAGTCGCAATTGGATAATTTGACGATACAACTTCAGGATATCAAGAAGGGAAAAGAAATCCAGGAGGATTTATGGTGTATAAGATGTAGGACAGTGGACACCACGAGGATAATTGTTCGACATACATGAACTATGTCTCATCAGGTGTGCCTAATCCATTGAGTACCCAAGGACTACCCTGGTGCAAAACATGCCAAAATAGAGGGCATCACCCTAAAGAGTGTCTATACCTATAGAAGATTGTAAGTACCCTAGCTAACCTTTATTGTAAAAGATTGCAGAGCATATCATCTCTTGAAGGAGAAGACGATAGACACTTACCTAATAAGAATGATGAGTAGATTTAGGATGAATAGGCATAAGTGCACTAGCATACTGCACATTACCCACAGTATTAGCCTCAATACCCACAAAATCAGTATCCACCGCAGCAACAACACCCTCAGCTTAGGGTGGGTGGAAATTTCATAGGTCAAAGACACATCTCAGGAGGATTTGGCAAATGAAGAGGTCAAGTCATGTGCTATAATTGTGGGCAGCAAGGACATTATGCTAGAGATTTCTCTGAACCTGCAAATACATGTTCGTATTGCAAAGCACATGATCGTAATGTGGAACAATGTACGTAGTTGATTGCAAAATGAAAATATCAGACCGTGGGAGTTCCTAACCCCGCACAGAATCACAACCCAAATCATAACCTAAATATTCAAATAATTGTTGTTGAGACGAGAGAACCAAGTTTTGTTTTCATAACATGAGGAAGTCCCCTGGACTAGAGCAAATCAGAATATACAACATGGACTACCGTAGGTGCGATCTGCGACACAAAAGAAAGTACCGTTTGAAGTTAAAAAATAGAAGCAAGTATTTTTGGACGTGCGACCAGAGTTTGTAGATACACAACAACCGTCGACCTCATGCGAAGTCAGGGAGAGGCCTGAACAATTTCAACAACTATTCTAGAAGCAGGTTACAAACATGGTTAGTAAGCTCAAGCCATTTCTTTCAAGTTTCTTAGCGCTAATCCACGATAAATATGCTGTTACAGAATTACAAGCACTTAGAGAAGACACCCCATTAGAGTCGCAACCTGAAAGAAGAGTTAAGCATGTTAGGAAGACGTTCAAAACTGGCTATGAGTTAAGAATGACTGCTCAGATAGGAGACTATGACATGGATTATATTATCCTAGATATGGGGTCAGATGCCAATATTTTGATGTGACAAACTTGGGAAAGCATGAACAAGCCGCGTTTGGAATGATCCCTGTCTAGTTGAGGCTCGTGAATCAGGCGAAGGTCCTACCGATTGGTAAGTTAAGTCAAGTTCCTGTCGACATTGAGGGGCTGCAAACATTTGAATATTTTGAAGTTATCGATATTGTCGATGACACAAATCCATATCCCATGCTTCTGGGGATAGATTGGGCAATAGACAATCAGACAATCATAAAATTTAAGAAAATAATTCTCTCATTTGAAGATGAGGAAATGAGGGTAGTTTCTCCTATTGACCCACTTGAGGGAAAAATATATGTCAAAGAATTCTATCATGAAGGACAAGGTGATTATATGGACCATATTTATAATATCACTTCCCTAAAATATGATTACATAAATCCTACAGGGGATAGGAACCCGACCTGGAGGAGTACTAGCTCATGCACTTCAGATTCAGGAGAGACATTGGAGAATTCACAAAACAGACTGCATGAACTATCTTTGAGGAGATGTGCCGGGATTACTAGGTCTGTGCGATGGGTGGAGAATCAGTTGAGGGAGTTACCCACATATGAGGGCTTACCTAATATTGTGACTTTTCTAAGTGAGTTTGAAGGAATGGTAACATAACCACAATGCTTGTCCGCATTGGACGTTTTGCTGAAAGCTATGCTCGCTAGATGGTGGGGTACACATAAGAAATCTATATCTGAATGGCCACAATGCAAAAGATTGCTGGAAGTCAGCATCATCGAAGAAATCATATTTTTTGGTCAGAAGTACACAGGGTTATCAAATCCTGTCGAACACCTAAATCAATGTCGCACGACATTTGCAGAATACCTGGGATAGGAATGGGTACATCATTTCATACACACATTGGAAATGACACCTAGGAGTTGGTACACATCCATGGAGTTACAACAAGGAACTCAGGATTGGGAGGAGGCATTTAAACAATTCATGCACACATTTGAATTTGTTGATGAGCAGCCGACAGTCGATGGTGTGCTTCAAACAGTAAAAGAGAAAATATTTGCAAAAATCCCTGTCGAAGTGGTGAACTTCCACCAGTGCAGTGCGACAATCCAACATTGGATGGCTTGTTACAATATGGCTGGAGAACCAGATGATGATACTACCAACCTTAACATACCCGAGTCGGAGGGTATGCACGAGGTGGAAGGAAGTGTTATTTCTAGCAAACAGTTCCTCAAGCTGCTCAAAATTAATAAATTCAACATTGGTTCATCGAAAAACCCAAAGTTCGTCAATATTAGAGATTATTGGGTTGATGAAACAATAGCCAAAATCATGGATTTATAGAAAGAATTTCAGGAACTGTTCCCTACCAACTTCTCAGAGATGAAGGGAATAGTAGGAGATCCGGGGGAGATGAAAATACCACTGAAACCAGATGCAAAACCAGTTAAACAACGTCCATATAGGTTGAATCCGAGATATAAAGGAAAGGTGAAAGCTGAGTTAGACTGAATGTTAGATGCATGAATCATTGAACCTGTTGAAGAATTAGAATGGATCAGTCCTATAGTAATTCAAGATAAGAAGACAACAGGTGAAGTCAAGATCTATGTCGACCTGAGAAAACTAAATGATGCATGCTTGCACGACCCATTCCCAACACCATTCATGGATGAATTACTTAAAAGCGTTGGAGGGACATGAAATGTATTCATTTATTGGCGAATTTTATGGTTATCACCAAGTCATAATAGCAAAGGAGGATCGACACAAAACGACCTTTGTGATGGAATGGGGTTGTTATTAGTGTACGGTAATGCCCTTTGGACTCAAGAATGCTCCTGCTATTTTTCTAGAATAGTAGTTTCTGCTTTTAAAGATTTTATACATAAATTTCTTGAAGAATAATTTGATGATTGGACTGTGTTTGGTCTAGTAAGAGACCATATTGAAAGTCTATGCATGATGTTGTAGCATTCTCGCGAGTATAAGATCGCACTAAATTCAAAGAAATGTATTTTTTTGCGCACCATTTGGTATATTGGTGGTATATTGGTAGGAAATATAGTGTGTCAAGATGGAGTTTTGGTCGATCCGAAAAAATTTGCAATTATTGTTGACTTACCACCACCTACATTAGTCAATCAAGTCCGATCAACGCTAGGACACACATGATATTATAGAAAATTTATCAAAGGATAGGCAGAGATAACTGCTCCAATGGAGAAGCTTTGAAAAAAGATGCAAAGTTCCAGTGGACAGAAAGTTTCCAAGAAAGTTTGGACAAGTTAAAGGCCAAGATGGATATCACACCAATATTGGTATTTCCAGACGGGAATAAGTAGTTCCATGTTCATGTCAACACGTCATCTGTCGTGATTGGCAAAGTTCTGATGCAATTGGGTGAGGGCGCGATTGATCACCCTATTGATTTTGCCAACATAAAACTTTCGATAGTAGAGAAAAATTAAACTACAACAGAAAGAGAAGGACTTGCCATGGTATATGCGCTACAAAAATTCAGACACTATTTGTTGGGTGGACATTTTAAAATGTACACTGATCATTCAACATTAAAATACCTAGTCAACAAGACAATGTTGGGGGGGGGGGGGAGATCTGTCAATGGCTCCTCCTATTTCAAAAATTTGATTTTGAAGTCATTGCTAAACTTGGTCGACTGAATTCGGGGCCTGATCACTTGTCAAGAATAAAAAGTGGTGAAGAACCAAACAACCTAGAGGATAATTTTCCTGATGTGAAACTATTTGCGATCACCATGTTTGATGATCAATATAAGGATATCATCCACTTATTGACTATAGGATATGCACTTGAAGGGTTTACCACTGCGTAGAGAAAATAGTTGGTCGTTAAAGCCGCTGATTTTACGTTGAACGTTGGACAACTATACAAGATGGGCCCTGATGAAATATTGCATCGGTGTGTTTTAGAACATGAAAAACCTTAGATAATGAGTGAATCACATGCCGGTGTCATAGGAGGACACTACGTCGGTAAGAAAATAGTGCACAATATATTGTAAGATGGATTATGGTGGCCAACCATACATATGGATACCAAGAACTTTTTCCAAAGCTGTGATGTTTTCTAGAGAATGGGAAAACTGTCGAGATGCGACGAAATGCCATTAGCGCCGCAGAGAACCCTACAAGTGTTTGATAAATGGGCCATTGATTTTGTTGGTCATATCAGTCCACTAGGAAAGAGGACTGGTGCACACTATATTATCACATCGATGGATTACTTAAACATATGGGATGAAGCAACACCTATTAAAGGTTGTACTGCTGCGACTGCTACAAATTTTCTATTTGAAAATGTGGTGACAAGATTTGGCTACCCTAAAATTCTTTTAAGTGAACAAGGTACACATTTTGTTAACAAGTTGATTGATGAGCTTACTGCGGAATTTCAGATTCAACATAGGAAAATGACACCCTATCATCCTCAAGTGAATGTAACATTTGAAGCATTAAACAAGATATTAGAAAATGCATTAACCAAAGTATGCAACGCACACATAAATTATTGGGATCAGAAAGTTTCAGCTGTGCTATGGGCATATCGCACAACTTGAAAAAGATTAACATGGCACACTCCATTTAGGTTGGTATATAGCTAAGAAGCTGTTGTGCCAATGGAATATATTGTGCTGAGCTTAAGAATTGCTTCACTAACTGAAATGACCGATGTGGATGCCGTAGAGAAAATATTGTTGCAGCTCATTCAAATGGAGGAGGAACGATTCATCGTAGGGTTTCATCAAAACATGGAAAAGCAAATATAGAAAGCATGGCATGATCACCATATTAATACTAAGCATTTTGAAGTTGGAGGACTTGTTTTGATGTACGTCAACAAATTTTTTAAGCATCCAGGTAAATTGAAGACACATTGGCTAGGGCCATATGTGGTCACACACATCACTAGCGCAAGTGCAATAAAATTACATAAGCTGGATGGGACACTGGTCGCAGGAATGATAAATGGTAGCCAGTTGAAACCTTACTAGGATAGCTACAACATGTAAAAGAAGAAACTAAAAAAAAAGAGAAAAGAAAGAGAGAAAAAGAAACCGTCCTCTTGCACGCCTGTGACATGAGTATACAAATATCACAATAAAAGAGGGAATGACAACTGGATGCCATTAAAGCATGGGTACCCAAAAATATTTAGGCAGTCATGACAAATCAAAGTCATTAATTTGACAAGTCTGAGGAAAAGTGGTGGCATGCTTTTTGGTCCCATTCGTCGTCCTCGCCATAACTGTCCTAACAGGTAGAGGTCAGAGTTGAAGCGTGCGAGTAAATTTTGAAATGGGTCAAATGGGAAGCCCATGTGATTGACAAGATGCATCTCTACCATCAAATGATTACATGGAGGATGAGTGACAGCGTATAAATATTAGCCTTCATCATCAAGATTCATTTTACTTAAAAGAGAGAAGAAGAGCGCATCGATGTCTACAAATGTGAAGAGCCTAAGATGATGGTCATTTCGATTTCTATTACAAGCAACGAACAATCCAACGTTACAAGCGCATCACCTTGCCTGATACTTGAAGAGGTTACATCACCTGAAGCACAGAATAAGGCACAACAAGAACCATAACCAATGGTGTAACCAGCTCCACGAACTGCTCCTATTGCCACATCGGCCCTAGCTTAGAATCCACTAGCTTCAGGCTGAGGATCGTATATACCAACGGGATTGTCAAGCGTGGATCTTGCAGGACCATCAGGGTCTCTCGCAAGGGATCCAAAGTCTGGAACGAAGCACAAGCACACCAAAACAACACCAGGTCTGCCACCAAGAAGATAGATGAATGCTAATTTGGAGGAAAGAAACCTGCTACCACTGTACATTCCACCAAGGAGATCAGAGGCACCAGAAGTGAAGCTACCGAAGCGAGCATTTTCCTCCCTGGTTTCACCCAAGATCCTCATTGGAATTCCAGTACTAAAGGATATCATACCAAAGCTGTTGAAGCTAAAGTTCGAAGACAATGATACGCACAAGCAACTTGACTTGAACAGAGAGAATTACATGGTAACTGTTCCAGCCGCATCGCCCGCACCACATCTCATGGTTCCAATGGAGTGGATTTGAGGAAAGGACCAGGAAGATGTATTTAACTTCCTATATATGCCTCATTTTGGTCGAATCTCAGAGGTAAACACATATGTGCACTAACTGCTGGTATGCTTCCATGGAGGATTTTTGTGGCTCGACAGACCATATGTCATCAACATTGAGCTAATTGCATCAATCACGGGTCTCCCGCATTCAGGAATCAACCCTGCACCATATCTATGCAAGGATCAGGATCCAATGATGGTCTCAAAAGTCAAAGACAAGTATGACCTTGTCCGTGCAAACATAGGATTCTTGATTTCCTCTATAGATGACAATTCGGTAAAGTTCGTTGCAAAGGTATTATCTTACAAGATGCTGTGCAAGATGCGATCCACTAAGTGCATTACATGAATAGTTAGACTAGCTGAACTCTACACCAAAGGAGTACTGATCAATTGGTGCCAGTACCTGTTGAATGAGCTGTTAGACAATGCAACCCAAGCTTAAGAATATGGTAAAACCCATTTCCATTACTACTAGTTGCTTATTTTGATTTCCTTCGTAGTTTGGTCTGACCCACTAGACTACCAGCCATTGGACATCCCAGTGTTATGTCGAGCCACAAAGTATCGAAACCTTTGGTTCGATAAAGAGGATAAGATTCGATAGAAGGATAACAAAATCATGTTTTTTTTGCATGGTGAAGCACTAAGGAAAGTAGTGCAAAACGAGTATAGACTGCTCCCTACGATAGTCTAGAGATATGCACCTATTATAACTTTCTAGGTGGGTGTCCATAGTGTGATACTGCAACCATGAAAGGACCCAAAGAAACAATCGTTGCCGACACACTTCATGATTGTTGATGGGGATGTTGAATTTATCATCCAAGACCGGCCTGAAGCATGGTGCATCCCAGTCGCAGAGGGGATGAACCAAGGTGCAGGAGAGGGTGAGGCATAGGACACCCTGCCACATAATACAACAGAAGAAGAAGAAACTGATGAGGACTCTACACAATATGATTTAGTTACCATGCCAACTGATGAGGAAGTTGAGAAGAAAAAGGAAGTGCAGGAAAAGGAGCACAGTGAACCAAAGCATAAGAAAAGGAAAGTTAACAAAACTGCTAATATAGTTATCTTAGATGGTGAAGAAATCACCATGATTGCAGAAGCAATTGCATAGGTGGCGCAGACCAACCTCAAGAGCATAAGTAGAAAAAAAACATGCTTAACTAATAAAAACACATCGCATGTCAATAATCTTACTGAAGCTATAAAAAAATGCAGGGTGCAGTAGAAGCTGAGATACATGGAGCTGACCCTATTGATACATTAGAGATGCCAATACTGTTTCCACCACTCAAGGTAGAGATACGAGCGCACATATTGGAAACATGGACACCAAACTTTGATTATGTTGCCCATGAGTTGGGGACACTGTCTCTTGATTTTTCTAAGCTGGCAATGGACGAGGTATATGTTGTTCGCATGCAGTCATGACAGATATAAAAATCCAGGAAAGTGCTCTCGCCCATTAGGTCCAGAAGGAAACAAGGAATTCTCAAAAGCGCAAGGCCCTCCTTTGGAAAAAAGAGTAAGAAGTTAAGGCATAGGAACAAAGCAGGATCATACTGGATGAAGCCATCAACAACCTAGTTAATGAATTCCCAGAGGAATAATTCCAAGGAGAAATGGATACAACAACCAAGGTAGCTCGCTTGTCTAGGATTACGACGGACTTGAAGAAGCAATTTGTAGAACTTAAAATGTAGCAGAGACCGAGTACACCTCCTGAGGTGATAGAAGCACGCTGGAAAACAACATCTGAGGCTGTTGATAGAATTAAGAAGGAGACAAATTATGCAAGGAAGCAATCGACCAAGTATTTGTGACTTGGGAAGCACTCATGGAGGAAGAAAAAATGGAGAAAATCACATAGGACTTGTGACAGGATGAGTTACAAATAAAAGAGGTCAAAGCAGATATGAAGAATTTACCTATAATAGAAAACATATCGAAGGCAATAGAGCTGAAAAAGCTGCAACATCAAGTGCAAACTTTGCGCGAGCAGGAGAAAAACAGAAATAAATAAGTTGCAGCGCAACAAGCAGAAGCAGAACGAGTTACAGGGCTCATTCAGCCTGTGCAGCAAAAACTTCACCACATAATTTAGTTGGTGGAAGACGTAACATTGGAACATATTGGTTATGACTGTGTAGAGCAATTGGAAAAATAGGCAGAAGAGGTACGACAAGAAATTGTCCATGTGGAAGGAATTGTCAAATAAGTTCTAGCTAAGGTTGGCACCAAGGAGTAGGAAGTGAGAGAACCATAAACATGCTTAGTGGCTCGGGACGAGCCACATGTGAGTGTTGGGGTCCTATTGGGCCAGGAAAGTGTAGTAGAAATAAAGCATAGAAGAAGTTAAGAACAAATATGCACAAGGAGGAAAGTGAAGCACAAACGCAGGAAGGAAAAGCAAGCACACGATGGAATGAGTAGTGTGACGGAGGAAAATAAAATCGACAAGCGCAAAGAAAGGTAACATCTAGAAAGCGACAGGACAGGAAGATCGTGGGTGCTAGAGTCAGCATAAGCTGACGAAGGTCGCATGTATGAAGGAATATATGTAAGTCAGGCTGATATCGCCTTGTGTTAGTCATGCCTGTGATAGCTTGTAACTGTTTTTGATGGCTGGTTATGACCTGTAATAAATGAATTGTATGAAATTGACCCTATGTGGTCTTGTAGAAGCTATAAATAAGAGGAAACCATTTTGTATAACGGTTGAAAAAAGTTGAAGAAATTAGAGAAGAAGTTAGAAAGTAGTGTCGTAGACGACTGTTGAACCGTGGAACCCATTTTGCAAAAGAGTTGCTGAATAGTAGTTTTTGCAAGTAGTCATTCTGTAAGTGAGTGCGTAGATAGTAGTTAGAAGAGTCGATCCAAGCTATGTGCGGATCAGTAGGAGTAGTTATAAGAAGATCATAATAAAACCAGAAATCATGAGAGGGATAACGAGTCTGTGAGCTGAAAATACATATCTCAAACAATTTGTAGTTAAGTCGCAGACTGAAATGTGCATATATTTCTCATGCCAGATGAAGCGAACGTTTGTGGTTTTTCCCGGTTGAGTTTCCACGTTATATCTTGTGTCGCTTGAATGTGCATGTTGAATTTTTGTGGCTTATCTTGTATTGTTTACATTTATTTCTTAAGTGAATGTTGCAATATTAGTAAAAGGATTTGAATGAATGAATGACCAGTATCATTGAAGCATCTTGTATTATTTCAATTTCATGTATTGTTAAGTTGTTAAGTTGTGTCGCACTGTTGCTCCACTGTCGAGCCAGTAAGATAAATCCAACCATCTGACTCTGTCAAGCACCTTGGTTGTGTGCTAAGGGACTGTAATCCCTCACCTAATTGTGGAAACATGGTTCTGGTAGTTACCCATTGAGGAAAGATATCTCGGGTGAGACTACTCTTGCGTCGTAGGTGTTGACGACTGAGCTTGCTCTATCGGACCAATATCTTTGGGTGTTTTGTTGCGCGCAAGGAAAAATTGAGCCTGGGTCATGAGGAAACTCTTTCAGAATACATAGGAGAGACAAATACTAAAAATTCTGAGCCAAGATTGCTTAGAATTGACAGCACAAGCTGCTCATCCTTCCTTTCTATTCCACATTGTTTATATTGTAACACAAGAGATTTGTATTTTGAAAACAATTGTTTTATAGTATCGAAACTGCTGGGATGTAGTGCAATGAGTTCATTCTCTAGAATATGGCCTCTAATCTTATTTGTTTTCCAAACAAAGATTCAATCTTGTTCCATGCTTCCTTTGGAGTTCTAAGTCCCTCAAGGTGTGTTACACAGAAAAATTCCTATGGCTTGGGGTGTACCACAACAGACAGAAAAACCACAGAAATCAATCCTTTCCCAATATGCAAGAGAAATAAAAAATATAACTCTAAAGGATCTCGAATCATACCTTATTCTGGACGGTTGAAGTAGATCCCTGTTGAGCTTTTTCCAATCCTGATTGCTTTAGCAATTTACTCTCAACAACAATAAACAAGGCAAACATGCTATATAATATAGTGTTAGGCCTACTCTAGCATATATAATCAATAATGCATAAGCAATTAAACACATCCATGGATCCAATATTCATTTAAATGCACATCATTAGACAAGAAAAGATATTTCTATTAATAAAATCAGAGATTACATAAGTGACAGCCTCTATCGGCACGTCTGCGAACCGGAGAAATTGAGTCCTCCACCTGGGCCTCCACCACCTCAATCCTCCATATCTTGATAGCAAGCTCACTAGAAAAGGCAAGCTTGGGAAGAACACAAAGTGCTCCAAGGCACAAAGGGATGCAGACTCAAGTACAAGCAAGTTACAACAACAATGGGCTATAGTTTTCTTGCTCTTCAATTCCTCTCCTTCAATGTATCCAAGGGGTTCCTTATATAGTGCTTCAATGGGGTAATGGAAGGTCAAATATGAGTGATCTCAAGGCATATAGAAGGTTAAGAGACAAGTAACTCAGATCCACATCAAGGAAAACTCCAAAAGTATTTGGACTTATGACACATCCCGATGTATGCGGGTTTAAGGGTAATATCGGCGTATATACACAAGAAAGGGATTAAAAGTCACGTACAACAAATAATAGGTGTTTTTAGGGATGATATTGGAAACATCAAAGGTACAAAAATGGTCCATGGGTTCCAAAGAGTCTGTAGAGGGACAGGGAAGGCCATAAAAGTGTGATAAACCATGTGTGGTAAAATCAGCTATAACAGATGCCCCCTAATATGTGAGGTCAAAGGAGTAACATGATGGTCGAAATACATTATAAATCCATCCCAGAAGTGTTAGGATTATTAATCCTCCCTTGTCCAAATTTGGTCATATGTCTAAATCGGGAGTCATGTCTAAATCGGGAGTCCATCCAGTCTATTTATAGTCATTAGCACCATTGGTTAAACTTGACCTAATTGGGGCACATGTTTCAGTTACCAAAGTGTGGGGAACACTAATTGAGGCTCACTGCCACTTATTGCACTTGATTGCATAAGTTTAGGAGTCTCCTAGATCAATCCCTACAATTTAGAAAGCAACTGGGAGTGCCGAAACCAACCAAGGTCAGTTCACTTCAGTTAATGACTAGTCAAGCCAAGTTAGGAGTCAGTTACATTCAGTTCTAGCTCTTTACATTCAGTTAAATAATGGTTTAATTAATTGCACACACGTGGGACATTTTTCTCACCTACCACAGTCAGTTAACCATTATTTAATACTAAATGTAACACTTGGTTGTGTTTTAGAACTCCGGTTATGATTTAGACAAGGACAATTAACTACTGGGTCCTTAACTTTAGTTGATGACTATCAAGCCAAGTTAGGAGTCAGTTACATTCAATTAAA
>LPNX010065330.1:0-75627 GCA_001517045.1 Pseudotsuga menziesii | reverse complement strand
AAAAATCAAGTACCACACTTTCTCTTCAAAACTGCTGATGGGGATTTGTTGTTAGTTTCCTCATATGAGGTTGCTGATATTTTATTATGTGATTCATTATATATTTCAGAAGCTATATCATACTATGGATCTCCATCATTTGCTCTCAACAGTCCCAGTGCTTCTCTACCATTGATCACATGCTCATCTTCTCACAGAACTAGTAAAGAGGAAGATTTTCTGCATCCGCCTGGACACCTGCTCCTAACACTCGGGGATGTTCTTAGCACTCATGGTTTTCTGTTCATGGCTGCAACATATCAGTTTCTTGAGTGTTCTTCACATTCTCTGAATTCTCAAGAACCTTTCCTCACTTTTCAGTTGACTTCAGTTGCTCTACATGGGTCCAGTCTTCATCCAGCAACTGTCTATATTTCTGATTTAGTTGAGCATATCATTCTTCTTCCAAAGAGGAATATTCCTCCAGACATATGATGGAGAGGTTCACATGCCAGGCCCCAGGATACCTATGCACAGAAGAACCAGATTGATCCTGATTCTACCTACTTAATTAGAAGGGTTTTTTTTTTCCCATGTGGTTTTTTCCCAAGCACCTTATTTTTTGAGCAGTTACTTTACTTTACTTGATGTAATGGGTGACCTATGGTCTTAGTTACTAGGGCCCACAATTTTTCCAAGTTAGCATTCAGGGGGGGTGTTAGGATTATTAATCCTCCCTTGTCCAAATTTGGTCATATGTCTAAATCGGGATTCATGTCTAAATCGGGAGTCCATCCAGTCTATTTATAGTCATTAGCACCATTGGTTAAACTTGACCTAATTGGGGCACATGTTTCAGTTACCAAAGTGTGGGGAACACTAATTGAGGCTCACTTCCAATTATTGCACTTGATTGCATAAGTTTAGGAGTCTCCTAGATCAATCCCTACAATTTAGGAAGCAACTGGGAGTGCCGAAACCAACCAAGGTCAGTTCACTTTAGTTAATGACTAGTCAAGCCAAGTTAGGAGTCAATTACCTTCAGTTCTAGCTCTTTACATTCAGTTAAATAATGGTTTAATTAATTGCACACATGTGGGACATTTTTCTCACCTACCACAGTCAGTTAACCATTATTTAATACTAAATGTAACACTTGGTTGTGTTTTAGAACTCCGGTTATGATTTAGACAAGGACAGTTAACTACTGGGTCCTTAACTTCAGTTGATGACTAGTGAAGCCAAGTTAGGAGTCAGTTACATTCAGTTAAATAATGGTTTAATTAATTGCACACATGTGGGGTGCTTTTCTCACCTACCACAATTAGTTAACCATTATTTAATACTAAATGTAACAGTTGGTTGTGTTTTAGAACTCCAATTGTAATTTAGACAAGTCTTGGTTACCTACAGTCAAGTAGAGTCTAATCAATTCGAACTTCCTCATGTGGATTCGAATTGCTTGTGGCTATTAAAGCCATTGTACTTCATTGTAATTATCTATCTGGATTACTTTTTTGATTAATGAAAGCATTCACAGCTGCAAGCCTTTTGCACTGTTTCATTCTTCAATGGCTGAGTAAATTGTGAGATCTTCTTTGTGATTTGTGTGTTTGTCTACAGATCTATATGCTCAAATTTAACAAGAAGTAGAGTGATAAAGAACCAGGTGGAATAACCAGCCATCCATTAGTATAGTACAATAATCAATATCTACATATGACTACAAATACATATAGTAGTCCTGGATACATAATATTACAATGGCCATGAATATGCATGATATACAAAATGTGACATGTGTGGTCATCACCATGTACAATATATAATAGATCAGAATCCCCATGATGAAGATATACAAAGGATCAAGATCGCCATGAAAGCTGAAGATATACAATGGATCAAGATCTCCAAAATGGCTTAAGATATATGACATACACTGGAATCAAGTCACGAGAGCTGAAATCTCATGAACACTGGCACGATCAAGGCGGTAGCATATGTGGAATGCCACCAATCTGCAAAGTATTCTACACAAACCGCTACGAGTACATGTCCTACTATGTGAATAGAGGTGTCGAGGTTGAACATAGTAGTCCATCATCTGATTACTGGTCATTGATGTATATCGTTAACAAACGCAAGATCACCCACCAATAATGAAAATGGGAATCGAGGTACTAGAGTGAAATCTAACAAGTGCGAATAGATGTGTTGAGGTCGAACACTTGGAATAATCCATCGATCAGGGGACATTGATGTATTTCCAAAACTATTGATGGCAAGAGAATCTACCAATGATGATTGTAAGTCTCAAGGCACTCAAAAGAATCTAGAATCCTATCCTAGAATAAATGATCTAAAGTCAATGGGATGGAATCCATTGGAAGGAGGGCATTAAGGCATCCCCCATCAACCAACATGAGGTACTCAGCAATGCTTTATAATGTGGAAGGACTCGAACAAGATGTGCATGAACCAGTAATAGTACTGGGAATGGCCAACATGCAAATTCAAGACAACTGAGGAATGGCTGACTTGGGCTTCAATTTCCTTCGAACAAGAGAATAAAGGTGAATGGTGACTGAATGTAGGCAGCATAGACTCTATATACAAAACTGGGACATCTCTGTGACACATGAGGCATCAACAGAAGCTCCATAGGGACTGGAAGCTTAACCAGTCAGTGGAGATAAACTTAGAAAAATGAGTATAGCTCATAAAGTCAAACTACTAACCCAACCGACAAATGTGATATATAGTGCTCTGTTCGAAGGTAGCACGACTCAACTGCTGCCAAAGATAACATCTTTTCCTGTCTGACTTTTTGGTTTTTTGATTTTTTTTTTGGACTTTTTTTTTCAAATATTTTGAAAATCTTGAAAAAGAATAAAAGTTCTTTATAGTTACAAATCTAGGAGGAGATAAGTGTCAAGGGGCAAAAAAACTAGTTCCAAGCAGCGAAACATACCTATGCTCAATGCAAGGAAACATGTGCAGGATAACGACACTCGGGGGAAAGTCCCCTCTCAATAAAAAATGAGAAATCAAGCTGAAAAGGATATATAAAGGTTATGCTTGGCTAGATGTAAGACAATGTCAGGCTATATGGCTGATAATCAAAGTCAGGGAATCTAGCATAAGACTCAATAAGGCAAGCAAAACTCATGATAATGCAATTACAACTTGACATATACAAGGGAGTTCCAGGGAAATGACCAGCATAAAGTTCAAGAGGAGTATGAAGCTCTTGCTCAAAATCATGACGGTACTATACAAAGGACTCCCACACCCTAAAGGAGAAATATCGGCATGGGAACCAAATGCAAAACAAGATCTAACTAGGGTACCCATGTATGGTAAATATCTACCATTCACAACATGTCACTTCTAAATGTAGCCAGAAGGTTCCATGACAAGATGGAATGGGTTCGTACCTAAGGTTAAAATGAAACGGTCATAAGGTTATGTAAAGTGCAAACGGATGTGAAACCTAACCTATATTTCAGTTTAGACATAATACCTGCAATAAGCATGAACGGGTCAAAGCCATGGTCAAAACTACACTCAAAATGGATTCCTACAACATCAAATTAGTTCAAAAGGTCAAAAATGGCAAGAAACGGTAAAAAACTATAGAAAGTGGGTAAAAATTTCAAAATTTTTCATACCATTTGAAATTTTTACCCAACATAGTGCATTTGAGCTTAGAACTTTAGAAGCAAATTCCAGGAGCATCGTCTAGGGGAATCCCTCACTGTTTGACCTAGGTAGATTCTCATGCTCTCCTCTTTCATTTTGATGCAAATTTTTCCAAATTTCATGGGTTATTTAATTTTTTGAGCCATACAAAATTATGCATTTTGGCCCATGCAGAAATCGATCCTTTTTTCACCTATAGGGCTCACCATACGCTGAAAATGCACCGGAAGCAGCGTACATACGCTGCTATTTTGAAAACAGTCGCGTATAGGGCCATGAACAAGGTTTTAAAGGGTAAGTCTTGATAAAAAATTGGTTTTTGTGCAGGATGGTGCTAGAGTGGAGAGAAAGAGAGAATGGTGATGTTGAGGAAGTTGTGCCAGGTGATCTCATGGCTCAATAAGAATTACAGGCATGTGGATTGTACAAGTTTTGGTGTCTTGGCAGCCTGAGGGCCAAACCAAGACTACTCCAGCTACTGGTAGACTATTGGGATCCAGAGTCTCAAAAATTTCAGATAGATGGGATGTCGCTCAACATTGAGGTTGAGGACATGTATTTCATCATAGGTTTGTCCTGACTAGGGGAGACGGTGAAACTACGATCTCGTGGGCCAGGAGGCGGGCTAGCCATAGATGAGTACATAGCTATGTACTGCTTTCTGGAGATGGTAAAGGTTGGGAGTCAAGTACCGGCAAACTCTATTCATATTTTGGGGCTGAAGGCCATACTTTTGGCACTAGGCAGGATTACAGGGTTGGCTTCACTCCACCAGGCCTCACGGCTAATGATGTTCTATGCGGTAGAGTGCATGCAACCTACAGTGTATGACTGGAGTACTACACTACCGAGCAACATGAAACAACAACTCAATGACTGCAAGATGGTCAGGGTGCAGAAATTTGGGTTCGACAATATACTGAGCACGTTTTTCTTTGAGCGGGTTCCAGGGCTAAGTAATAGGGTAGACATTGCTCCACATGGAGTCCGGGATCCAGCCCAACGATGCTGGGCGAATTTCATGCATAGAATGGGCAGAGGTAGGGTGGACAACCCCTACTCAATAGATTTCTTTCCATGGTGGCAGAGACAGATCGTCGCCATAGACGACTACCCCTATGCAAGGATAAACTT
Organism: Pseudotsuga menziesii; assembly: GCA_001517045.1. NCBI lineage: Eukaryota > Viridiplantae > Streptophyta > Pinopsida > Pinales > Pinaceae > Pseudotsuga > Pseudotsuga menziesii. The sequence goes on along the minus strand of LPNX010065330.1, from coordinate 70,812 downwards.
CCACAGAGACCCAGATATGCCCCTACCACCAGGAGCAACTTATGGTGACATAGGTAAAGAATCCCAAACCCAGTTTTCAAGTTTTGAATTATTAATTTTTTTTGTGTGTTTTTTTATATATTGACTCAAAAGACGTGTTTTTTTGGTGTGACGAAACATAGTGACAATCTGTCATGTATATATAGATGTAGGACCATGATGGCCATATGGCTTCCCTCACCATCGACAGAGGGGAAGAGGAGATGATATTATGGGTGAAGAAGCGGAGCAGACTCTCTAAAGAATTCACGCAAACTTTTTTCATTTGACACATAGGGTACCCATGGCGCAAGTCGAGGAATTTCTTGAGGCCATGCAGCGCCAGGTGGTTGGTGTACCATGAGCATGGGTTCAACTATTTCGATGGCTATCTAGAGCCGTAGTGTGCTATCATGATTAGAACCCTCCTCCACCTCAGGCTTAGAGACCTGAGTGTATTCATTTTTGTATGACCGTGTATTATGTCTTGGTGGCTCGGAAGCCCCAATTTTGTATATGAAACTTATGTATTATGACGTCACTTTTTGGATGTTAATGCTTTTTTTTTATGATGATCGATTTTATTTATATTTACATGTGTGTAAAATGTGTGTTTGTGATATGCTTATGGTCTATGAAACAAATTCCAAACTAACACATAGATAGCATATGAGTCAGCAACTTGATTAAAACTTCTTGGAACATGAATGTATGTGATACTCTCAAATTTCCGTTCTAGCAATCTAACACGTAAGAATCTTCGCAATAATGTCATATCCCTAGTACGATACAAGCCATTAAGCTGTGAAACCACTAACTGCAAATCAAGACGTACCTCAAGAGAATGAACACCATGTGAAATGGCATCACGCAATAACTCAATGACGACACTATATTCAGTAACATTTGTTGAAGAAGTCCGTAAACATACGTCTCCTAAAGACAATACTTGACCCGTAGGAGTATAGATCACCCAAGCAGTCGAAGCTGAGTTTTGAGTGTGGTGGCTAGCACCATCAGTGAATCCTATGTAAACGAAAGAATCCATCGACATCTACCACAAGAAATGGAAGCTAATCAACAAACCCGATCACCATAAGAAAACCTAACTATGCAATACAAAACTGTACAACAATATACAAAAATCATCCCTGGCTGAAGATCATGCATACTATTTTTTTAGATAGAGCCCATTTCTAGGCTCTGCCAAGGCTATCCCTTCATAATCAACCAGCTCATAGGCACCTTTCTCAAAAACTCATTTAACCACGTAAGGACCATGCCACATGGGATTAAATTTCCCCGCCCCTAAGGGTTCCTTAGCTTGATCCCACAAAAGGACCAAGTCACCTTCGCTAAACCTCCTCGGAGGGACAGACTTATCATATTGGACTTTGACGCAATGCTTGTTAACATCTAGAGCCACTAAGGCATCTCAGTGCTACTCATCAAGCTGCTCTAAGTGGACCAAATGCTCTTCCAATGCGGAAGTGTCCGGTAAAAGACCCACAACTAGCTTCAGAGAAGGGATTTCGCATTCGACCGATAAAATTGACTCCACCCCATGCACAAGCTGATAGGGAGAAAAATCGGTGGCAGTCTTAACCGCGGGTCTATAGGCCCACAAAGTAGGATATAACATGATATGCCAATTTGTCTTGCTTTGTGCGATATTTCATTGGAGAATAAACTTAAGTGATTTGTTCACTGCTTCAACCTGTCCATTCGCTTGAGGGTAATAAGAAGAGGAGTGCTCTTTCGTATATTCTAACTTGGAAGCCAACTCTTCAATCATTTTATCCTGAAAGTGCCTGCCATGGTCAGTGACAAGCTCTTCGAAATGTCGAACCAGGTGATAATATGGTTGAAAATGAAATGCACAGCTGTCTTACCATCGGATTTAATTGTGGGCATAACATTTGCCCATTTCATGAAGTAATCGATAGCCACAATAATATAATGATGCCCCCCAGCCGAAGCTGGGTTGCAATCCATAAAATCAAGCCACCACTTGTTGAAGGGATCGACGGTGACAATAGGATGTAACGGGGCCGGACGCAAGCACATATTACGTGCAAACACCTAGCAAGGGTGGCACTTCTTGACCACATTAACGTAATCTTTGAATATGGATGGTCAAAAATAGCCCGCTCTCAAGATTTTTTGGGCTCTAGAAGGCCCAGATAAATGACCACCACACGCCCCTTTCTGGAAATCATTCAACACAACCTCAGCCTCATCATGGGTTAACCAACGACGAAAAATGGAATCTACCCCACAGTGGTACAAAGTGTTATCCACTATAAGGTAGTTCTTAGCTACATGATGTAATCATTGCCACTCATCCCATGATAGGTGAGTAGGGACCTTCAATGTTTGCAAATACATAATGATATCCCTGTACTAAGGGTCCATAGTTTATATGAGGAAAATACGCTCATTGATAAAAGAATCCTAATAAATCTCCTCCTCCTCCAAACTTGGAAAATCGGATATAAGCTCCACAAAGATTAACGATTTCTTTGATTTCACCGAAACGAATTCAATATCAAACTCTTGCAAAATGACAATCCATTTTATTTATTTTTCGCCAATCATCCTTCTAGTGAGGATGAACTGAAATGGATTGATATGAGCTACGACCAAGGTTTGGCGAAGGAGAATGTAATGTCTCAAACGCTGAACTGCATGAATGGTAGCGAAGGATAGCTTCTCCACATGGGAATAGTGAAGTTCCACATCTATAAGGTTTCAGCTCAAATAATATATGACATGCTCATGGAGCTTCTCATCCTCCTGAACTAAAACCATACCAACCATCTCCATAGATTCGGCCACATAAATCAAGAAATCACGACTATAGTCTGGTGGAATAAACATGGGGCCATTGCTAAGGCTCGCTTAAGAGCATCGAAAGACTCTTGGGTTCGCTCATCTCAGTAAAAAGGGGTGTCCTTCTTCAAAAGATGCATAAATCCTTTAGTCAAGTTGGAAAAATTAACCACGAATCTTCGCAAGAAGTTCTCCATGCCTTGTAAATATTGAAGGTGTCTAATATTACGTGGGGGAGACAACTGAAGTATTTCCTCAACCTTTAAGGGATCGAATCTTATACCCTCCTTGGACATGATGAATCCTAGTAAACAATCAACAGTCACACAAAAGATGCACTTATGAGGATTTAAATGAACTTGATAATGATGACATCTTTCGAACACTAATCTCAAATGATATGGATGACGCACTCTCAAACGAGAGTAAGAAGCGAGATCATCCAAATATACTTCGATAATCTTTTTAAGATCGTGAAATATTAAGGTCATGGGCCGCTGAAATGTGGCTTCGGCGTTTTTAAGGCCGAAGGGCATCTTTCGATTTGCAAAAGTACCCCAAGGACAAATAAATGTGGTCTTATGTTGATCCTTGGGCTTAATATGAATCTAATTATATCTGGAAAAACCGTCCATAAAGGAAAACACCTCACTTCCCGCACACTCATCCAAAATATGATCAATAAATGGTGTGGGGAAATTATCCTTAGGATAGGCATGATTTAAGTCACGAAAATCAGTGCATATATGGATTTCTCCCTGCTTCTTATCCACCGGAACGGGATTTGAAACCCACTCCGTCAAGGGAATGGGATAGATAAAACTAGCTTTCAGTAGTTTCTCTATCTTATCTTTAATGGCGGGTGCTTTTCTAGGATTCACTGCACACAAATGTTGTCGAACCGGTTTTGCATACGGATACATTTTTATCTCATGTTTGATAATATGAGGGTCTATACTCGACATTTCTTCATATGACCAAGCTAAAATGTCGTGAAAATCTTTAAACAAATCGGTACACTCCTTGATCTCATTGGGGGAACAACCCTCCCCAATGTAGACATTCTCATCCTTGCCAGGATCACGAGAAATATTGATAGGAATTGTTGGTGACAAATTAGCCATGTTTCCATCAGCCATTTGACCATGAGAGCTTAATGGAACCACGGGGCTACCAATATTCTTTCTAAGAATCTCCCTAAATTCGTCACGCTCCATACGATCGAGCTTAGGAAGAAAATATGATCGATTATGCAACTCTTCCCAAGGTTTCTCAATCCTCGACATGGCCTCAAGAATAGCTTCATCTGATGGAAAAACATCATCGAGGAAATAATGTGAGTGAGATGACCCTACTTCCCATGAAGGAAACACATATGGGTCCTCCTCCTCCATCCATGAATATGAAATACTAGGCTCTACAACCTGATCAAGATTCGCTTGATACGCCACCATTGTTGTAGGCAATGACACATCTGTCTCGATAGGCATACTCGAAGTACTCAGTGAAGGAAGAATCCAAGGATATTCCATATGGGTAGTGCGAAAAGACACTAAATTCGATGAGGATGAAGCCCCACCAAAACTAGACCCAATCACAAGAACGGGCATAGGACAACTAAAGGTTCCCATAAGAGAAGGATACATACCTACGCCCACACTCCCAGTTGTCGACTGAGAATGATCGATAATCGGGATAGAAGCTCCCGATGATGCATTGACACTCGAATTATGGAATGAATTTTGATCGATTGTAACAATCTTCCCATTAAACAGAAAACATATCACTCGAAAGAGGGAATAAGCTATGGCTTGTATACTATACATCCAATTCCTACCCAGTAAAAGATTGCAGTTAAGGGGTGCATCAACCACCTCGACCTCGATCGTAATGGTATTCCCTCCCAATTGGACCTCTAGAGAAGGAAGAATCCTGTGCATCCAAAATGATCTACCATTGAAAGCTTTCAACATAGTGGCGGATTGAGACAATGTGGTAGAACCGAAACCCTTCCAACATGACAAAGACATTACGGAAGTAGCAACGCCTTCATTAATGACAGTACGCATGATGATGTTGTTAAGACACTCTACATGAATCAAAAGAGACACATAGTAAGGAAAACAAGGCTATACTCCAATGGTTTCAAATTTGATCATGGTAGAAGAGCTATCGTCACTAACTCCAAGAGCAGACAACAAGGCTTTCCTCGGCGAAGGACAAGTCTGAAGCACTTCTAACATGTACATCGCACAAGGAGTCTAGCCCAAATCCTCAACAAATTAATAGTTCTAGGTGGCTTGGGAATTAGTATTGTGCCCTGAACGCTTTAAGAATTCCTTATCAATGCGAGGTGGAGCTTCAGGTTTATCCATAGGATTTTCAATTCGCAAAGGGCTCTCGGGTGGGGAAGTTTCTTTCCCAAGGATTGGTTTTGACGAACCATAATATTTCGCATGAGTCACAAATTTAGTAGCACACACCATGTTGATGCTACCGTGACCACTAGTTGCCTTCGACGGATTTTGATTTCCACCCGATGCACAACCAGGATCAAAGCTCATTGAGTTCTTTTTTTGTTTATTGGGTAAAGTATTTGTAAACATAGCTAGGCCTTGTGCTATGAACTTCGAGGCATCCTCCATACGAGGGAACAAGTGAGTGAGATGGTCTTCCTTACACAACTTGCAAGGAAACTTCACCTTACGTTTAGACTTCTTATCCTCCCCAACATTAGTGCTCTTGTCATTATTATTAGCATTTTCGTTCTTGTTCCCACCCTTACGATTATTTTTTTCTTTTTTCTTATTCCTTCCAGGCTGCTGGTTGCCTTTTGGGTTTGACGATTGAATGGAAAATACACTCGCCGATTGGGTAGGTTGAGACGAATCCGTATCTTGTACTAATGCAGACTGGTTAATTGATAATTGGCTCACTTGTTTCATAACCGAGTCCATAGGTTTGGTACTTGTAGAGCCCATAATACCATTGGCATGTGGCCTAGGCTTGACCTTGGGGTCAAAATTGGATCTAGGAGCATTAGGTATAATCTCATACAAAAGTCTGGATTGAGCATAGATCAAATCCAACTCTTGTGCCCTAAAAATAGCTTGTTCCTTGTTTTGAACTCCGAATGTAGAAACATCCTTCGCAATGTAAGGTAACAATGATTTGAGGAACCATTCAAGAAGAAACTCTGGTAGTATAAAGGCTTTGATTAACTGTTTTTGTCTATGCCACTCTTGAATATGATCCTAAATGTGTGTGGCTTTGTCTTTCCGAAAGGTTGACAAGAGTTCGATACCGACGTCGTAACGTACGGGTAGTTGGAAATGATTAAGGAAAGTCATGGCAAGATCATCAAACGTAGCATAAGACCCCCTGATAACTCTATATACCATTTCTATGCATGACCCATTAGGATGCGTTGAAATAGCCTCAAACGAATGGAATCGTCATGTAAGGAATTGTAAGAGCACCAAAGGTGGAAAGTGCTAACATGCTCACCAGGATCTTCACCAGCTTTACCTTCAAACTTGGGAATGTCTGAAGGAAGCTTGGTAGGGATTGTCGGCCATGCCAGGTTATGAGACACAACATCATTCATCAATCTCAACAAGTCAGGTAAGTTCAATGTCGTAAGGAAATGGAACCTAGGTTGAGCCGATCGATTCCATGCTCCCTGGTAGTTTTGATTCATGTAAGGTTGATTGCTATAAATACCATGGCCTTGGCCATAATAACCTCCTCCCATTTGACCAATGTAGGGCTGCATGGAATCATTGTTATGTGGGGTACCTTGATTATGAGGTGCTACAAAGCCATAATTAGAAGAGTAAGTGGGTTGTTGATACCCTTACCCATAGGGTTGGTAGTTTTTTCCATACTGCAGTCCATAAGAAGCTCCATAAGGTGTTCCATGGGATGTACCATGAGAAGGTCCATAGTTTGGTATATGGGGAGATCCATGAGGTGGAACATGAGACGATATCGAAATAGGTACATGACCTGCTGACACAACATGAGCTACTCGGCTCTAAGATACAACCGTGTTTGTAGTCGCAGAACGAGCATGGCTAGTAACAACATTTCGTCTTGAAGGCCCACGTGAATTAGGGGGAGGATGAGTCATTAAAAATGCATTAGAAGGAACGAGGTTCAAAGACGAACGAACATGTGAAGGAATGTAAGTGGTGTTCCCAATGTTCACTCATCTCGGTCCTAGTATCTGAATAGGATTACTAACACTAGGCATAGGAGGAGCAGGTGAAGATGCCCCCAGGCATAGTGCCAGGGTAAGTTTCCAACTCGACATGATATGCTAGATCGGGCTCATGGATATCATGTATGTCATATCTAACATTACTAGTGCTTGTGGGTTCATAGTGAGTCCCGTCGCCTAGAAACCAATATCGAAGACCTGTGAATGAGGGATCATAACCAGATCATGAAGGTTGTTCATGTGAAGGATCACATGTGCTAGTAGGATCTTCCTCCCCGACCTCGTGAGGTTGAGAAGACATATCTATAATCTCATCCTCATGATATCCCATGGTGTGTGAATCAAAGCGAGAAGTAGTCTGCCCTGACTGTTTGGTTCTCTCTCTCAAAGGAGGAGGAGACGTGGAAGGCGGTAGTCCTGCTAAATGATGAGAATGAAAGGTGTTGCACCCGAATCCACAATGACTCAAAAAATAAAAAGACTCTATCTAATTACCCAAACCCTAGGCAAACTAGCGTGCACAGAGCATACACCTAAAAATGTAAATCCAAATCACAAGAAAACCAAGGGTAGGATATGTGAGCTCCCGAATGAAGCAGGTATGTCTCACCTAGGAGAGGCTTGAGACTCCCATACACAACAAGCAGAGGTTTGTAACCAATAATAGTGGCCCTTAGCTTCAACGCATATAGGGACTGTGTTGTTTGACCCCTACCTGGCCAGGACACCTGCAGAATAACCTTTGCAAATACCCCCTCAATAACCTAGGTAAGGAAACTAAGGTCACCTTGATATAATCAATGCTCAGGTGGACAGTCGCAGGAGGGATTGACCATATGGGCAGGGTAATAAATCATGAATCCTGAAAGCACAACTAGTACCCCAGGGGTGCACTAGCCAATGCCTCAAAGGCCCCCAGATATGAATACAATCCCAGAAATATCTCTAGTGCTAATCAATCACAATTAGGGGCATCCCAATCATAATTGCTCACATTGCCTTGTGCTTAACTCCCTTGTAAGATGATGATCCTAAGAAACACTAATTATATAAAGGATTTCACATTCTCGCCTGGACAACCACCTAATTGTTTTGTTTAGTGGTCTTGGAGAATTAACTCACAATGAACTATTCCAAGACCCTAAAACCTAGTCTTGTTGGTGCACCCTAGAAAAGAAAAGAGTGCAATTCATTTTATTATGCATTGATTTTAATTGGCTTTATTACTCAAAGGGTAAATGGTCGTGCAACTATGATGTTATGACACAACAAGAAGTAAAATGCACACCTAACAATCAATGCAAATGCACAGTGTCGAATGAAAAACAGGGTATGCTACTACATGGAGTGAAATTTTTTTCCTTCAAATGTATATGCAACCATTCCTATATGAAAATATGACTAATATTCACCAAGCAAACCTAATGCAAGTACCATGCTAATGCAAAATGCAAAGAATGCATAACTATGAAAAAAGCAAAATGTTTTTGTATTTTTGAATTAAATGAGATAAAAAGCAAAAATATGACTCTACAACCCTCATAATCTACAACCACTCATAGACAACAGCCAAGCAAAGTACCAAGGTAAAAGAGACCTAATGCACTAATCTCAAAAAAAAAAATAGAAAATGAAATGACAAGAACATTTTAAAAAATCAAATAAAAAAGAGTCTCTAGTCAGAAACATAGGGGAGATACAGACTCCAGAAGCATCAAAGAAGACTCAAAAATCATCCAAACTCACCCAGAAACACTTAATATTCCCCCAAAAAGCAAAAAATTAAGGCATACACGTCTGTTCTCAGTAAACCTGCGTACATACGCAACTATTCTAGGAAAACCCGCGTGTACACATGACTCTGAAAGTAAAACCCGCATACAGGAAGAAAAAGATATAAAAATAAGGTAAATGGACAAGATGAGACAAAATTTACTCCTATAGGACACTACTGGGCAATCATGCCCCCATACCCGACACAGAAACAGAGAAATCAAAGCAATAAAATCACATTGAATGCGGAAAAACCCCCAAAGAAAAACAACTAGCAACCTCCCCAACGGTTTCGCCAATTCTGTTACGGAGAAAACTTCCTATGGCTTGGGGTGTACCACAACAGACAAAGAAACTGCAGAAATCAATCCCTTCCCAATATGTAAGAGACATAAAACATCTAACACTAAAGGATCTCGAATCATACCTTATTCCGAATGGTTGAAGTAGATCCCCATTGAGCTTTTTCCAATCCCGCTTGCTTTAGAAATTTACTCTCAACAACAGTAAACAAGGCAAGCATGCTATATAATATAGTGTTAGGCCTACTCTAACATATATAATCAATAATGCATAAGCAATTAAACACATCCATGGATCCAATATTCATTTAAATGCACATCATTAGACAAGAAAATATATTTCTATTAATAAAATCAGAGATTACATAAGTGACAGCCTCTATCGGCACGTCTGCGAACCGGAGAAATTGAGTCCTTCACCTGGGCCTCCACCACCTCAATCCTCCATATCTTGATAGCAAGCTCACAAGCAAAGGCAAGCTTGGGAAGAACACAAAGTGCTCCAAGGCACAAAGGGATGCAAACTCAAGTACAAGCAAGTTACAGCAACAATGGGCTATAGTTTTCTTGCTCTTCAATTCCTCTCCTTCAATGTATCCAAGGGGTTCCTTATATAGTGCTTCAATGGGGTAATGGAAGGTCAAATCCAAGTGATCTTGAGGCATATGGAAGGCCAATTGACAAGTGACTCAAATCCACATCAATAAAAACTCCAAAAAGTATTTGGACTTATGCACACATCCCAATGTACACGGGTTTAAGGGTAATATCCACATATATACGTGAGAAAGGGATTACAAGTTGCATACAACAAATTATAGGTGTTTTTAGGGATGATCTTGGAAACATCAAAGGTACAAAAATGGTCCATGGGGTCCAAAGAGTCTATAGAGGGACAGGGAAGGCCATAAAAGTGTGATCAACCATGTGTGGTAAAATCAGCTGTAACAAGGTGAAATAGAAGATCCCTAGAGATGTGAATGCACATCAAGCCAAAGGCTTCATCTATCCGGCTCAAAAACTTGGATTTCTCAACAAACTGTTGGGTTCAACTTCTCTTCCCATTTCCATCCTAAACAGTCCCTTGTTGCACAAGTCCATATGCATATCTGCCTTCCAATCAATGTAATTAAAGGGTGTTAGGATTCTGGGTGTAGGAGCAGAAGAATTCTCCATTTTACTATATGCTGATCAGTCAAATATTTCAAAAGCTACGTAGGCACCTGCAAAAAATCACTACAAAAAAACCAATTCGCAAACATATGTCAGTTCAAAGCCGTCCACCTCGACATGTGCACTTTTTCAGAGTCTGTCACACCTGGATAGACATCTCTGGATAGGATCTAGAGGGAGCAATTCAATCATTCCATTAATTATGTGGAAACTCAGCTGCTTCTGGTGCAAGCATGGAGGTTTCTCAGGTTTGAGTTTAGATTAAACAAGGCTCTGATACGATGTTAAATTTGAGAACCATAGATATATAGGCCAATATGAGATCTATTGGAAAGGAATGATGTAGTGGAATAATTAAGATCAATATACACTAAGCAAAGAATTCATGACACAAATTTCAGATTAATCAGATAAGAATTGCTCAAATAATCACAACATTAATCTTCATTCATAAATCAATAATACAATGGTAGTACAATGAATAGAATTCGAATACTGTAGAAAGGATTCAAATCTTCCAACTCTAACTAATTGTTTAGCTAACTCAGTGTGGCAAAATCACAACTGGAGCTCACTAGTCTAACTCCCTATGTCTAAATAAGTCTACAATGAGTTAAATAATGAGGTGGGTGGAAAAAATATGCCACACTCCCTGTGCGCATGCAAAACTAGCGCTAGGATAACTGAAAGTAACTAGAGGATAAATCAACATAACTGTTTACCTACCACATCCAACTAAAGGAGACTACCAGTGGCACTCAGAGTGGGCTCCTATAATGTAAGGATTGGTCCCATAGGGTCATAAACACATGTATGAAGATGCAATAAGTGACAGATAACCTCTAGGTGTGTTCCCCATACTCTAGTACATAGATAATAACTTCCTAAGTTATGCAAAATGACCAAATAGACTATATAGGACATAGGAGGATTAGTTAATCCTAATAGCCTCTTTATAAAGGTATGTTGCATTTGTTTTATTAAAATTAGAAAATAATTGTTGTTGTTGTTGTTGTTTGCTTGTAAGTCATGGTCGAGTATTTCCCTTGCACCATGAACTCTACCTTTAGATCCCTTTGATCTAAGATAGGTGCTTTTGCAAAAAGCTAGAGAGAAATATCCACTACAAAGTTTGTTACTAGGCCATGTGGCTTGTTTTGAACATTTTTGAGTCATTTTGGGGATGTTTGGAAAAAATTGAAAGGGTTAGGAGCTGTTTGGAAGAGTTAGGAAAAAAATGTGTTTTTATGGTCAAATTTGGAACTAGTGTTCCTAGTTTCGATTCCAATGGTTCTCTGTGATTCCAAATGAGTAAAAATATCTGATTTTTGTATTAGGGATATTACCAAACAACAACATGTTAATATCATGTAAATGATTTAATCATTTTAGGGAAAGGGCTAATGTAGATATGTGAAACCTGGGAAATGAACATAGGGAATCGTAATGAGTGGAATTCTTGAAAACTAAACGATGTTTATTTTATTTTAACATGAAATTTGAAATAAATTGATTTTAAAATAAAGTTGAAAGCAAAAATATTTGGTCCAATTGACCAAAACCAGGTACAAGGAAAATATCCACCATATGCATACATATTTTATTTGAAATTACTTTATATGAAAACCATTGTGCCAATGACATGGCATAATATGAACTCAACAACATCAATGATGGAACCTAAATCCAAAACCAGAACCAACCCATGATAATTGCACATATGAAACAAATTGAAAACTGATTAAATTGGTTATTATGTAATATGAATAACAAACAATAATAATGCATCATAATTATCAGAAACAAACAATTGATCCTTAATTAATGCAATACATTTTTCCACATAAATTAACAAACTATCCTCTAGTCATATAACAATATCCATATATAGCTTAAACTAGGTAACTATCTATTAGCCTCAACTAGTAGGTCCATCATAACATGCACGAAAATTCTAGTCACAACACCAATTTAACGAAAAGGCATCTAGTGCTACCATTGTTCTACCCTAACTTTTCATGAACCACAAGTACTAAGACCCATTAAATAATGTTGTTGATGGAATCGACCAAGAGTAGCAATGATCAATGCAAATATTCTATCCATAAAGTGTTTTGACGTACTTGAAATGTTTGGTTAAATAAATTCTAATATTTTGTGGCCCAGCCAATGACTCTACCTCCCTAGAATTTCCACAGAGTAGCATAGCTCTAATTAGTAAATACATATTATTTCCTATAACCAGTACCCATCAATCAAACAATTATAGATATAATTAATTTAAACTTAAATTCAATCAGCTTAAGTTTGAGTGTACTACAAACAAAAATATACAGAAAACATTATTGGCCTTAAAATGAGTGATTCCTAACATATAAATTCTTTCCAATTTATTTACCAAGTGATGAAGAAACCAAAACCAGTGGAGTAAATAAATAGACATGCTATATTGATAGCCAAAACCCATTTGTATAAAGAAAATAAAAAATAACACGACTGGTAATATTTACAGAGAATCCATATTGATAAGTAAAGAAAATCACAATTTATAAGTTGAATGTGACCACCATACATGACTCCATTATTCTATGCAAAGAAAATAATGAAAATAGAAAAATAGCAATTTCGACCAAGGGATCAAATTGACGGCACAAAGAGGGATTCTATTACTGTATTTAGAAATAGTCTATCGCTATTGTAGAACACTAGTGAAACTTGCAAGGAGTCAAATACATACCTATCACACATGTTCCAATACCGTCAACCAGTTTCTAGAAACCACCATCGAAGATTTTCCCTGCACTTTGTAATTACTACTCCATTCAACAATCAATTGAGTTAGCACACCGAAATGCCATTCTCAGAGATCAACCAGCAAAAATCCGTTAAAACATTCTAATCCAACTTAAATGGAAAATAATTTACCTCATATTTTATATAAAACCTGCTCCATTCAATAAATGGATAAAACAATAACAATGTTAATGTTGTTTCAATCATCCTTATTAGGAGCTCTAAAAAAACCAAGAATCTTGATGTTGTCTCCACCACGCTTGCTCACAACCAAAACTACATTCACACTACCTTGACCACTCTTTCTTAGAACAAAAACCACATTCATGTTGTCTCCAACTAATGTTATCACGAGCTTCCTGAACAACATGAATCTTGATGACGTCATCACCACTCTTGCTCAGAACCAAAACTATGACAAATGACCATACATTTAAACCATAATGAAACCCTTGGTAGCCTGAAACTCAAAGAAAAGAAGGTAGGAACAAAGGTGATCTAAAAATTACTACTCCCCACCTCCAAATCTCATCTAATTAGAAATGAATTCCCAAAAACTAGAGTATGGAAGGTCGATGCTTCAAGTCGGGTACACCTAATGTGAATTGACTTATCAATGCTTTGGACATCATCCTTTTCCAAGTGTCAAATGACACCCCTGACCTCCTTCAAATCACCAACAAACTATATACCAAACATAGATTATGTGGAAAATTTCAAAGCATATGGTAAGATTAATGCAACCCTACATGAACCATATGTCCTAAAGGGACATACTAATTAAAACATAGCGTTCTAAAAAACAAGGAGCACATATTTTATTTCCATTATAAATAAATGTTATTGAAATTCCATAAATTGATGTTGCATTTTATGCTATGTATTTCTAACTCAATATCCAATGCATATAATAACAACATATGAGTTAAATTTTGAAAAAAAATATAAATCATTCAAAAATCAAGGTAAGAAAAACTATTTGGACAACTAGATCTAAAATTATGAATTCGTACAATCTCGAGAGGAGATACATTTTGAAACCCTACATAAAACCTATTTGAATAACTTTATATAAAACTATGAATTCATATAATATATGGAGGAGCCAAAATATCAAACCTTGCATTCATTATATCTAGAGAATCCTCAGTTCATTCAAAACCATTTAAAACATGAAATATTGTATTCATTAATATATAGAAAGCCTAGAATAAATAAATTAATCCCCAAAAGAGGTTAATTATATAAGCATTTTAGTAAATTTGAACACATTCATATTTCCATGCATTGTTCTCAGCGGAGGGAGGCCAATGGAAGAGCTATTCGTGACAATCAAATATTAAAAATAATAATTTTTTTACCAGAATGAGTAGTTTTTTTTTATTCAAAGGAGGAAAAATCCATAGCAAAACATAGTTACATAACATTCCAAAAATGAAATCTTGCATGAAAATCCAATTTGAAATTGGAGGAAATTCACAAAACTATTAAATTTATGTTTAGACTTCTAAACTCTACCTCCACAATCTTGGGCTTGTACTGCCTTATATATTGTCCTACCAAAATTCTATAAGAGAAGATCATTAAAACATTCTAAAATTGAAACCAAGGAACTTGCTCTTCCATTTTGATCTAAGGAGGAATGACAGAAAGAAGCTTCTGTCTCATCCCTCTCTTTCAACTGTCTTTTTAGATTTGCAATTTCCTTTTCCAGAGTTTCAATTTTGGATTTCATTTCATGAACTTTGTCATGCTGTTGCTCCATCTTGTCAATTAACAAGTCCAACTGCAATTGGAAATTCCTCTTCTCCTTCATCCTCTTCTATTCGTCCTCATCCTTCCACACATTATGGTGTCTTTCTCTATCCCGCGTATCTTTCTCCATCCAACTTACATGATGACTGAGTTGACACACATTCTGATTGAACTTGATAATCCCACACTCAAAACAACATAATGACTCATAAGAAACCTTGTCCTTGTCCATGTCCTCAATCGAATTGACTGTTCTCTATTTATCTAGAAAGTGTCTAATATCAAGCATGATTGAGGTATTTCTATTCGTCTCAGTAGCTCAAGGAAGGTTTATATGTACCATGAGGAGCCCAGCAATGATAATAGAATAGAAGCAACCCCAACTTTCATGCCATCATTCCTATTTAGGGTCATCCTTTCCTTAATACCGATAGCATACTTAATCCAAAGCCCGTCATCGAATCTCGTGGTGAGTTGATGTAGAGAAGAGGGAATACACTCATGGGATGTGATGGATTTTTAACAGTAGATGCCAACCTGTCATTCCCATTTACTCCCATAATTATCATACACTTGGGCAGAATCATGGAGTCACTTGGTCCCATAACTTGCATGGAATGTCTCTTAACGTGGCTGAGGATCACTTTCCTTGGTCTGGAAATGCAATCAAATATTGCATGTCTCCCCCACAGACCCTTGGTCATGCTGACATATGGGAGGGAGAGACTATCCAGATCCTTCTTTCTAACCTTAATACTAGTATAGAAAACTTTAATCTCAGAATTAACCTTGAGATTAAACATAATGCACCTATCGCTTCTTGTTTTTGATAACTTTTGATGGTGCTTCTTGTATCAATATTGGTGAAAGAATCAACTTCATTTTTTTGTTTTCTTAGCATATGATAGAGGACCACTGACTGGATCTTATCCAAATTATTCTGGTTCTCAATTGGATATAGTCTAAGGATGAGTTATGTAGAGGAGAGAAATACTTGGCAACGACTTATGTAGAGGAGAGCAATACTTGGCAGCTCTAATTGCCGTGCGAGAGTCTCCAAGAATTATGCCATTATAGACCCTCTTCTTAATTAGCATGTTAGTCCCCATCCATAGCACCAACATCTCTTATCTATTATTTGACTCCTTTCCAATACTCCAAGACAATGTTTCCTCCAGGGTCAAAGATCACCCTACCCATACCCACCACCCGAAAAAATAGTAAAAGATTTTAAACATTCTATTCCAGTCAATTTTTTTGAGAATATACTTTAGAAATATATATTTTTTTATATATTAAAATGAACTTTCAAGATCTACAAGTGTGAGGCCTTACTACAATCAACCATAAACACAATCATAAAAGATAAATATTTTGTAATTATTTTGAAGCTTCAACTCTAACTCAAATTTAACTATAAAATATATTACAGTTCTTCCAAAGTTGAAGGAATATATTTCTTAAGTATGCTTTTATCTAGTGACAAAGTTCGCAGATTGTGTAGAGAGAATAAGGGTTTGGATATGGAATCCTAATTTCCTGCAAAATAAAGGCCTAACTCGAGAAATTTAGGAATCAAACCTAAAATAACTTGTAAAGATCCCTTGAGTGGGACTCCCATCTAGTTGCATTTCCAAACATATCAATCCTTGTTAAGTCAAATTCCCCGCTAGGTGATGACTTGTATGCTATTCGCACTAGCTTAGGTTTTATAGTGAAACTAAGTTGGATTTAACATGGTTTTTTCCTAGGTAATTCTATCCAGTTAACGATTTCCGTATATATAAAAATAAATAAACTAAGGACCATGAAGTGACAATTTTAACTATATATAAAATAAACATAAATGAAAATATTTATAGAAAATAAACTATTTTCCTTTCTTCATGTGTAAAATAAATGATAAGATCCTCCATTTTCTTAAATATGTTTAGTTTTTTAAATAGAATATAAAATGTGAATATTTTAATGTAGGTCTCTTTTATAATTATTGGTATTATTTTTTATTGAAAATATATTTCTTTTGTATTTAAGTTTGGTGGTTTAGTTTTAGTAGTTGAGCATTTCGAACTTCATATAATAGGTATTGGGGTCAATTTCTTAGGTTGGATGTTGTGCTTCACATAACTCCTTCACTAAGTTAGGAACCATGGCTAATGGAAACATATTTGTATTGAATATATCCACTAATATGAAGAAATAACCAAAATTTTCCAAACAAAATATTCCATTTAAAAAAATTTATATTTAATAATAAAAATTCCAGAGAAAAAAAAATGGATATTTCAAAGTTTGAAGTCAAATATGTGTTTTCTATCCAAGAAATAATCCATCATATTAATTTATCCTAGAGTTCCCTAGTGCAAAAAAACTCCAAAAAACTAGCTCTAAATAATTGCAATCTTCCATAAACCTTATTCAAGTTCATATTTTCAATATATAAACAACTAAAATACAACAATAGATGTTTGCCATTCATTAAATGACAAATTTAAATGCCCCAAAAGGAACTCATCTAAAAATCCCTAATTAATAATGGATTGATGTTGAAGCTGGTAGGAGAGTGCCTCCCCTAAAAGCTTGTTTAATAAAGATACTCTCTTGCAAAAGTAATTCCTCCTTTGATAAATTGGTAACCAATGTATTGAATTCTCGGTAGACACGAGTAAAAGAAATGTCAACAAAATAAATGTTTACCTCTTGAATTTGATTCAATATAGGATGAAGGCCTATATTTCCAACATTTTAGTGTCAATTGGCCCACTCTATCACTAGTTTGGAGTGTCCCAAAACTTCTAATTGGTGTATAACTTTGTCATGGGTTGTCTTCAAAAGTATCCATACATCATAGAGTTATGAAATGTTGTCGGTTCTTGTACTAGTTGCAACCTTAAATAGAGATGTGTTGTGTCTAAGTGAAGAACCACTCCCACTTCACATATACCTAGGATCCCTTGACATGCACCATAAAAAAAATCCAAGGCATACCTTTGTTTATATATGGCATTTATAATATCCTTGGGATACTTTCGTTTAAATGATTTTGTTTCCATCACAAGCCAATTTGATCTTATGAGACACTTTCCATACAAATCCCATAAATAAGCGTGTAAGGAAAGGACCTATGTTCTATCACAACTTTTTCAATTATACATTTTAATAGGATTGATTCTAATGTCCCATTCTCCCATTTACCTTTGACACCCAAAGTGCTAGTAACATCTTGTCATATAATCCTAGAGGAGAAAGAGAAAAATAAGTGATTTGCTAACTCCTCAATTGTTTACAAAGGATATATATATTATTAATCTGTCACAGTGATCTAGGGACTAAAAACAGTCTCTCAAAGATTTCAGACAATTAAGCATAAAATTGGCATAATAGTGCTGCAATTGGAGTAACAACTCTGTATAATCAAATGAAGAATGAATAATACAATACAATGATCATGCAAGGTGCATGAATTCCAAGACAATTCAAATTCCCAAGGAGGTCATTCGAATTAAATGAATGGGTGTAGCTTAATAGCCTGTAAGCCACAGTAAACACACCTAGTTAACCAATTGATCAAGTCCTGATTGACTCAACTGAGTCCTAACTGAAGTCGGAGTGCAATGGATGACTGAGTCTAACTAAAATTAGCTTAGACACATGTCATTGCATGCTAATCAATAAGTGGTAGCACATCATTAACTCCAATGAACCTCGATGAGGTTAACTGAAGTCAAACTGTTCATCAAAGGTGGTTGGAGGTGCCCTAGTTGACTCCAGTTCATAAATATTGATAAAAATAATCAATATAATGAGTGGAGGAGCCTTCACCACTTAGCTTAACCGATTTTAACAATCAATTAGCATTTATGACACTCATATCACCCCCGAAATGCTCCCTGTTTGAAGGAGGAAGCCCAATTATCCTCCTCGAATGAAGGAGAAGGATTAGATGGCCTCCTTGACTAAAGGTAGGCATGTGTGTGCTCATGATGATGTCATAGTGTGCTCATCTGATGCCGATTAAGTCAATAAAACTTAGGATAGTGGTTTAACAAGGTTAAATTGACCAAATTAAGTGTGCATGGTGGGTAAATGTCTCCAACACCCCCCCTTAAGCTATACTTAGGAGAAGTAGAAACATAAAGTGCATGAAATGCTAGGGCCTCAAAAACAAAGGCCATAGGTCACCATGTACAATAATGTAGCTCAAACAATGCTCAAAAATAAATCTAAGTGAGGAAAAGAGGGAAAACCCAGTGGGAAACCCCCCCCCCTCAAGATGAACACTGAAAGTAATCTGATCACCCTGATGAACTCACCCCCAACATTGAACAGAGGTAAGTGAAATTATTTTCTAAAAATCTCTTGGTGGAGATGTCTACAATCTTCTCATCAGTCATGCAGTATTGCAGAATGATGGTCCTGCCATGCACTAATTCCCTGATATAGTGCATTTGTATCTCTACATGCTTGGTCCTCTTCCTGGTAACTGGATCCGTGGATATATTAATAGCACTTTGATTGTCACAAAAGAGGATAGTGGAAAAATTACTACCAATATCAAACTCTGAAAAAATGCCTTGCAACCAAACAACTTGGATGCAAGCATTCACCGCTCCTCGGTACTCGGCCTCTGCTGAAGACAATGCTATGGCGGCCTGATTTTTGATAGAACAGCAAATGGATCCACCACCAAACATGAATACATATCCAAAAGTAGAATTCTGATCAATAAAATCACCCGCCCAATCGGAATCTGTGTAACCAACCAACTCTAGCTTGGAGTCTGCAGCATAGTGAATGCCGGAGGTCCTGGTTCCCTGAATATACTGGAGGATCCTCTTGACTACCTTCCAATGAAGATAATGAGGCTGATGCATATATATTGACATAGCATTCATGGCATAATATATATCATGCCAAGAATGAGTCAAGTAGAGCAAGCTACCTATCAACTGTCGATAAATAGTGCAGTCCATGGGAGGTGTGCTTTTTCCTTTTTCAAGGCTGATCCCTGAAAGGAAAGGGAATGTAGCAGCCTTAAATTCAGCCATTTTAAAATTTAATAATAGGTATGATATGTATTTGTATTGAGTTACCATTATCCCATCAAAATTTTTCTCAATTTCGAGCCCTAGAAATTGCTTTAAGAGCCCCAAATCGCTCATTTCAAATGCATTGTGGAGAGCAGTTTTGATGACTGAAATAGAAGAAAATGTGCTACCTGTAATCAGTAAGTCATCAAAATATAAAACGATAATAATCAAATGAACATCATACTACTGTATATGCACATTCATATCTGATTTACACCTTTGGAAGTTTTGCGAGAGAAGGAAGGCATCCATCTTGGAATACCACTCTCTTGGGGCCTGTTTTAACTCGTATAGTGACTTCTTTAGTTTGTAAACCAAAGATGGATCAGAAATGTATCCCTTGGTATTCTTCATGTATATCTACTCATGAAGACATCCATGCATAAAGGAATACTTAACATCGATATGATGCACTTCCCAGTGCTTAGATGCAGAAATTGCCAAAACTAGGCAGATGTAGTCCATTTTTGCAACCGGTGCAAAAGTATCATGGAAGTCCACACCTTGGACCTGGGAGAAAAATTTTGCTACCAGAATTGCCTTATATTTTCAAGTTTTTCCATCAGCAGAAACCTTAGTCTGAAACATTCACTTGCATTAAATCAATTTCCTCCTCGGAGGAAGAGAAAATAGCTCCCAAGTGGTGTTTTTCTGAAGAGAAATAATCTCTTCATCCATGGAAACTTGCCATCTCAGATCCTTCCGAGCATGGTAGTAGGATTTATGATTTGAACTTATCATTAAATAAAAATATTCAAACAGAAAATAATCAATACAAGAGAGCACAATACTTTCTCTTTGGAAATCAGACCGGGTTCTCCTTGGATCATCCGGATTTCCAATGTTATCACCTGCAGAGGAGAGTGTCTGTTGGGCCCAAGTTGGGAGATGATTTTGTACTTCAGGTTATAGTTCAGCATCTGATGTTTTATTTTCACTAATACCATAAATCAGAGGATCTAAATCAGGGTCATCACCCCCAATTCCATCATCCAAATATTCAGTAGAATAGGAAGGAAATTCAACAGTTTTCTTTTTCACTAATTCTACCTCCTGAAGAGGCTCATCGAATATGACACTCCTTTCAATGATGATCTGTTTTGGTCTGATATCCAGAAGCTTGAAACCTTTAGATTCATCAATATATCCAATAAACATACATTTTATTCTTTGTGGTTGCAAATCCCTCCTTTTATCAAGCGGAATTCAGGCCCATGCAGTGGACCCAAACACCCTTAGATTCGACACATCCGGCTTGTGTCTGAAATATGCTTCAAAAGGGGTCTTCCCTTTCACAAATGAGTGTGGAACTATGTTCTGAATATATGCTGCAGAATGCATGGCTTCAGCCCAAAAATTTGTATCCAACTTCTTTGATTCCAGCATACAGGTGGTCATCTCCTTGAGAGACCAATTCTTCCTCTCCACTACACCATTCTGATGGGGAGTGTAGGGGACTGAATGCTGGATCTGGATACCACTTTGGGAACATATATGTAGTAACTCATTACTAATATAATCCACACCATTATTAGATCTCATAATCTTGATCTTTTTTCCAGATGCATTCTCAATCAAGGCCTTCAATTCAGTGAATTTTTCCAAGACTTCTGACTTCTTTTTGATAAAAAAGATCCATGTGTATCTGGAAAAGTCATCAATGAAATTCAGAACGTACCTTGATCCATTAATGGATGTGATAATCATGGGACCACTGATATCAGAATGTATCAGTCCCAAGATGCATGATGCTCATCTTTCCTTCCCCCGATCAAACTTATGCTCAGGGTGCTTTCCAACAACACAACCCTTGCAAATTTCGGTGGTAGCTTTGATGACCGGGAGGCCTTCAACCATAGAATTCTTCTGTAATTGCTGCAAGTATTTAAAGTTCAGGTGGCTGAACCTCTCATGCCACAATATACTAACTTCATTTCCATGAGTCAATAATGGTGTGGGCTTTGCATCTGCCACAAAATGGGAGAACTCGTAGGATTTTGCATGATGGTTTGCAAGGCCTTTTGCTACAAGTTTTCTGGATGCAAGTTCTATGATATATACATCATCTAGAATAAAGGAGACTCTCTTGGGCACTCCCATATGTGTCATTTGATAAACACTTAGGAGGTTTGATGCAAGAGATGGTACATACAGAACATTGGAAAAATAACCATGCTCAATATCTACAGTACCTTGTCCTTCAGATATGATTGTGGAGTCATCTCCCATGTGGATGGGAATGGATTTTCCGGTATCCAAATATGAAAAAGAGTCTCTTTCAACCATCATGTGATTCGAAGCTCCAGAATATATCAAGAGTGCTTTGGACTTCGAAGTGCTTGCGATGAGAGCATGACCTATTTCATGCTGTGGTTCCCAATCTTGTTGATCTCTCCTTCGAAAGATTTCCAAAAGATTGATGTGATTTTTCTCAAGAAGAGAAGTAGCTTCATCAATTTTCTTTTTCATGCAGGCATGTTCAAGGTGGAAGCCCTTCCCGCACTATGAACACTTGACTTTTTCCTTTCCATAATGCCCTTTGCTTTTGTTCTTCTTTGAGCCAGAAGGCTCTTCATGCTGCTGGTTTCCAACTTTAGGCTTATGAGCTTCGAATTTGGTTTTTGGGTTCTTCTGTTTCTCTCCTTTACCCTTCAGATATTTGGGCCTCGAGACATGGAGGAATTTATCATAGGAGGATCTAATGATCCCCATCTAGACAAGCTTATCATGTTCACTTGTTAGGGACTCAATGAAGGCATTGAGTGAAGGAATCTTCCATCCAGGGGTTGTGAGCTTCCCCACACAGAATGTAGAAACAAACACCGAATAATCAGCTTCAATTTTGGAGAGTACGGTGAGGATGATCTTATCATCCTCCTTCTCCACCTTACATTGCTTCAACAGTAAGACAATGTGCTTGAACTTTGTGAAAAAATCATTTAAGGTCTCGAAATTGGAAGGATGGAGAGATTTCAACTCATTTTCAAGATGGTAAACTCTCAAATCATCTTTTTTTCCATATAGGGTGTCCAATTTGTCCCAAATTTCCTTTGGAGTCTTCAATCCTGAGAGATGGAAAAGAAGATCCTGGGAAATAGAGAGGCACAAGAATCTGAATGCTTCATATTTCTTGTTCAAGAATATAGCTTTGTCTATCACATGAGTAGGCTCTTATTCAGTCTCCATAGTGACCCGATAGAGTCCTCTGGTACGTAGCTGGATCTCCATATCTCCTTTCCATGAATGGAAATTGAATGGAGTCAAGAGTTCGACGGAAGAAGCCATCTCAACCTACTGTAGCGAATGCTTTTCACCTGTTAAAACCTACAAATCGCAACTAAAGGGGCACCGTAAGGTCGAACAACCTGCACATTTTAGGCTTTCATCACACCCAACATAGTTGATCAAGCAAGCTTGATCAACAATTCCTTAAATTGATCATGCAAGATCTATCAAAAACCATGTTTTTGGGAGATCTGAGCTTCGTCCCACCATGAGCTCTGATACCATATTAATTTGTCACAGTGATCTAGGGACTAAAAACAAAGTCTCACAAAGATTTCAGGCAATTAAGCATAAAATTGGCATAATGGTGCTGCAATTGAAGTAGCAACTCTTTATAATCAAATGAAGAATGAATAATACAATACAATGATAATGCAAGGTGAATGAATTCCAAGACAAATTGAATTCCCAAGGAGGTCATTCGAATTGAATGAATGGGTGTAGATTAAATGACTATAAGCCATAGTAAACACACCTAGTTAACCAACTGATCAATTCCTGATTGACTCAACTGAGTCCTAACTGAAGTCAGAGTTTAATGGATGACTAAGTCTAATTGAAAGTAGCTCAGACACATGTCACTTCATGCCAATCAACAAGTGGTAGCACATCATTAACTCCAATGAACCTCGATGAGGTTAACTGAAGTCAAACTGGTCATCAGAGGTGGTTGGAGGCGCCCTAGTTGACTCCAGTTCATAAATATTAATAAAAATAATCAATATAATGATTGGAGGTGCCTTCACCACTTAGATTAATTGATTGTAACAATCAGTTAGCATTTATGACACTCAGAGCACCCTAGAATGCTCCCTGTTTGAAGGAGGAATCCCAGTTAGCCTCCCCGAATGAAGGAGAAGGATTAGCTGGCCTCCTTGACTGAGGGTAGGCGTGGGTGTGCTCATGCTGATGTCATAGTGTGCTCATATGATGCCAATTAAGTCAATAAAACTTATAATAGTGGTTTAACAATCCAAATTGTCCAAATTAAGTGTGCATGGTGGGTAAATGTCTGCAACATATATTTGGGCCCACTTAGTTCCACTTTTTCCCATTGTCCTAGGTAAGTATTTTATTTTCCAATTCTAACCATATCACAATTATAGTTTTTAGAGGATAAGAAAGCTTCCAAACAATCGTCTACCACCAAACTTTGACCCTAGTCCAATCTTATTCAATTTTTTTTATGTATCCTACTTTGACTATATATTCAGATGCCCCCTTGTTATTATCCCAATTAAACAAACCCTTATCATTATTTAGAATAATCACATTGTTTGATAAATGTTTCAAATAGTTCATCCATTCCTCAGCTAGTTATCCTTGGAGATTAAGAAGTTTGATTGTCTTTCATTCTGTAAATTGTCCAAACCCATCCCTCCCAATCGTTGCCTCTCTTAAATAATGTATCCCCTACTCATGTAAAATTCTTAGTAATGCCTCAAATATTTTAACTACATCGTATGCAAATCTATGGATCCTTTCCAATTCTCACTTTGGCTCCATTACCAACTTTCCATGCAACCCACTTTCCAATCAGGGGGAAAGCTTGAAATTTTTTCATATCATTGAGGCTAAAGAGTAATGCCTTCTCACCACTCTAAGCCATTCCTCTATAGTTTTCCTTTGATATATTTGGAAATAATTATCATTCCCTAAATCCCTTAATTATTCACTAATATCCACAAGATTTTTTATACTAGGGCTAGGTTGAAAATGTGGATATTTCTTAGCCCCAAACCCCCTATTTCTTTCTTGAGACCACTATGTTCCACTTAACCTAGGGTATGCCTTGTTTTTCTCTTTTCCTCATCCATAAAAAGATAAAATGTTTCTTCCTTAATTTTCTTTAGCATTCCTTTTGATATCTTTGCTATGGTTAGACAATAAACATGAATGTTCTCCAAGATTTCCTTAACTAAGACCAAACTACTTCCACGAGACAACTAACAATTACACTGTCCTAAAATGCCTGCTTCCTATTAACATTAAAAATTGTCCACATAGCTCTCTATGGTCCAAACCATAATTATACATCATTATCTCACCATTATTTCCTCCATTTTGACCTTCACAACAAAAATTCCACCAACAATGGTCCAAAACATTATTATTCCTTCCCCCATAAATACAGGGAAGTTGAGCATTTATTGTGACATATCCCCACTCTCTCCAAAAAGGACCAATAAAACCTAACATGAGAACGGGTGAAAAAGCATGGAAAAATACCATGCACAACAAAATACCATGGTTCATAAAACCTTGGATCTCCCTATAAATACATTGCGAAGGTCTCCGAGAAACATTTCATTCATTAATTTTTCAACTTTTCATCATGTTCCCACTTTTTTTCCATCATATCCTTTAGCCACACTATACCACATTACACGTCGATTTCTCTCCATGTAACCCTTAATCCCTTTTTCGATGACAACCCCTTGTTGGAGACACACAAAGACCTGGATCGTGGGGATCCTACAAACCATTTCCTCAAATGGATGTAGTGGCCCATTTTAAATGTATTTTTTCATTTTATTTCATTAGTTAGATTAAATATTATTGTTTTTGTAATTTCTTATTACTGCAAGTCGAGGTTGAGAAACCCCTTGTACCATGAAATATACCCTTAGATCCAACTAATTTAGGGTAGGTGCTTTTGCACATAGTAGGGGAGAGATCCTCACTATAGTTTTGGCGACTCCACTATCTTAATCCCCTTAGATCTCTATTTTTGTAGATATTTCTACTGGTTTGTTCTACATGGGTACCTTCATCCGTCACAAATTTGACCCCCCTGCTGCAAATATGAACCAGTCCTGTCACAGTGCTTTCCCCCCAGCCCAAGTCGACAATTTTTCCTTAAAAAACCCTCAGTTACGATCAAATCACACCTATATGGTAGAAAGATGCGACCTAGGTTGCAAATTTTCACTCGATAAGCGTGACATAGGTCACACCTTCTGCCCTGATAAGTGTGACCTGGAACATAACTCCAAATCGAACTTGTCCAGGATACCATAGCAATCTCAGTCGCTATTGCAACCCTGTTTTGTGTGATATGTCACAGTACATAAACCCTTTTTTTGTGTGACCTGAGTCTTTCTGCTGATTTTCTACCTCGATCGTTACTGTTTTACAATTCTATGCGACCTCGACCACACCTGTTCTACCGACAAGTGTATCTTGTAGTTTTTTTAGTCCTTTCATGTATTTGAGACTCTTTTCAAGACCCTCTATTTGTGTTCTACCCATTTGTTGACTATTTTCTTCCATATCTGATTGCTTGTAGCCCCCTAGTTTGTTTTTCGGTCCTATTTCCCTTGTATGTGAGCCCCCTTAGTCGAGATTGGTAGTTGGGACCCCCAGTGTGTTTCCTACAACTCGTTAAGTTCCTTATGTGCTAATTTATCTGTGTACATTTTGTTTTCTCGAAGAATTAGTTGTTTTGAAAAATATTTACTTTCATTTACTGCTATTTATTTTTTTGCATTTGCATCTCGGCAGTGAGATCACTATGGTTTAGACATTACACATCACTTACACACACATATCACACCCTAAAGTAAAATTCTTGGTTCATTAACCCAAGCTGAGCCTAAAAATTAATTTAACTCAACCAACATTGTAACCTCATTTGAGGACCAAAACAATATCGTAGTTAAGTTAGGACAATGGGGATAGGAATCCAAATAACACCCCTTTGTCACTTACATATGAGACATAATTTTTGTCCATTAGGGTACCAAAATCCTCTACTACTTATTGACATGGTCACGACCAGTCTATCGGATCCCCCCTCCCCCCCGCTCTATGGGAGTACGCCACAAGGAAGGGGTTCCAAATTTCACGGTGGAATACCACACTCCATTATGCACCAAAGGATAACCATTCATAGTCCTCCTTGTGCATGTCGAGGACCATATCGGGTGTCAAGGACCAAAGGGATAAAGTGACAGGAAACCACTTCGAATGTGTCATGAATTAGGTAGCCTAGTTTCCATTCTCTTAGGGCTCTTTTACCCGAGGTCCCTCTTGGTAGTGGGATTGTCTTGTCCTATTGTTCTTCCATTTCGTATTGTTTTACTATGGATTTCATCACCCAACAGAGGATACAATTTGTGAGGGGATTCCATCTTGTAGCTAGAAGTTTTCTTGCACTTGTACCCCATAGGTTAGTGGATCATTTTATTTCTAGGTAGTGCTGGTTGTTGGATTTCTGGTCTCTTTGTTGTAGACTCGCCTACCATGACACACTGTTGTAGTTCAGTTTTAGATCTTTATTTTTCATTGTGAGCCACGATTTTTCAGTTCTCCTTTTGCACACTTGGCTGTAGTTGGATTTGTGAACCTATGTTTGAAAATCTTGAGCCTCTAATCATCACAAAACACACCATCATGCCACCATTTCTCTAACACATTACTCCTAGAGACTTAGAGGGCATACCCCTCAATTCAGTTCCTTGAGATGCCACTTTCAGATCCATATTCGATGTCACTCACCACCTTTGGAGCCATACATTGCATTTGAGTCTAATTCAAATTCCTTTCAATCCGAACCTACCTTATTCACATCCCCATCTATCCCCATGGCTGGTGCACCTCCTAACCCCTTTCAGGGGGGTGGTTGATAGTGGAATCGTGACCGCTCCACTCTTCATATCAAGTATCCCTTCTACCAGACCTATAGGTCCTGGTATTAGAGGGCCCCTTGCTACTGTACACACTACTATTGGTATGCTACCCACTAGTGGTGGCCCCACTCCATCCACCATGGTTGATATTGTAAATTCCTTTATACATGGGGACATTGGCCCTTCTACCACCATTCCTAATATTCACACCATTCTAGTGACTACTCCTATTATCAGAATTAATCCATACCAACCCCCGTTTGCAAGCGACAATGACATGCCCGTCAGTCCTAGCACCATTGATAGCCCTCCTTGATCTAGTCCTGGTCCTAATTTACCATTTATTGCTAGTATCAACCTACCTAATTTGGCATGGTTTCCAAATGAACCCATTTGTCATGACCCCTTGTGGCCTCCCATGCCTACCAAACTCCCTTCGAACATCCCTAAGTTTGAGGGAAAGGTGGGAGAATATCCCAAAAACAACATCATGTCATTCCACTGATGGTGTTCCTCTAATATCATAGTGGATGATTCTATTCGACTACATCTATTCCAATGCACACTCACTAGTGTTGCAACCAAATGGTATAATGAGCTGCCCCATGCTACTTATCTATATTTTTCCTTGTTGGCCTCAATGTTTCTCTAGTATTTCTAGTTACCCATTTGTTACGATGAGGGCATGGAAATCCTATTATCATGTCGACATAACACTGCTACCCATATCACAGATTATATCCATGAGTGGCATCATCACCTTAGCTTGTGTAAAATCTAGTTAGATGATAGGATTTTCCTAGATTGGTTTCTTAAAACCTTACTCCCCCCATCACCAAGAACATTGCATCTGAGCTCCCACAAACTAAGGAGGAAGCCATCCTCAAAGCACAATAACTCGATCTTATTTATGCCCATTCACTTTATTTGTATACCATTATACCTAATGCTCCCTGTGCTAGCTCCTCATGTTGAGATATGTTGGGGGCATCCCTCGCTGCTGATGGAGTCATTGGATGTATAACCCAACATCCCCACCTATACACGACCTATCCTTCGACGCCACCTCATTTTGGTACCACCCCTAGTGTTTCCCAACCTGGATATGCCCTAAGTTTTTCATGCGTAGCGACCGAGTCTAGAGCCACACCTTCATATGCATCTCCTACACCAGTTCCTTGCATTCATGGACCAAACTGCTTGGCACTTGCATGTAATGGACAGACGGTAGGATTTGCATCCCCTCCAGCTGCCCCTACCTACTACCTACCACCTGTGTAACCCATACCTGCTCTGGCCTCAACTCCTCCTATTCCTCAAGGATAGGTCTATGCTCAACAAAACGTCCCTAATCAACCCACCCCCAATAACCAACAAGGCTAGGGAAAACAACAGAGAGGTAGGAACTGGGGAAACAACCAACCTCAAGGAGGTGGCCAACAACCCAACCCTCTGAATAACAATGGATCCAATCCACCTGCATAGAACCCCTAGTGTCCATCTAGACCTGGGAAGAACCCTTACATGCAGACTAACCATCTATGCAAAATTTGTGACACTTACAACCATTATACACATAAGTGCCCCCATATGAACCATGTCCACCACTTGTTACAAGATGACAATCAACGTGATCCTAATGTGGCCTCTCCGGCACAACCAAACCCATCAAAACAAGGTCCTCTACCTATGGTTCTATAAAAACCATTACTAAACCAAGGAATGGTTGCAACCCAGCCCTAAGTTCCACAAAACACTACACCCACTTCTGTGGGTCAACCCATTGATGCTGGTGTCCATCATCTCATGATATTGTCATATGATGTCAACTTACAAACTCAATGAAACCAATATGGATCCACCACAAAAAATTTTAATCCTTCCATGAAATGTACCTCTAGCTCTCTCAATATGTCCTTATATTTGCTGAGAACCCCCACGGGTGGGATTGCCAAAGTCCCGTGACTCCCTTTGTGTCATGTTGTGAAAAATCTCACTGCTAGAGCCACTCTCAATTATAGCATCGTTGATGACTTGGTATAGTCTCCCTTTTCCATGCATGCTCTAGAATTCCTTCGAACTTTTCCTTCACAACGTAAATCCTTGTTATCTGTGTTAGGTCCCGTCGAACCCTTTCAATCTAGGTTGATCACTTTCACCTTGGAACAAGGAGAACATCTGATTCCATCATCTGCATCCTTTCGGGTTCTATTCACTATCTGGAATTCGATCATCCATCTATGCATCATCAATGAGGGATAATCCACCTGCATTATGTCAACCTTTGTTTGATAGAAACTCAGATCCCCAACCCTTCAACCTTCAAACAATGCCCTTCATGATTACTATGGTTGTGCTGCTCAACCACAAGGAGTTCTCCCGAATGTCCCCATTGAGTTGGTCCGAAAAACCATGTTGATTGAAATTGAGGTTTTCAACGCTCAACTCGATTACAACCTCCTTTTTGGACATAGTTATATGTATGCAATGCGAGCTGTTTCCTCTACCATGTTTCAAGTCTTGATGTTCCCCCATGATGGGAAGATCGTGACTATCGACCAACTAACGTATTACGATCCTAAAGGACCGGCCACTTTGGACCATGTCCTCTATAACACTTAAATCTTGTCACCATCATGTTATGAGATAGGTATTCCCTTGTTTGCTCCAATCCCTTAGATTTTGTCCTAGAGAAATGAAAGGAAGAAAATTGTTCTCTGTGTTTTTCCTTGTTTTGAGCCAGTAACGCTCCTTTTACATGTGAAAATGAAGGTGCCACTGTTCTTTTCCTTCATGAAAATGGAGTTACCCCCTTAAAACCATTTTTTCTCTTCAGAAAAAATGTGGTGCTCGAGTTTTAAAGGAAAAAAAGGAAGCTTCGAGAGGCTTCTCGAAGCTTTCCTTTGTGGAGCCTCATCCCTATGGTTTATGAACACCTGGACTCGAGATCCCCCCTAGTAGGATCTCCATTCCACCTCATCCACCATTTCCTCAACCATCCCTATCCTCCCATGCCTTTAAATACTGGCTCAGCCCCCATGGGAAAGGAGGAGGAAGAATTGTGTTGAACACCCAAACTCTGTCAAAATAATTCTTGAGCTATTGGAGGGAAGGTGAAGTTAGAGGCAAGGATCCATTGGAAGGAACTCTCAACACCGAGGCATAAAAGTTGTAGTCTTTCTAATAATTTCTAATAAAAAATGTATTTTCTTTCCCATATTTACTATATCATTTGTATATATTGCTTGATTCCTTGGTCACAAGCATAGATCTAGTTGATTATCTTGTATTCTATCATCTTTCTCTTGATGCCTTCAATATTTTACAGGTTCTTCTGTAGTAGCAAAGACGGAATCTTCAAGGATAACAAGGACATCCTTTTAGAGAAGTATTGTGGCATTATATTCAAGTAATTAACCAAATCTAGGGAGAGTTTAACATTTGGGTTTGTGTTTTGTTCTAGACCTATATCATTCAGATATAGATAAACAACTCATGTCTATAGGAGGTGATAATTTCCAGCAACAGTGGTATCTATACTTCAATCTCTTCTTACAGGACCACAACCTCCCTCAAAAGACTCAGATAATAGTTTCAGTGAAAACCCTGGAGAATATGAAAATGAATAGAAAGATCCCAATACTCATTCTCTTAGTCATTTCTCACAACTTTATGGGTATGATGAAGGAGGCAATGAAGAAATTTTTTATGTAGTTCAACATCCTTATAACACATAAGGAAAATCACAACAAACTCAAGACATTCCTTCCACCTCTAAAAAATCACCTATAGCTATTAAAATCAATCCTAAAAAATATAATACAACTTTTGACCTAGACTACGACCCTGTGGAATATTTTAAGAAATGTAAATATAATATATATATATTTGAATTATTGAAAATTCCTAAGAATTAGAGATAAACTTGAAAGCAGTCTATCTCCTACAAAGTAGAATATTGTGGAAAAAAATATACTAGAAAACCCTTTTCCAGGGAGAACTCAATAGTCACCTATTACATCCTCCATTGCGAAAAAAGTGAAAACACCACCTTTTCTATTGTCTTTTTAAGTTTTCAATAGGAATGTCCACAACTACATGGTAGATTTTGGTGTATATTCAAACGTAATTCCATTATATGTCTATGAAAAGATCAATGCACAAATACAATCTCCACCAACATAGATAATGCAATTAGACAGATCCAAGGTAAGGGTTATAGCAGAATTTAAAAATGTCCTAATTAGACTCTCCTCAGATCCTAGGATACATCAAAGTATTGATAGTGTTTTAGTTGACGTCCCTGAAGGTTATGGGATGTGTTTGAGTCATGATTGATCTCAAAAACTTAAAGTATATTTTTCTATAGACCGGTCACACTTATGAATAACATATCAAGGTAAGTATAACAAAATCAAAATTTAAAGAGAACCATATATCAAATAAATTGTTACTGATATTAATGACCATGATGAACTTGTCATAACAATTAATTCCAATTTGGGAAACTATGCTATGGATACATTTTTTGGAAAATTTTCTGTTGATATGTCTCTTTTTTCTCAGTATGAAAACCAATCAGAAGGAATGAACTTTTCTCGGATTGAGTCTTCTCATTTCATACTACATAAAGTCTATAATGTCAATAGGAATTTAAGCTAGATAAAACTTGTTGTACTTTATTTTTTGATGGTTCTAAATTTAAACATGGAGGTGTATTCGATTGTGTTTTAATTGATCTAGAGGGAAACAAAACTATGATAGGTTGTCAATTAGAGTTTGAGTGTACAAACAATGTGGTTGAATATGAAGCCTTAATTCAAGGTCTTAGAAAAACATTGATTTAAAATCTAAAGCTATCAATTTTTTTGGTGACTCAAAAATAATTGTTAGAAAAATAAGAAACACCATTCACTGTGTCTCATCACATTTAAATAATTATTAGAGAGATTAATGGGATTTGATTAATCATTTTGAAGCTTTTAATATAAACTATGTTGACATATCCCAAAACTTTGATGCATACTTACTAGCTAATGTTGCTTCTAAATTAAAATTTTTAGAAGGTTTTGCACAAGATGCATTCTTTATTGAATTAATATACATACCTTCGATACATGATAATATCATAAACTAGAAAGTGTTCGATGGTGATTGTCAATTTCTTAACAACCAATGATGCTTTTAAAGACGTAGCTATTAATGAAAACACTCATGATCAATCACTAAAAGAAGTTCAAAACACTCTTGACTCATAAATACTTAATGATTTTATTCCTAGATCAGTTTCCAGGATTGAATTTTTTTATGATTTATAGGATAAGTTCAAAAAGGTAACCAATTACAAAATGAATAGTTCTTGTATGAATTATGAAACATTGAATTTAGGAATCGAACAAAATCCTCAGAATATCAACTTAGGTATTAAATGCATACTTGCAAAAAGAGAGTCTTTCATCAAATTATTCGAAGTATACACAAATGTGTTTTCTTGGACATATGATGATTTGAAAACATTTTCAAGTAACATCATGCAACACAATATACCTATGAAACTTTATGTAAGAATTACCAACAAAAACTAAGGAAATTGCATCCTAATCTTGAACCATATGTTAAGAAAGAACTAGATAAACTTTTATCAAATAGAATAATCTTTTCAGTTAGGCACACTCAGTGGATAGAACATTTAGTTATAGTATGGAAGAAAAATGGAGATATTTTCTTCTGTGTTGACTTTCATAATCTCAATAGAGCGTCAGAAAAGGACAACTACTCAATACTGCGCAATGGAACAAATTTTACAGAGGGTATCTGGTTCAGAGATGTTTTCATTATTACATGGTTTCTCTAGTTATAGTTAGTGTTATCACATATACATTTGTAGGTAGGATCATGATGCAACATACATAGTTATATTTTATTCTATTCTAGGCTATTTTTCACATGGAGTATTAGCATGGATCATTACAGCTTCAGCCATTCTAGAGCCTTGTTCAATAGATTTTCCTTGCTGGGACTGAGACTCATTAGTTCATTGACATGATTTCATTGATGACCTAGTTAATTTGAGCAGGGAAACATATTGGATTTTGTACACATAGATACATAAGGGCCTATCAGTTGGAGACAGGTATATATGGTGAGATCAGGTATATGCTTCTATGATTTGATTTTGTTCAATGATGTATGTCAAACACCTATGCTTGTCATGCTAGGATGATTATGGTGACCTATGTTTTTATATATATGTGTGTGTGTGTGTGTGTACTAATGCCTGAACATGTGTTGAGACTAATCAAAGGATTTGATGTTGAAGGCTATTTCTCATGCCAAACATTAGAAATAGAAAACCCTAGTGCTTTGTTGGCTCCATGTGACCCCTATGTATGATAGACTCCATGTTGTCATGTGTATATGGATATGAAGTATGTGGATTTGCAGTGTGGCTGGGTTCATCGAGTATTTTTCCTTTAGTCCTAAAAAAAAGTGCTCCACCAAACATTGTTGCTAAACAGTAAAGAATCAGAACACATAAATGCTATATCTAAAGAATGCAAAAGTATAAAATGTTGAAAAGGTAGTTAATGGCCAAGGGGTTGCGCACTCATTATTTGTATAATGTAAGGCTCATATTCCCTCCAAAGGGGAAACATGGAGAGGAAAACTTGCTGGTGCTATGGACTGCTCACTGGTAGTGGGGCTAGGCCTTAGTCATTTACTAGAGCCAAAAAGGATTTCCAGGGCACCTGCTCTTGTAGGCTGGCTACTATCTAATGTGAAATGTGAAATTTATTTAAAACTTCAATGGTCAAAGGATGAGCACTCACTTTTTGTATAGTGCTCAACTCATTTTCCCACACAAGGCAACAAGGTGAGACTAGCCTAGAAAGGTTGTGTCCTTGTCAGTACTGGAGCCCAGAAGGATTTCAGGGCACCTACCTTTGAAGGTTGACCTATGTTTCAAAAATTAGTGCAAAGGAAAACTTGCTAGAGTTTGAGGAAAACAAACCCAAGTACTTTATCTACATGTGAGACTCCACCATCCCCTATTGCTATCTGTCATGCATATGTCACTTTGGTTGAGTGTATTGTTTATCATTCAGATGATGTGTTTTGGCTCTCCATACAATCCTTCAGCAAGTTCCAGTCAGCTTTTGGTCTAGATTATTTTTATTTTGGCTCAGTCAGTGAGGAAATCCCTCTACGGAGTGCCCCCTCAACTTGGATAATGATGTATTTCATTGTTATATCATATATTATGAAGTGTTAAAGGGTCCTAAGGTGAATTAATCACCTAGTGACACCCCTTGATGTATTATCATGTCACACCTTATGTTATATCATGAATTTCACTTTAGGATGACACCCTTGAGCAAAGTGTCCCCCCCTTGTTGACGCGGTTACTTGATCCATATGTTGATCCTTGTGTTATTGATATTCATCATTGATGATGTATTAATCTCAACTATAGGATTATAGTAAGTTGAAATGTGGACACAGTCTCCAACTATTTAAGAGAGGTGATCATCCCATTGTAAAGCATGAGCTCTGGCATCGAAATATTGAATAAAGAGTTTTGTATGGGATTACACTATGAGTAT
Organism: Pseudotsuga menziesii; assembly: GCA_001517045.1. Classification (NCBI taxonomy): domain Eukaryota; kingdom Viridiplantae; phylum Streptophyta; class Pinopsida; order Pinales; family Pinaceae; genus Pseudotsuga; species Pseudotsuga menziesii. The sequence continues at coordinate 35,334 of LPNX010065330.1, read as the reverse complement.
TGTTGATGAGTTGATGATTTGATGATTGGCATTATTTTATTTCTGTACTAAGCTTGTTTTAGGATAGATCTTGTATTTTTCCTTTACCCATTCATCTACTGGCTAAAGGAGTCTCGATAGAGGAGGGAACACTTGTGGGGAAATTCACCTTGATCCATCTCTCAGGTGTTCTGTTCAGGGAGCAATTCTTTCTTAATGATATTTTATTTCCTGTCCTTTATTCATTCTACATATCTTGTTCGTTTGTCTTACCATTTTATTTTCTCTAGTTTGACAGGTTGAAGGGGGCGCTAGGGTCACCGACAAAAGCTGAAATCCATCAAGATCTTTCACAGAATACTCATTTGATCAAGAAAACAAATTATTCATCATATCATAGTTCATCTACAAAATCTAGGTATGTCTCTCAGGTAAATTCCTTTTCATTTAATTTCTTCATGCATTTCCCATCACTACTTTTATTTAGAAAACCCTCAGTAGAAGTAGGAAAATCCACCAAACCAATTTGCACTGGGAATTCTTAAAATTTGGCGATCTGGGTTTTTTCAGCCATCCCTCGAAGCCTCCTCTCCTTCCTATGTGCCAACTATAGAATTCATTTACCCACCTTCAAGAACTAACATCTAGGAAAGAAGGCACCCCTCTCTATCTGGAAACCAATTTCTCTGTGTAGTTTTGTTTGGTTTCACTTGGATATTTAAATTGATGAATTCATAATCCAAGTTAGTGTGCAGGAATCCATAATCCTCAATATCAACCTCATCCTAGGAATTTCATAATTATCTACTTAAATCCCCCAGAGTTCGGGTTTGATCATTTGAATTGGCACACTAAATCCTAGATTTGATTTGAATCTTCACTAGCCACCTATTCTTTGACTTGAGTAAGATTACCAGTATAATTAATCACCCCTACTCGAGTATCCTTAATTTGTGGCTCATCTCTCGAATCTATGGTTTTATGAAGTCACCTTATGTATTCTCCATTAGGAGTGTGATCTGGTGATTTGCTTTAGGTCATTCCTTTCAAGATTGATCTGGGTCTACCCCATTGTCACTTGGGATTCTTAGTGGCATAAAGTGAAGGAAGTATTAACCAGTGTAACAACCATCAATATGTTGGGGGTTCGGATTTTTGTAGATCACGGCTTTGGTTTTTGGTCCCCTCTTCCATCTTGTATTGGATCTCTATATCGGGGAAACTACAATATCCGTGATAATAGCTAGGTTCTAGTATCCCATTAAGATCAAATCAAATCTTCTTTCAAAACATCATGGGCCACATTTTCATATCAAAATATGCCCTTTGGATTAATAAATGCAAGTGCTTATTTTCAGAGAGAAATGGACATTGATTTTAGGGGTTTACTTCAAAACTATATTGTTATCTACCTTGATGATGTAACCATTTTTTCAAAAAGGAGACAATAACATCTATCACAATTAAGACAAGTATTCGATCAATGTAGAAAGTATCGTATTTCACTCAATCATAAACAATCAAGCTATGTTTTCATCAAGGGTAAGTTTGTACTTTCCAAACATGGTATAATGATTGATCATAAAAGAACACGGGTAATATCTCAGATAAATATTCCCATTTCAAAAAAATCTATGCAACCATTTTTAAACCCTATCTTTGTTCAACTTGTTAAACCCTTACCAGATATGATAAAAAAAGATGTGTTATGTAAGTGGAATGATGACAAAAAACAAGTTTTTTGTATAATTAGGGAAGTTATTATTGAATACCTTGCTCTGATGTCCCCTTATTTTTCAAAGGATTTTATTTTTACATTTTCTCCTAACATTTATTATGTTGAAGTACTAACACAATAGAATTCTAAAGGAAATGCAATCCCAATATCTTTTATGAGATCTACTTTAAAAGCAATCGAGCTCAATTACCCAGAAGTCAATAAGAAAGCTTATGTTTTCTACAAGCAACCAAACATTTCAGATCTTACCTCCTAAAGTATGGAAATAAAGTTATAGTCACTTACTCATCATTAAGAAATGTGTTAATTCAGAAATACTTAGGAGATAAACATTTTCATTGGGTTATTGCGTTACAATAATATGATCTAGAAAATCATCCTACTAAAATTATTCATGGACAAGGATTATGTAAGTTAGCATCTCAAGGAATAAACTTACAAAATGATGAATAAATTGAATGCAATAATAAAGAGAAGTATTAATAAGGTCAAATATATTTCCCCCCCGACGCAAAATACTCTTAGTATAGTGATATTAAATCTCTATTGATTCATGGGTATGCTCCTCAAAACCTTGAGCCTAGGAAAAGGATACATCTCAGACTTAAAGTTGCTCCCTACTAATTAATCAATGATGTTATTTACATAAACAATTTGACGATATATTATTACAACGTGTTGAAAAAGATGATACCCAGAGAATATTAAGATATTTAGATGCAGGTAATAACAACGGTCATTTTGGAGGAGAAAAAACTGTGCATAAGATTACAAAAGGAGGATATTATTGACCAAATCTAATCAAGGATGCTCATTCCTTTACCCACAAATGTGAATATTGTCGAAAGGATGCTAAAAGAGTCAAGAGACCTGTAGTTCTTCTGCAACAAGTTGTTATGGATACTCCTTTTCAACAGTGGGGTCTGGACATTGTTGGTCCAATCAACCCTCCCTTCTTCATGCAACATAAGTATATTCTAACTGCTATAAATGATTTTACCAGATGGGTAGAAGCAGTCCCACTAAAAGTTGTCAACACCAGCAAGGTGATTTGTTTTCTTGAAACCAACATTATAATAAGATTTGGTGTTCCTGAGTTCTTAGTTTTTGACAATGCATTACATTTTTATTTTGTTTATCTCAGTCAATTTGTAGTGGACAAAAATATTAAAATCAAATGCTCAACTAATTATTACCCTCAGGGAAATGGTTTAGCTGGATCCACTAACAAGAATCAGATCAAAATTTTAAAGATAACTATAGCAGGTAATCATAGAAACTGGCATATACAATTAACCAATGCTTTATGTGCTTACCGAGTAACACCTAAAGCTTCCATTGATAATTCACCTTATTGCCTTATTTATGGAAAATAAGTTATTATGCCTCCTAATATAAATTTGCCTTCACTTCAACTAGCATGATCTATATAGGATGATTATTGTCCTTCATTAGATCATAGGATCAATGATCTACTTCAGTTAGAAGAAGAAAGAGATAGAGAAAAAATAAATTTATCCAACATAAACAATTGCTTAAACGATGGTTTGATAAAAATCTTCTTCTCAAATAATTTTTAGGTAGGAGACCTTGGTTTAAAATGGGATAAACCACATGAATAAAAAGGTGACCATACTAAGTTCCAACGATTATTCCATAGGGATATTTACTATTACTAAAAAAATAGGCCAAGGAATATTTCGATTATAGACATTAGAGGGGTCTCAAGAGACTTACATACTATTTATCTAATGAGTTTCTGGAATATATTTTTAAGCATTAATTTACATTATTACCAAAAACTTATTCACATATATAAAGGACAACAACAAAAAACTTAAAAATAAATTTCCCTTACTTAGAATGCATTGTTACATGACATAAGTGACGATTCTTTAAGTGGCACACTATTACATAATTTACATCATTCCTATCTCTTAAGGAGATTTCGGAAGTTGCTTCCCCATTCACTCAATAATTTTTGTTTAAAAGGAATAAAGATAAGTTGCAATATAAGGGGTCTCATCATAATCCATCTTATCATGTTCATAAATATTTTTGTGTAATGAAATCTCCACTTTTGGTCACTAAGCCAAGGAGATAAATTTTGTTTTTTTGAAGGAATATAGGGGATATTATGACAAGTTATCCTATTTATGATCTATAGGTATTGGTGAATGACACTTCTATCAATTGGTTACCAAGCCAAAGTGGTGGCTTGCAATTTATTGCCCAAATATTTTTTTCAAGAAATGACCATAGGAAAACTAAAGGAAGGGAGGCCTTTTTATTGAGCCAACTAGATCATGATCATGCATTAGTATGGAATGAAACAATCACCATATATCTACCAAAAAAGTATGGTGCCTCTAAGTTTTTTTTTTTAAATTGGAGGACAAGGGGTCTCATCATGATCCCACCTGATTACTTTATGTGAGTATTCGTGAATGACGTTATCAACATATGACTACCAAGTCAAGATAATATCTTTTGGTTATCCAAATTAAAACCTTCAAAAAAAAGAGAAGTAGAAAGGTATTTCATTAAATTATTTTGATTGAATGGGAAAAAAACATCTTGAATGGATTAAAAGGAAACCCTATCAAGGGTATGGAAGTTTTCTAGAATCATAGGTAATGTGTGTTGTTTGGGTGTGTTGTACTATCTTAAATACACCTAATATTTAAATATCAACTGGGGTTGGTAGGCTTAGAGTTGCTACAAAATATATGTGAAGGTAGAGGGGTTCCTAGGGCGTTGTAGAAATACTTTAATAAACAAAAGATTGAAAAATATTTCAAAATGAAAAACTGAGTCAAACTCCTAAAAATTTAATTACCAATGTGATTAAAGAAAAACATCATACTAGGATAATATCAAACTTATACTCATTAATTAACTCTTCTTCTTATTAATCTAAGAATGGGAAAACTTTCATAAACAACTTCAGAAATTGAGAAAGGTCTAATTCATGAATAAGTAGAAAAAATAAATAAAGAAGCAACTAGAAAAATTAATAAAGAAAAATTAATTAAGAAGACTTCTCTAATTCTCTAACCTATAAGCCTTTTCAGTAAACATACAATTCAAGAAATAAACCCTATGCTAGTATTAATCTACAAAGTATTGTTGTATTTTTTAGAAATTGACATGTCTAACCCTAAGTTCAATATAAACAATGATGAATTAAACTAAACCAGAGATACAATTATCAAATATTACAAAATATGGAAATCAAAGACAAAAGAAGCAAATCAAATTATAATTCAAAAACATGCTTTGATTGAAAATAAATACAAAAAGGGCTTTTAATAAGTACTTTAAAATAATCTAACCTAAGGTCCTAGAGGCTGATATAACGATTACCTAATTACCAAAACATAACAGAATTCAAAAAGCTAAAGAAATAAAATTGAAAACAGGTTAAAAATAAACTAAAAACACTAAAGGTCGGATGGAAGGCTGGACAACAGTCTGGAAGGAAGGTCCAAATGACAGTCCAATCACACAGTCCGAATGAGAGGCCGTATACAGAAAATAATAACAACAGACCTAAATGATTTAATTATCAGCTGATTTTGTGCATATGAAAACAAAATGCATAAAAGACAAGAATTAAACCTAATTAATAATTTAAAATAATTAAAAAGACTTCTAATACTAATCTATGCTTTGGAAAGATTGTTTCTATTATAAAATAAAACAAACTGAAACATAATTGAACTAATTTACAGTTTAAACAAAAAGCAACAAAACTAATCTCTAACTATAAATCAGACCTAAGGCTAACTAAATTTTATCTATCTGTAAATATAACATTAAGTATTTAATTGAAAGGAAAACTAAAAACAAACTACACGTGGCTGGTACACTTTAATTCTATAAACAAATACTACATTAACAACATAATGGAAATTACATTAACTACAATAAACATAGGTTACAGAGAACAGAAAAACAAATATAAACAAATTAAAAATAAAAACTACTTATCTGTGATGAAGAGATAATGAAAACTCATACGAAAATAGAAACCATGAATTGTTGAGGGGCTCTCTCAGTAACCATAGGTAATTCTTGGTGAATACTTTCACACACATTCATAAACAACAAGGTGCAGAGATTATATTAAAAAGAAGGAACAAAGTTACAATCTTCTTCTCTCAAAACAGACTAACTATCTACCTAAGGGATTGATCAATCCCCTATCTCTCTACATGGAGGTGTTTATATAGACACTGTTTTCAAGAGATTGAGCAAGTCGACCCTTTAGTGGTCAAATGATCGTCTAAATTTAGTCAATCATGAAAGGCAATAATAAATCTCAGGCCAACGCATAGGCATATCCCTTCTTTGGTGTAAGTCTGGTTTTCTTCAGTGTGAACGTGGCATGCAGGATCCCTCTCCAGTGTGGTTGATGGTGGCATGTTGAGCAGTGAAGAATACACAGTAGCGAGTCTTTATAACGAGGGCTCCTTCTTCAACATGAACTGATCTCCTCCGCGTGTGTGATATGGCATGCAACCCCTTCCTTAGCGCAACTAACGATGTGGTGTTGAAAAAATAAGAGTACACGGTAGGCAGGTCATTCCATTATTCAAAGCGCGTAGACTGGTAATAATTCAGAGGTTAAGCAGAGGAGGCCACGACTGATCCTTCTAGACTGGAGTCATTCTTCCCTTTGAACACGTGGGTGATAAGAAACGTGATGGTGATCTTAGGCTGAGAGCCTCTTCAATCATCAAACACGTGGACAGTAGGCCATTTGCAGAACTGTTTCAACATTAAATGCCTGAAATCGATTATGGACAGCGTGCAACCTGATTAACGAGCTGGACGGTGAGCTGCGTGATGAGCTGGACAACGATTGCACAAATCGGGCTGAATGGTAAGCTGAATACGTTTTGTTTATAAATTTAGCCCAAAAGGATTATGAAATATGCAATTAAATATGTAAATCAATTAATATATTAAATATTCTTTAAATAATATAGATTTGAGTTAATAAAATAATAAAAAATGATATTAAAAACCAAAGTTGGATAAACATTAAATTTGTTCTTACCTTGTGCTAAATAACAATCTGCATGACATAAAATACACGAAAGATAATAAAATATGCATTTAGATGTGTTATTTTAATGCCAAAAATGATAACAAAATGAGGCTCAACATTCCCCCAAACCGGAGAAATGCCAGGTCCCATTGAGCAAAGAAAAAGATAAGAGATCATACTATCAAAGCGAACTTTAAAATGTGCTCCAACATTAGGCATATGTATGAATGAGTGAGTTCATAAAGTTTATAATTAGTTCAACCATGTCCAAAGTAAAAATTTGGGCAAGTTGAACATATGACACAAAAGGTATAAAATTAATTATTTGATATTTTACATGCATGATTGAGTAAAAGAATAGGGTTACTAACAGTGAAATGATAACTAAAAAAAACTTTAAGGTCAAAGCATTCTCATGGAGGTAAAAACTATTTGCCAAAAACAAAATTTGGTTAACAAATTTTAGTCATAAGTGCTATAATATCACCAAGTTTAGATCGTCATGTGGTATTTCATTTGGATTATCCTTCATATAGTCCTCCTTATTGATCTTCTGTAAAAATATACTTCATGCTATAACCAAGTTCCATTGCTAATTTATCCTGAAAAACACTTATCATTTTGTTAGAGAAAATAGATATGTCATAAATAATGAAAATAAAAACAGTTTGATTTTTCCTAATCCTCCCCCCAAACCAAAGGTATGGCATGTCCTCAAGCCATGAGAAAGAAGATTCAATTGTTCCATATAAAAAGAGCCCTATCATGTTGTTTTATTATTTCGTAAAAAAGAAAAACTAACTAGTAAATGGAAATGATTCAAATATGTATATTAATGAAAAATGTAAAAATGCTTAGAAAGACCACTTAAATATTGATAAGAGAATAGAAAGCATGATAGAGGAAAAGCTAGTCATCCGTGCCTTATTTTAAAGATATCTTGTCATCATAAGATATCTTGAGTTTACCCTGGAGTGTGTGAGATTTTATAGCTATGGGTCCCATTTCTAGGATAATGACATCCTAGGTATTTGTTGAATGAGATGGATAGGTCCAATCCCAACTTACAATGATTCTCAAATGACATTAAAAACAATCGGCCTTAAAATAAAATTTGAAATTTTTTCTTCATATTTATCATTATTCTCCGAATCATGTGCATAGTAGTGCATTAACTAGATCTCTTTTACCCGATATTGCCCCACTACCAGCAGGCCTGTTCAATACCCCGACGGGTTTATCTTGGTACTATGCAAGCATAGTCCCGCTGCCAGCGAGCCTATTCAGTACCTTGACGGGCTTACTTGCATTCATCGAGCTTCCTTGTTTTAAGTTTTTACTTAGAATTGACCCACTGCCAGCAGCCCCGACGGGTTTTGCCTTGTATAATGATATTAAGTATATGGAAGCCAATTGGTACTAGAGTGTACTAAGCCCTGCTAAAACACATAATTCAATTTTGCAAAAACAAACTTACAAATATTTTTCATACTGGCCTTAATCATAAATTGTGTCAAAAGAGAATAACTTAAAGATGTTCTTTGACCTTCCAATCCTTCTTCTTTGTGAAAGATAAATAATGTTCCCCACAGGCAAAAATGCCACCTACTATCGAGTTATCACACAAAGATACTCAAGAGACAAGTTTTGATAATACATATAGAATGAACTAGTAATCCATAGGTATAAGGTGATATTCGAAAAGGATAATAATGAGAGTAAGTCTTATCACGCAACTGTTTAAAATAGAAAATCAGAGATATACATGTCTGAATCAAAATACCCAAAACTATCTGAATCATAAAAGGAACGTTTAGGAATGATGTACATATAATTGTTTTTAATTATCACTATAACTTGCAATTTTAAAGAAAGGTTTAAGATATCTTACAATCATAAATTGTCTTTCAGATAATAATCCATGAGCTTCTTATAGATAAATGTCTAATAATCAAACTGCAAAACCACTTGTTAGATGATTCATATTTATCTATAAAAACATATGTAACATTATGGAAAGAAAAAGAGTCACGTATAGTAACTCTTATTTATTTAATAAAACAAAAATATATTTACATAATATCCTATTCTACTAAAAAGAAATAAAATAATTCAAGTTTATGAATTTTTCCAATGTAACCATGTTTGAAGCAGAATTAAAAATACACCTTTATCCATATATAAGAAAAATATTACAATGATTACCGAGATATGAAGAATCAACCGAGCTATTTGATTTAACAGTAATAAACATTGAAGAAGAGGATGGTACCTTGGCTTGGTTCCTTCTTGGAACCATATTTCAATGTGACTTATGTATTCTATGTTTTCTTCTTCATTTGTTATGTCACGAGATCTTTCATTGAACTCTAAGATGTATAAAGAATCTAAGTTTGGTGATGGGGAATATTCAGGTTCTAAGGTCCCTCCCTCATCGAATGAGAGGCATTCCAGGTTGATCTTGTCTTCTTGTGGAAAAGGCCAAGTAGAAACTTAATTTTCTTCCATATTGTCTATCACTCCTAGATCTACCACCTCCCCAGGTCTCGTATGAATTTCTTGTAATAATGTTGGTGAGGTAGGTGAGGTGGGTAAATGTTGCAGTTCAACACTGTAAGCATATAATTGTACTGCTTTATTGTTGTTAGAATTTGGAATGAATTGAACAGGAATGTGCGTAGGGCATAGAGGAGGTTTATAAGAAGGTGGTTGTGGAAGGTGTAATTGACTAGCTTGTGTGGTTGATCCTACCTGGAAAATGGGATATTGTTGAAAATCTTGTAGAACAGGAAGTGTTGCATCATAAGAGAGAGTATCGCTATGCTCATTAGACGGGACAGAAAGGATTTGTGAACAAGGTTTATAGGGGTTGAGATGAGGTTGAGAAGAGGGTATATTCTTACTAATCTTAAATTTACCTCTTGAATACCTTCTACATAATTCACAAACATTATCATATGATAACTGAAACACGCCACATGTTCCCATCAAACTTAAAATTTCTAAATATTGACTTCTTATACCTTTGAGTAAAAGTCTTTTCAAGGTATCCTTTCCTGATTGTCTTAGTTTTGATCTTTGAAGGTTGTATTGAAAGCGTTCGACATAATTTTCCAAAGTTTCTTCTTCTCCCTGTGTTATTTCAAATATGTCCTCATTGACCCTGAAATAATCTTGGTATCTTTTCAAGAACATATATTTCATGTCTTCCCAAGTTTGAATGCAACTCCCACCTAGGCTCATGAACCATTGGAGGGATGCTCCTTTCAAAGTAAGAGGGGAAAAATTCAGAGTTTGAACATTATATGCTCTACAAAGTATTTCCAATTGAAATAAAAATTCATTGGGGTCTTCATTCTCTAGTCCGTGAACATTTGGAAAAATGAATGGGGGAACATACTGTATTTGTGCCACTCCTCCTGGATCTCTAATAGGGAATTCAAAGGTAACAACTTCTTCATTCTTCTTTCCTACCATATCTTCCAGCAATATAAATAGTTTTTCATATATTATATTGGGGTTCCTCTTTCAAATATTCCTGTCAGTTTTGTTAGCAGGGTGGTTGGTGCTTACAACACCACTAAGTGATTTAAATGTGAAATAAGTCCTACACTTGCGTACGAGTAAATTGCATGAAAGTAAATTACCTAAAGGCATACGTGCATCAAATAGAACTTATGAAAAAAAAGTAAACTATCTCTATCTACGAAAAGAAAAATACACTTAAGGGAAATAAATCAAACTTTGCGTAAAGTAAACACACTTGTGCGAAAAAGGAACAACAAGGCTTTGGGGAGACCTGCTAAAGTGGATGCGTCATGCTGTCACACTATGGAAATTCCATAGTGAAGTCGTCTTTGTGTCTTACTGTTTCCCCTTCCCCTTGCTGTGTAATGTAAAGGCAACCTATCTATCCTTATCTATCTAGACTCTGTTCATGAAAAACTAAACTAAAGGAAAACCTAGACTATTGCTACTCACTAAACTTCATAAGCAAATTTTATTTTTTCTACCTTACAGAACAACTCCCCGGCAATGACGCTAAAATGTTTGGGTGTGTTCTACTATCTTAAATACACCTAATATTTAATTATCGACCGGGGTTGGTAGGATTAGAGTTGCTACAAAATATATGCGAAGGTAGAGGGGTTCCTAGGGCGTTGTAGAAATACTTTAATAAACAAAAGTTTGAAAAATATTTCAAAATGAAAAACCGAGTCAAACTCCTAAAAATTTAATTACTAATGTGATTGAAGCAAATACTAGGATAATATCAGACTACTCATTAATTAACTCTTCTTCTTCTTAATCTAAGAATGGGAAAACTTTCATAAACAACTTTAGAAACTACGAAAGGTCTAATTTATGAATAAGTAGAAAAAATAAATAAAGAATCAACTAGAAAACTTAATAAAGAAAATTTAATTAAGAAGACTTCTCTAATTATCCAACCTATAAGCATTTTCAGTAAACATACAGTTCAAGAAATAAACCCTATGCTAGTATTAATCTACAAAGTATTGGTGTATTTTCTAGAAATTAACATGTCTAACCCTAAGTTCAATATAAACAATGGTGAATTAAACTAAAACAAAGATACAATTATCAAATATTACAGAATCTGGAAATCAAAGACAAAAGAAGCAAATCAAATCATAATTCAAAAACATGCTTTGATTGAAAATAAATACAAAAAGGGCTTTTAATAAGTACTTTAAAATAATCTAACCTAAGGTTCTAGAGGCTGATATAACTATTACCTAATTACCAAAACATAACAAAATTCAAAAAGCCAAAGAAATAAAACTGAAAATAGGTTAAAAATAAACTAAAAACACTAAAGGTCAGATGGAAGGCTGGACATCAGTCTGGAAGGAAGGTCCAAATGACAGTCCAATCACACAGTCCAAATGAGAAGCTATATATAGAAAATAATAACAACAGACCTAAATGATTTAATTATCAACTGATTTTGTGCATATGAAAACAAAATGCATAAAAGACAAGAATTAAACCTAATTAATAATTTAAAATAATTAAAAAGAATTCTAATACTAATCTATGCTTTGGAAAGATGATTTCTATTATAAAATAAAACAAACTGAAACATAACTGAACTAATTTATAGTTTAAAAAAAAAGCAGCAAAACTAATCTCTAACTATAAAACAGACCTAAGGCTAACTAAATTTTATCTATCTCTAAATATAACATTAAGCATTTAACTGAAAACAAACTACATGTGGCCAATCACTTTAATTCTATAAACAAAGACTACATTAACATCATAATAAAAATTACATTAACTACAATAAACATAGGTTATAGAGAACAAAAAAACAAATATAAACAAATTAAAAATAAAACTACTTATTTGTGATGAAGAGATAACCAAAAATCATATGGAAATAGAAACCATGAATTGTCGAGGGGCCCTCTCAGCAACCATAGGTAATGCCCGACAAATAATTTCACACACAGTCATAAACAACAAGGTGTAGAGCTTCTATTAAAAAGAAGGAACAAAGTTACAATCTTCTTCTCCCAAAACAGACTAACTATCTACCTAAGGGATTGATCAATCCCCTATCTCTCTGCATGGAGGTGTTTATATAGACACTGTTTTCAAGAGATTCAGCAAGTCGACCCTTTAGTGGTCGATTGCTCTTCTAAATTTAGTCAATCATGAAAGGCAATAATAAATCTCGGGCCAACACATAGGCATATCCCTTCTTTGGCGTAAGTCTGGTTTTATTCAGTGTGAATGTGGCATGCAGGCTCCCTCTCCAGCATGGTTAATGGCGGCGTGTTGAGCAACGAAGAATACACAGTAGCGAGTCTCTAGAACGAGGGATCCTTCTTCAACGTGAACAGATCTCCTCAACGTGTGTGATATGGCATGCAACCCCTTAGCGCAATTGACAGTTTGGTATTGAACAAATAAGAGCACACAGTGGGCAAGTCATTCCATTCTTCAAAGAGTGCAGACTGGTAATAATTCAGAGGTTAAGCAGAGGAGGCCACGACCGATGCTTCTAGACTGGAGTCATTCTTCCCTTTGAACACGTGGGTGATAAGCAACGTGATGGCGATCTTAGGCTGAGAGCTTCTTCAACCATCAAACACGTGGACAGTAGGCCGTTTGCAGAACTGTTTCAATATTAAATGCCTGATCGGTTATTGACAACACACAGCCTGATTAATGAGCTGGACGATGAGCTGCGTGATGAGTTGGACGATGAGGTGTTCAACGATTGCGCAGATAAGGATGAATGGTAAGTTGAATGCTTTTTGTTTATAAATTTAGCCCAAATGGATAATGAAATCTACAAACAAATATGTAAATCAATTAATATATTAAATATGCTTTAAATGATATAGATTTGAGTTAATAAAATCATAAAAAATTATATTAATAACCAAAGTTGGATAAACATTAAATTTGTTCCTACCTTATGCTAAATAACGATCTACATGACATAAAATACACGAAAGATAATAAAATATGCATTTAAATGTGTTATTTTAATGCCAAAATGATAACAAAATGAGGCTCAACGTGTGTGATATTGGGATTTTATATTAATGCTACTTAGTTTCATATTACTTTTGTTCTAACTTCAATTATTCACAACTAAAGGAAATAATATAATGTATACCTTTGTGTTCCCATCTTAGATATATCTTGTGATGCTAGACGGTAATATTAAATATGAATTACTTTCACTCCGAAAATTGTTTCTTTATAAACTCATGGATTTGTGTTTTGTAAAGTAAGCCATCAACGTCTTAAGTACCACAAATTTCAAAATTCCTAAAACCGATGCAAATGAACCCGGACAACTAGTTCTTCCCATAGATTCACCATTTGTTGTAGGCACAACGATCCCATATCATAAATATGGGACCCCCTTTAGTTCTTTGTTTTTAATTCATTTACACTTTTGATTTCTCCAATTGTATTTCTTAGTTCAAAATTATAAAATTGGACACAAAACATTTTTTCCAATCCAAAACAAAGCATAAGTCAAAAGTATCAATAGAATCAAAGTTGACAGTTGGAAATCAGAATGATCTTATATATTTAATATACCCCCAACTGTATGACTCTAACTACATTATAGAAAAAATTTATCTGTAAATTTAAAATTGTCGACTAACCGACTCCAACTTTTCAGAAGTCGGAAGTTGTAAGAAACATCATATAATGATCAAGGTACTCTTCGATTCCAAACTACCACTTTTCTAACTTTTCAGTAGTTGAAAGTTGATACCTCATTAACTATAACTATATTTTTCCCTTTACTTTTGCAAATAAACCCTGTAAGCGAAGAGCAGAGTATTTTTCATTTATGAGTTATAAACTATCATGATCTCTTCATCTCCCGATCTCACTACTCATACATAGTATTTTTGACACTTGGTAGTTAGAGAGCTATTTTAAATTTTAACAATTATGATCCCAAACTTCGACTTCTGATTTTAGGGACCCGCCTCCAAAACATTTCAAAACATCAAATTTGGTACTGTATGATAGTCATAGACATGCATTAAATGGAATTTATGGTTTAAACTACCTAGAGTGAAACACTTTTAAAAGCTCAGAAATCCCTAAATCGACATTAATTTAAGATAATTTTGAACCTCTCACCACTATCGTGTAGAGATTTCATCCCACAAGTAACATTCTAGAGTTATAATTTTGTTTTTTTTTTGCAGGTATTATATTGTTTTCTTTAACTCTATCAAAATTGTAACAAAATGCTTTGAGCTTATATTGTTCTATTTCTTTGCAGGATTTCAAAAGAAGATAAGAAAAAAAAACTAGGTCCAAATCCCTAATGGAGGATTTAAATTCAAGGGACCGTAACTTTGGTTTCTTCTATGACACAACACTCGAGTATTAAATACCATATGTCTCGATTAGGCTAGGATCTACGCTATTTTTTATAGTGATGATTTCTATGAGTTCCAAGATGATGTACCTATTTACCATGTGAAAATATGATTCACAACAAGATCTAGGAGCTAATATAATCCTCACAAGTAAATATTTTCACAAATTATGCAGAAAATAGTGAAAAAGAGCAATATTAAAACATAAAAATGGTGCCAATAATTGAAGTTGCTATAACTTTACAACTTGTAAATATGTTTGGAACATGTTTATAATATAATGGGAGAAAAATTCTATCCTTAGGAGGCAAATTGGTGGCAGGCTTATATTGGACCTCAAAACCCCCCTAGGTTGACCAATGAGATCCCAAACCACCTCAAACAGTCACAAATGGCCATGTGAACGTGGGTAAAGCATTCTATATCATAAATAAGGGTAGGATAGGTGCACTCAAGTGCATGGGTGAGTGGGAGTGGCTCTAAGAAGCATTTAATGGTCCAAAAGACCCAAACCACTCAAATACAATGCATGGGTGCCTCTAGTCAAACCAGTTCCCTATTTTAAGGAGCACGAGTTCCCCAAGGATTGAAATGTCATTAATGAGGGCACTCATGCTCCTGTTTGACCAAAATGTGGGTTCTTGGGTGCGTTGATGAGTCCAAAACCCCCAAATACCTTGCTAGACCGACATAAACATGGTTTGGACCATATAACATAAGTGGAAAACAAATTAAAGTGTGTCCTAAGTGGTATGTGACCATGGTACTAGGTGGAATGATGTTATAATAACCTCCATTAATCCTGACTTAATGTAAACACATAAAAAATTGAGGCCTTGGAAACTAAGGCTCAAGTCACCTCTTACAAAATTTCATTTGTCAATGTAAAAATGAGGAAAGAGGCAAAACCTCATGGGAAAAATCCTCCCTCAAGAATGGGCATGACATAGAGATGATCAAAATGTATTCAACAAGTATTCTTCTTCACTTGAATGATTTGATTGAACAACTTCTTGGTGATAGACTTGGTGAATATGTTGTGGATGCCAATGTCATGCATCAATGCATCAATGTGTTGTAGACAAAGAACATGTGGAGAGGCCCGTTGGAGGTCATCATTTAATGATGGAGGAGTGTCATAATAATGCATTTTTATATGAACATACTCTAATCTGGAAGCATAATTAATAGTGGAAACAATAACTTTGCAAAATCCTTCGCAAAGAGCATCAAAATACTCAACACAATCAACTTCTTGTGTAGCTCCCATATCATGAATTAAACCATGAATATTCTTACCAATTTGATGAAGCACCTTCATAACTCTGTAACAAAGCTTATGGGGTTTTGAAATATCAGAAAAGAAGTCATACAGAGAAGAAAATATCAAAGCTATAGTGTCATTAGATTCCCAAGGTATGCCTATATATTCCCAATTTATTAGTGATGATAGTGAAACTCAAGAATATACAAAACCAGTTGACTAAAATAAATCCTAATACTAGTTTTATTGATCCTGATCCAAAATAATATCCTTTGACTGTCAAACCCTCTGAAATAGAAAAAACCACCCAACATGATCTATTAGAAAGAAAATACAACATTCCTCCTTTGTAGACCAAATATTCCACTCTTATCCAAGATACCCAACCTCAGGTTACTAATTTTACTGCTATTACTA
Source organism: Pseudotsuga menziesii (assembly GCA_001517045.1). NCBI lineage: Eukaryota > Viridiplantae > Streptophyta > Pinopsida > Pinales > Pinaceae > Pseudotsuga > Pseudotsuga menziesii. The sequence continues at coordinate 18,985 of LPNX010065330.1, read as the reverse complement.
AATCACAAGCCAATTTTCCTCAACCTTCCTAGATATTTCCTTATTCTCTTGAACTATTGATACCCATCATCAATACCATATATCTATTAACTTCTACATTTGAATAAATAATAAATTTTGGAGAGGAAGTTGTAGTGGTGTGTTGGATCCCCAACAACTCCTTTGATTTTTGTAAAATCAAAAGGGACCCCCACTTGAACTTGAAAATACTTAGCTTGTGGTTTTCTTGCTTGGTTTGAGAGGGTGATTCCATTGTCCTTTACTCTTTGCGTTGCTTGTCTTTTTGACTTGTTTTTTATGACAAACAATGTCCCTCGTCATTTACTCTAACGAATATTTTTCCTTGAGCACTTTGGGTTAGTATTTCTGGTTACCTTTCTTTGATGAAAATGTTGGTATTTCTACTTGTTGGTTATGCTACGATGTCTTTCTGACTTTATGATCATTTCTTTTCATCACATCCATTGATTGTTTTTTTCAATAAGCTACCTTTTATCATTTGGATCTTCTTTCCACGTACTGGTAAGAGAACACTTGCATGTTCTTATTTGACCTTGGCTTATTTGATTATGCACCTTACTTTGAAAGAGTTCAATTATCTGGGCCTTAGACAACCTTGACAAATTTCAGTCTTTACATTATCAACGATTTAATGAGAAATTTGGTGGATCGAAATGAATTGAGCATACATTTATCTTTATTGATTTATATCTATGTCTTGAAAGAGTTTATATCAAATAATGAGACTATACTCTTACTTTTGAATTTGAATGATTCATTGACTTTTGCAAGCCTTTAACATTTGATTAAAATTATGGCCTTTTCATGATTTCACGCAAATTATCATGATTTGATTGAGGTTTGACAATATTTGATTTAATAGTATCTGAAAAGAACATAATTAAAATTATACAAATAAATTCTTGATTTCTATTTTTGGACAAAATGTGAATTCTAATTAGCTTTAAATTTTGTTCAAGAAATCATTTTCCCTTTGTAATTTTGTTCTTTTTGGATGAACTTGATAATTCAATTTTAATTTATGGGTGATTCAATTAACATCTTAAATGAATTCTCGAGCTAATTTGGTATTTTATTTTATTACATAACTCTAATTGTCATCTTGCTTTAATATATTAAAAGAGGCCAAGACTTTTTCATGAATTACCTTATTCTGATGATAAAAGGATTAAGAGTGAGAAATTTTACTATAACGACATCAATTATACAACTTCAAATCATTAATAACATTCAAGTGATCTGAATACAATGAAGGAAACATCACTTTATTGGAGAAAGGAGCCATCACATTATAAAATTAATGTATTTGTTGATGTTGTTGAAGAATGAGATCCCACCAAGTGAAGAGATATTTCTTAACATCATATACCTATATGTTTGCTTAAATTCAATTTTATTTATCTATATTTATCTTGAATTGATGTTTGATGTGAATTATTGCTTGTAGGGTTTAAAAAGATGAAGGATTGATTGGTGAATTTAAAAGACGAAACACAATCGCGCACCTATAGAAGACATTTTTTTTGCGTGAATTGCTGTGGTAAAACCACGAGGAAATAGATCAAATGGTTGAAAAAACACTTAGAAAATGGGCTTATTTACCTTTAATCATGGAACATTTTCCAAACAAATTCATGCACTATGAGATATTCAGGCCTGTTTGAGCCGGATTATTAGAATTTCCTGATTGCGTCCAACTGTAAGATCTGTTTTCTGGAGTTTGTTATGATCCATTCTCTCTATTTAAATAGAGGAAATTCGACTGCAAATGGGCGATGAGTCTCTAGAGAATGGAAGGATTTTTCATTATTTCCATATATGTATTCTTCTTGCAATCTTTTTGTTGGCAGGGAAGAAGAGGAGACACTTCTGCCAAAAGGGGGAATGCTCGAGAAGACAAAAGAAATTTGTTTTTTATTTTATTTTATGTACAATTTCTCTGAGGGATTGAAGTAGGACTAACAATATTGTATATTGAAGTGAAAACATAAGAGTGCTACAAGTTTTTGTTGGAGTTCATTCTTGTGATTTTTGTTAAGCAGTAGTTCCAAAACTGGTATTATTTTTAGTTCCATTTTATGAATACATTAATATATTCTCCATATTAACTTTCTTCTTCTTATTCATTTACAATTATGCTTTGATATAATTATGTGAATTTGGATTGAATTACTCAAATCATATATGCATTTTTGTGTTTGAAATAAATATTATATTTGTCATGTTATTTAATTTTCATTAAATAAACTTGACTGTGTTATATATATATATATATATATATATATATATATATATATATATATTAGCTTCTTAATTGATTAATATGTAATTTTACAGGTATTCAATTGATTAGTTAATCATTCTTACATTCAAATACTTAGATGTTAAATGTTAATTGTTTTTTGACATTTATGTTAAAAATAATAACAAATAATTTATTATTCTTTTATCATAAAATATTATTGAACTGGAAGTTACTTACAATATTAACTTGGTTAGTTTTCTTTCAAAGTTATATTATTTACTTTCTGTTATTTATATCGTCAATAGACTGTTAACATAATTGATATTTTCTCTTGGCCAAGATAGGATCATTAGATTATATTAATTTTTTAATTTATAGTTCATTTTTTCTGTTTTTCATTTAGCAAATGTTAAATAAATTTTACATTACAGTTAGTTATCTTTTAAATAGTTTTTGATAAGATCATTTTTAATACCAAAAAAAAGACTCTCCTTAAGAGAGAAAAACATAGATTAGACACAAATAGTTAATTTTGATTTAGTATCTCTTAAATAGAACTTTCATTTTTAATAAATTAACATAACCTGTAGACAGTATATAGTTTTAAATTAGTAGTTTAATTAGATTTTAGTTTAGATGTTAACTTGTTAATTAGTTTTAGGACACACTTTTTCTAAGTTTAAGTGATAGGACTCTCCTTAAGAGGGTGAAACTTAGATGATATCAAGACCACAACTCAGGAGAATCAACTAATCTAAACACACTGGAAGCTGCAGTAAGCGACTTGTGTGGGATGATTCTCCTTAGTTGGCCTCATACAAAATATGCGGCCAACAAATGCCTCTAGAAGGAGGGCCATGAGGTAAAACAAATGGTTTTTTGTTTTTATCTGTTTATTATTTATTCTTTAGCCATTTATCCTCCAGTTCATATATTTCAGTATTTTATATTTCATGATTCTATGCTGTCATACACACATGATAGGGTTGGTTAGATGGTAAGATAATTAATTTGAGTCAGTTTTAAATTATGTTTTATTAAGTATGTCTCATTCCCAAATCCCTGCGTGGGAGTCCAATTTTGCATTGAGCTTGCAAGGGCCTTTGCATGAACTTCCAACAAAGGAAGTAGGTCTTTTGCCAAAATTCAATGATGAGGGAAATGTTTCAGCTAATGAGCATATCAGAAAATATGAGTCAATTATCTGCTTGCTTAATGTTGTAAATGAATATGTTGTTTGCAGATTATTTCTACTCTCATTCGAAGGTAAGGATTTTTGTTGGTTTAATGTTTTGCATACTCATTCAATTCATAATTGGTCACAATTTAAAAGGTTGTTTGAAAATGCTTTCAATAATTATGATCCGATTAAGATTCATAAATATCTTAGTGAAATGCAGGTAAACGATGGTGAAGATATCGACGATTTCAATTTTTGCTTATGACAGGTATTTCTTATCCTACATGAGAATCATAGACCTTCAACATACATCATGTTATAATGGTATGTACAATATCTTCTCAAAGACATGGTTATGTTCATTTTACAAAAGGGAATAACATATTTACATGAAGCATGTGAGTACGCTCTAAAACTTGAAAAAGATTTCAAAATGTATTCTTCTGAAAGATTTCTTCCTTTTTCTTTTTATGACAAAAAATACATTGAAGACAATTCAAAGATCTTAGAATTATCTAGATTAGAAGAGAAAGTTAAGGTTTTATGCAATGAAGTAGTTTCTTTACAAAAGGGAATAAATATTCAAACAAATTCACATAACACAAAAGGGGAATTAACCTTAAATTATATCCAAAGTTCTAATTATAATTTTTGTTGCCCAAATAGTCATGCTAAATGTCTTACTTCTACTCTTCATTGTCTAGAATTTGAACCTAAAATTCTAAGACAAAAATCCTAACTCTTATGCTTTTAAAATTCAAAATAAAGATTGGATCTTATCTAAACATGAATTTTTCAGATTTCGATCATGCATATCCAATATTGGATGGGAATGGGATAGGAAATAAGGAAGATTTATCATGTAGCTCCAATTATTTAGATAATCCTCCTTCGAATATAGACAATGAGTTAATTGAAGAACATAATGAAGATAGGTCTTTGGAGAAAGAATTGGGCTGATATTGAAAAAGAGTTTCAGATTATTTGTTCTAATTACAACTTGATTAAAGATCAAATTCTTAAGGAAAATTTAATACACATAAATATTCTGAAAAATAAAAAAGACATGTTTTCGTCTATTCGAAGGAAGAAGAAAATAAAATTCAATCAAACTGTATTCCTGACAATACACATACCTATGTTGTTTATTTGGTCGATCCACAAAACTATAAGCTCAAAGAAAAACCCGATGATATTCCATCATCGATCAATTTTTCGAACAGAAAAGATCGTGAACAACAACCAATGATTTTGGGAGATATGGTTGATAAATATGTTGTACATGATATTAATGAAATTTATTTTAATCAAACATTATCTATCCATTTTGTTTCCCAATCCTCAAAGTATGATATTTTGTGTCCTTATGATAAGATGACTAGCAAATTCATTAAACTTTCATTAACTACCTCCCAATCCGATTTTCATGATCCATTTTATGTGTGGTTGGAAGATTTATATTTAAAGAGGTTCCATTTTCATTTTCTTTTCTTTGTGAATAATAAATCTGATATAATACTTCCTATCATTCAATATGAAGCACCTCGGTTACTAATACCTATGTTCGACGAATTTTATTTTGCAAAATTGGAAGTGTTTCAATGGATTCATTGGATGTTTCATTTTACTTAATATTTTGTATATATGTAGTTTAGATTAGGAGTAGGATAGCTAGTGAATAAATTAGTTTACTTTTGGTTTCAATAAAGAATTTATCAAGAATTTTGATGAAAGGTGATCCACCATCCAAACATGTTCAAAGAAAATTTTCAATAATCTCTTTAGTATTCTTGTTCATACTATTTTATTAAAACATTTCTTATTTTTCTAACCTTTAATATGAAATGTTTAATTTAACATGATGACACAAGAATATATATATATATATATGATTTCATTCTTTGACATGGAATTTAATGTGACTCACTTATTTTCAAATTGATATCATGACTGTACATCTTAGGATCTATCTTTTTCATTTTGACTTTCCTTTTGTAAATCGTTTTGAATAAAGGATATGATTTATTCAAAATTTTGATCCATTAAAAAAATGGATTTTATCATAATCTGAAGAAAAGAAGAAATTTTAAAACAACTGAATGATTTTGCAATATTCAAAAGATTGTTGAAACTTGAAAATTTGACGGTGATACATATTCCAGCTTTCTGGAAGAACTTGCTCCAAGAAGTTTGAATTTTGAGCTTCAAGGCCTGGTTCGTTGGTGGTTCTAGCTTGCTGCAGGATCATGGAGTTCGTCAAGCACCAAGATTTTCTATCATTTGGATCTGTCATTGTTTGTTTTGGTGGCTGCATTGGAGCATGGAATTCTGTAGAGGGATCCATTAAGTCTCTGCAGGAGATCAAGAATGCACGCTTCAAGCTGATTTGGACCTGATTCTTGCAGGATCATGGAGTTATTTCTCTAGATATTTCTAGCTCTAAGATTTCCTAGAATTTGATTGTTTAAAATATGTATTTTCTTTAGAATCGCTCCAAGAAGTGTCTTCTATCCAGAGCTGGCTTGCCTGGTTCTCCCTCATTAGAGGCTATTGGTGGTTTTTTGTTGCTAGAGTGCAGGGTTCTGAAGCTTAGCATTGATTATGTATCTGGAATCTTGTTGAGTTTTCTTGCTTTTGTAGGTCGTGTAGCTGATTCAGGAGAGCATTTTGGCTTTGTCAGCTGGTCATCTGCTGTCTTGACCGTAGTTCTCTGGTGAGGCTTTCTCTTGAGTTTGGAAAATCTGTGTGCAACTGTCCTGGTGGTATTTTCCCCATGGAATCCGAAAGGGATCCTCCTCTGCCTCTTCCTCTAGATATTGATGCATTCAAGAGATTGATTGCTTCCTATGGGAAGAGGAAGGGGGCCCTTTGCAGAAATTTGTTAAGAAATTCGACATTCCCTCAGTAGAGCTTCATGCAGAATGAACTTATCGAATGACTCTAAACCTTGCTAAGCATGGACTTATTGGGAAATTCATAGGGATCTAGCCATATCCAAAGGCTATTGATGGATGGGTGTAGAGAAACTTGAGACCCTTAGTATATGAAGGAATTAGAAGCCACTTTGTCGGAAGAGGGTATTATGTATTTGTTTTTTACTCTACAGAGGACCATGACCTTATCTTTCGAAATGGTCCATACTTTATGGGCCCTCATGGGATTTATTTGAACAAATGGAATCCATATTTTGACCCTACTCAAGATGTTCCATGAGCTGTCCCTGTTTGGGAAAGAATCCCTCATTTACCTTTGCATTGCTTGAGTACATAATCCCTTGAAGCCATTGGAAACAAGCTTGGTAAATACATCGATAGGGTAGAAAAGAAAGACCAATATTCATGTGCAAGAATTTTAGTGGAAGTTGATTTGGAAATAGGTCTACTTGAGGCAATTAACCTAACAGTAGCTGAATGGTCTCATATTCAGGAGTTAGACTATGAACAAATCTTATTCAAGTGTCGTTTTTGTCATGGCTATGGTCATTTCACCTGAAACTGTAAAAAAAAATAGAAGATGATCTTGAAAAAGAAAAGACATAGTGGACACAAATTCAGAAATGATGCATATCTAATCAGGTTAATAGAAATATTGGAAGAGAAGGAAAGGCTAAGAATGGAGTACAAGCTGATGGGAAGGTCCCTCCTAATGTACAGGTTATAGAAAATCCTAATATAGCTTCTAAAAAATTTGTTGTTTTAAGCTCCGCTGAAGGTATTGCTATTTTAGAAGAAGGTGAATTGAATAATTCAAAAGTGAAGGATGATGAATCTGAAGAAAACACAAGACCAATGGATCTATCTGGAGAAATTTGCACAAAATTACCTAGAGTTCGTGAATTCTTGCAACAAAATCTCCCTTCCCCAAACAAAGCTAAATCTTCTCCTTCATGTGGAAAAATTACTAAGAAGAAACTACTTGATATTTTAGGCTCTAACGAAAAAAATTATATTGAGAAACTCTCCAAAAAGGAAGGCATGAAGTCTCGAAAGGAGGCTAGAGAAGAAGAGGCAGAGAGATTGAAGACGCAGGGAAGCCAGTCCACTATCAAAATGTCATATGGAAGGAGCAAGAGGACAAGACCTCTAAAGGGAGTGATAAATCCCTCCCATACAAGTAAGTAATGCATATTGTCTCTTGGAATTGCAAGGGATTGGGGAACCCAATCAAATCTGAAGCAGTCAAAGATTTAATGAGAATGGTTAGTTCTAATATTCTCCTACTGCAAGAGAGCAAGATAAATGAAGATTCACTTCTTCTCTTAGGAAAATCCAAATGGAAAATGAATGATGGAAAGGTTGTCAGTGCTAGAGGCACCTCTAGGGGTCTCGCTACTCTATGGTGTGAAGAAAATTTTCAACTTAAAAGATGGGTTGTTACCCAACACGGGATATTTATAGAACTATTTCACACCTCAAGTAAGATCTCTTTGGCTCTGTTCAACCTCTATGCCCAGTTAATTTTATTGAAAATAAATAATGTTGGAAATCATTATCATATTTCTTAGATGTCAATTCTCCTACAAATTCTATAATAGTAGGGGAACTCAACATAAATTTATCCCCGAATGAGAAAAAAGGTGGAGGCATTGGCAAGGATTATTTTCAAGACTCGGTTGAGGCTCTGAATAAAGCCTAGGATCTAATTGATTTTAAACCAAAGAAATGACGATATACCTGGTCAAATAATAGAATTGGGGCAGCCAATATTGCTGCACAACTTATAATTTTTGGTTAACAACTCATTGATGGATGGGAAATTCATAATTTATTCTAAAATCCTACCCAAACTCACATTTGATCACCATCCCATTAATCTGGTGATTGAAAATAAGGACGACCTCATCCCATTTCCATTTCATTTTTGTCCTTTATGGATCAAAAGAAATGGTTTCTTGGATACAGTGTCTCAAGAATGGATGCAGTATGTTGTTGGATCTCCCAGTTTCTTATGGGAGCAGAAACTTAAAAAAACCAAGTACGCTCTAAAAATTGGATAAAAAATCCCCAAATCACTCCAACTAGCAGTAGACAGGAGAAAGTTATTGAGTTAGCAGAGTTACAATTTGAAATGGAAGAACGTGATATCACCAAAACTCAACTTGCTCTTGAGCATTTTGCTCAATTCAATACCTCACACTATTTCAGACAGGAAGAGGAATTTCTAAGGCTGAAATATCGAAGTCTGTGGATGCGGGCGGGAGAAAAAAATACATCCTTCTTCCATCGCCAATCCAGATCTAGATTGTCAAGAAATCACATCTCTGAAATTTCCATAGGGGAGGGGGAAATTATCAAAGGCCATGTTCAACTAAAGCAACCTGTAAGAAGTCATTTTTAGCTCTTATTTTAGGAGGATGGTATCTTTGATGATGAAGTGTCTGTGGATTTTTTGGATAATATTCCTTCTCTTGTCAGCAAAGAGGATAACAAAAATATAATGAAACAATTCTCTGAACATGAAGTTTTGGATGTCATATGGGAAATGGATCCGGATAAAGCTCTCGGGATGGATGGTTTTTCCTTTTACTTTTATAGAGCCTGCTGGAATATTTTTTATGGTGTCAACATTCCATAAAAAATATAAGGTTGGAGGGTGTACTAACTCCACCTTCCTTGCTCTTATTCCTAAGGAAGCTAATCCTTCTTCTTTTGACAGGTTTAGACCTATTTCTCTATGTAATGCCTCTTACAAGATTCTATCCAAACTTCTAGCTAATAGATTCAAGATTTTTCTAGGTAAGTTGATCTCTCCTCTCCATGGGGGTTTTGTTAAAGGCAGGCACTCAATAGATAACATAATTCAGGTTCGAGAATCCCTTCACTCAAGTTTCCAAAGAAAGGAGAAAGTAATGATTACCAAACTTGATATGAAGAACGCCTTTGATAGAGTAAATCTCCCCTTTCTCTATCGAGTCCTTCTCACTTTTGGATTCAACCCAGAGTTTGTTAATTTGATAAAAGCATGTACAAATAGGGCTTGGATTTCTCCTCTAGTCAATGGTAGACCAACAGAATTTTTCCAAGCTTCAGGAGGTCTTCGCCAAGGGTGTCCGCTATCACCTTATTTATACATATTGATTCCTGAAACTCTCAGCAGAAAACTAAAAGTTGAAAAGGAATTAGGTTACATTCCTAGCATAAATATTGCAAGGGGGGTGGACCCAATAAACCATTCCCTCTTTGCTGACAATTCTCTTCTTCTTGGAGGGGCCTAATTAAATATTGCTCGAGCCTTCAAATATATTCTTCAAAATTATTACCTTATTTCAGGAGCACTGATCAATAAAAAAAAAGTGTTGTTTATGGTTAGAATGTAGACCATGTTTCAATTCTTCGAATCACAAATTCCTTGGGATTCCCTGGTTTTGATAAGTGGGAAAAGATAAAATATTTGGGGCTACCATTAACTCTTGGTTCTATCCCTCTTTTCCTTTGGATCAATGTATTAGCTAAGATCAAAGCCAAAATAGCTTCTTGGGGTGGTCTGTGACTAACCAAGGCCAGGAAACTGATTTTGATAAAGGCAATTCTTTTAGCCCTTCCCATTTTTCAATCTTCACTGCTTCTTTCCCCGAAGCCTATTTTGTCTCATATTTCCAAAATTCTGCGAGATTTTCTATGGAATGGTGGAAAAGGATATCAGATTAAGATGCATCTAGTTAGTTGGGACATTCTTAAAAGACCTATTCCTGAGGGTGGATTACAAATCTGAGACCCTAGAATGGCTAATCTAGTGCTTGGAGGCTAACTTCTTTGGAAGCTATATGCGCATAACAATCACCCTGTCAGCAAGATATTTAGGATGAAATAGCTAAGGGGCAGCTCTATGAGAAATTTAACAAATTCCTCTTCTCCTACAGGAACACATATATGTAATCTATGTAGAAAAGGAATTGATAAATTCAATCAACAACTTTATCGAATTCCAGGTAACGGGAAGAAGATCCATTTGTGGGAGGATAAAATTTCAAGTAATACTCCCCTTTCCTCTATAACTATGTTAGATGAGATTAAGGTCTGGCTGACAAATAAAGGATTTCTCTGATTGACGGATGTTTTCTCTTGGGATAGTGATGGAAATTGGGAAGATTGGTCTTTTCCCAAGCTTCTTGACCATCTCATCTCCCAATTTTTTTTTCTTTCTTATCTAAGAGGTCTAGCTCCAGTCCATAGATCTTATAAAGACAAATGGGGTTGGGGCATTACAAGAACCTATTCAGCTGCTAAAGGTTTTCTGGAATTACAATAGACCCTGCATGATTCATGTCTCTCTCCTATGATTTGGAAATCGGTATGGTCCCCTTTCTGACTCCCTAAAGTTAATTTTTTCTCTTGGCTGGTCCTGCACAACAAGGTACTGACTGGTGAAAATATTGTAAAACATGGCTTCCATGGTCCCTTCAGGTGCTGTTTTTGCACCATAGTGTTTGAAACTTCCAACCATCTCTTCATCGACTGCAATTTCTCAAATTTAGTCTAGGATCTTGTCCTTCATGAAATTAACTGCCTTGTTCCTGACCAATCTGCAGTTTTTCCTCTCTATCAGCACTCAATAGATCAAATCCCAACTTCATATGGAGATAATAAATATTGGTTAAATATTTGGCAGCTAATCCCAAAATTTATCTAGTGGAACCTTTGGATTTCCATAAATAATTTTATTTTTAACAATCTATCAGTGACTCCTCAGATCGTTGCTCAAAAAATCAAAAGGCATTTTGCTGAATCGGCTGAAAAGTTTACTTCCCCTTCCATGCTGACATCTGAAATTTCAAATTGGCTTGGCTCTATTCCAATTAGATTGTTAAAGAAGGTTTGCACCAAACCAGCTATCTCTCCCTTCCGGCGAATTCGTGAAATCGGTATTGATTTTAACTCTTGGTGGACAAGTTCTTCTTCAACAACAATTTTTTTGATGGTGCATCAAAGGGAAATCCTAGGGTCTCTAGAGCTAAAGGGCTAGTGTTCTCTTTAGATAAGTTGATAAAAACCAGTTTTAGTTGGGGCCTTGGTTTCACATCGAATAACCAGGATGAAAGTTATGGCTTCCTCAAGGTGTGCCATATCACTAAGGAGCTTGGATTCAAGTCAACTCAAATATTCGACGATTCAGAGATGTTGATCAAAACATTAAATTCAACAAATCACTTTTATAAATCTAATTTAAACAATATTTTGCAGAGTTCAAAATCTTTTTAAATATTTTGAAATGGTTCAATCTTTTCACATCCTTCACGAGTTCAACTATTCGACCGATGATTTGGAAAATAAAGCTTATCAGCTGGCTCAATGACATCTTAAAATTAATGGAAAATCCAGTTGCTATCATTCTATTCCTTAATTGTAATTAAATAAGATGTAATTAGTCTCGCTAGTAGATATCTCTCAATATGTTAGAGATCTTGTAATTTCTGATTTTTTCGAAGTCAATTTTTTGATCACTATGTAATTGGCTGATTGGAAATTGCCATATCAGTCCTGTATCCTTTCATATAAAAAAGTACCCGTTTGAGTTTTAAAAAAAAGATTGTCAAAACTTGTCATCAACGACGAGCTTATGATGTTTCTTGTGGAAATCACCATGTCTAATTTGTCATATTTATTTTGACAACATATTATATCTACATATCCTATTTCTATTTCTTTGACCTTTTATTTAAAATTTAAACCTTATATTGCGGCCAAGTTTAATATTAGGATATTTGTCGTCATTCTTTACACATGTCGTGATTTTGTGATTTTTACATTATTTTGTATAGCTCGTCTCATAGAATATGATTGTGTCTTGTTTTTCGAATTTCAAGTTTATTTACCTTCTTCGACAATCGACTAAAGTTTCAATAAATATTAAAAAATTTGCTTATCATTGGCCATATTTATGAATACTTAATTCCTCGTTTCTTTTGGATTGTAATACATACCTTCTGGTTGAAATTTGGATTCGATCAGGTTCTATCTTGTATATAATTTTTTGAGTGTTTTGGTTCAATTAGTGGTTTTTATTTTGCATTTTTTAATTTGTTTGGTTGATTGGTTTTCAATAGTGAATTTGAGATTTCGATCTTTCTGATTTTCTTCTTTGTTTTTAGAAAAAAGGTATTTTTATATAAATAAACCCTTTCGGTTAAGTTTGTTCATTTATTTTGAGTAGTTGTGATAAATTCTAGTCTTTCAATTTGCTTAGACTAATAAGATCTTCTTAAATCTAGAGTGAACCCGTTACAATATTATAATATCTGTAAGTACAATTAGGATTAATCCTCTATGGTCAATTTCTTTATAGTAAAGATAGATGGTTAGTTACCTTTTCAAAACCTTGTACCTGGAAAATCCTTATCAATGTGAATTATCAATTATCTTTAAGCTTATTTACAATTTGGGAAGTTTCTTGATATGTTCCATTCATAAGTTTATAATGTTATAAAATTGGGAATGGTAAGTCTCAGTAATGAGCCGGTCCGATCAGGATCATGAGCATCACTGGTATGACATTACCCAAAATATGGTAGTAGCTCTTGGTTGTTTGATCAAGAGATAGGGGGTCTCAGTAATGAGCCAACTGATTCATTTTCTAGTGATGTTTGTGAGTGACACTGTCTTTTGGTTACCAAGCTAGGACAATGATTCCTTCTTTCATAAAGAACAAAAAAGAGATAAAAAGAAGAAAAGGAAAAATGAATGATTTCAATAATTGGAACATGTTCTAGAAAATTTTCAGAGAAGTAAATAGCTACATCATTATACTAGTGGTTTGGATTATCTTTAATTTTTGAGTACTTAGTCTTGATAGGGTAATATTTTGGCCCATATTCAAACAACAATATTTATTAATAGTAGGGAGGATAATTCTCAAAGTGTTTACAGATATGAAAATCATTAGACACTGGTTTTTATCATATCAAGGTTTTCTAATTTATCCTAGAAAATATTAAGACTATGTCTTACACAGTTATTTGAAATAAGATGAACAAAGATAACTAGTTCTCCCAGCATGTTGCCATTTGTTGGCACCCCAACAAATCCCTTTGATTTTTGTGAAATCGAATGGGACCCCCACTGGAACTTTGTAAATACTTAGCTTGTGGTTTGCTTGCTTGGTTTGAGAGGGTGATTCCATTGTCCTTTAATCTTTGGGTTGCTTGTCTTTTTTAATTGGTTTTCTTGACAAACAATGAGGTGGTCATTTACTCTCACAAGTAATTTTACTTGAGTGCTTTAGGTTAGTATTTACAGTTACCTTTCTTTGATGAAAATGTTGGTATTTCTGCTTGTTGGTTATGCTATGATGACTTTGCAACTTTTGGATCATTTCTTTTCATCACATCCACTAATTGTTTTTGTCGACAAGTTACCTTTTATAATTTGAATATTTTTTCCTCCTACTATTAAGAGAACACTTGCATGCTCTTATTTGACCTTGGCTGATTTGATTATGCACCTTACTTTGAAAGAGTTCAATTATCTAGGCCTTATGATAGCCTTGCTAAATTTCAATATTTACATTATTAATGATTTAATGAGTAATTTGGCGGATCAAAATGAATTGATCATAGATTTATATTTATTGATTTATATCTATGTCTTGAAAGATTTTATATCAAATAACGGGACTATACTCTTACTTTTGAATTTGAATGATTCATTGACTTTTGCAAGCCTTTAACATTTGATTAAAATTCTAGCCTTTTCATGATTTCGCGCAAATTGTAATAATTTGATTGAGGTTTGATGGTATTTGATGTAATAGTATCTGAAAAGAACATAATTAAAATTATGGAGATGAATTATTGATTTCTATTTTTGGACGAAATGTGAATTCTAATTAGCTTTAAATTTAGATCAAAAACTCCTTTTCTCTTTGAAATTTTGTTCTGTTTGGATGAACTTGATAATTCAATTTTAAATTATGGGTGATTCAATTAACATCTAAAAGGAATTATTGAGCTAATGTGGTCATTTATTTTGTTACATAATTCTAATTGTCATCTTGTTGTAATATATTAAACAAGGCCAAGACCTTTTCATGAATTGCCTTATTCTAATGATAAAAGGATTAAGAGTGAGAACTTTTACTTTAATGACATCAATTATACAACTTCAAATCATTAATAACCTTCAAGTGAGCTGAATACAATGAAGGAAACACCACTTTATTGGAGAAAGGAGCCACCACATTATAAAATTCATGTATTTGTTGATGTTGAAGACTGAGATCCCACCAAGTGAAGAGATATTACATTACTTCATCTACCTATATGTTTTCTCAACTTCAATTTTATTTATCTATATTTATCTGGAATTGATGTTTGATGTGAATTATTTCTTGTAGGTTTTAAAAAGATGAAGGATTGATTGATGGATTTAAAAGACGAAACATAATCACACACTTGTAGAAGACATGTTTGTGGGAAAACTGGGAGGAATGATCTCAAATGGTTGAAAACCCACTTCACAAATGGACGTATTTACCTTTGATCTGGTCGGTTTTCCAAAAAAATGCATGCGCTGGGAGATATTCGATGTAATGACCCAAAATTTTGTAAAAATTTAAAATATAAAATGTCTTAAAACACAGTTTAGTAACTGCTAGCGGTTAGCGGAAAATGAAACAGTTTAACAAAATTTAAGGATTAGTTTCAAATAACAGAAAAACTAATACAACTTTAATTTTCATATGTGATAGAAAGAGGACTTGCATTTAGTTGATGCTAGCTTTACTGATGATTTACTTTTGTCAAGTAGGTGAGAAACCTTGTTTGAAATCAGGGCTTACTTAGCGTTCTGCTAACTCAAATGGACTGTTGGTTGTTACACATTCAGTAGGTAAGCGTATGATCAAGTTGGTGTTTATTTTAAATTATGTCGAGAAAGTACTTCTCTAGCATGTTAATATGCTAGTATATAAATTGATTATTAAGCTGCAAGTCTTCGATGAGGTAAAGTAAATTTCTTTTGTTGTTTTGGATCTATGAAAATATTTATATTTATGCCATAATGACCTTTTTTCTTATAGATTTCCACATTGAGCATAGATCTCAAGGTCTTGGCACATAATTACTTCAACTGTTTCGTGGTCTTATTTATATTTTTATGTTTAATACTCAAGTGTACTGCTCTTTATGTATGAACACATTCTTAGATTTTCAATAGTAAAGTTTACAATGAGTGGTTAGCTTCTTATGAGAAGAAAGAAGCTCTTTCAATAAGGTTAGTCTTTAGTCTCCTTGAAGACTCCCTCATTTATAAGCATCAAGTTTTTATGTGGAGAAGTTTAAGGCTTTTCCAGTTTATAAAATAAATCATAAATAACATTATATCTATACTCTATTTTTCCTTTACTAGTCATGAAACAATACCAAACTTGTTTGATTTGTTTTCAATTATGATTATCTTCTTGGAACAGCTAGTAGACCAGTTGTGTACATAGTATTGAGTTTATAACCATAATACAATTGTTATTGCAATATTACAATACTATGTTGATTTATAATTTATTAACATTAAGCTATAACCAACATCCTAAATTATAACCTAAGGTAGTTTTATCTACCTAAAAACTACTATAATGTAATCGAATTGATAGCAACAAACCTTATAAGTTTTGAATCCATCACTATACTAGTTTCCATGTTATAATAATATCGATGGCATGATTTTCATTATTGGAAATCATATGAACTTTTATAATATAGTCGATAGCATGATTTTTATTATTGGCAATGATAAGTTTTATAAATCGCAATGATAAGTTTTATAAATCGAATGTGCAACGCTGACATTAGAACTTGACCCACACTTGGTGAGATTTTTGGAAGGGCGCGTGGAAAAGCCTCCTCCATGCATTGGTTGACTTAAAACATTGTAACCCTACTCCTTTGCACTTTGGTCTGAGGGTTTTTCCTCCTGCAGGCTGCACTGTGAGTCCTTGCGGCCATGAGAGGCCTGCAACTTCCTTATTCTTAGGCACTGTAGCCTACATTACTTTGCAAAGTGGTTTTTGGTATTGTAGTTTGTGTTTCGCTTTTTCTCGTGAGCAAAGAAATCACTTTGTGAGTGGTTAAATGCTTCTTCAAGTGGCTTGAAGCCTGTAAATGGTTCTACCCTTGTGATTGCTTGTTCCTTGCCTTGGAATCATGAAATTTGAGACTGTTTCTTTGCTGTCTCCGTCGCAAAGTTGGCTTAAGGGTTTTCTTGCTTCTCGGTTTAGTGCATTCGAGCTAGGTGACTGTTTCTTCTCGGATCCAAATTCCTTCTTGTTCACAGGTATACATTTACCCTACTCGAATTCCTCTTATCAAATGATTTATCAAGTTAGGGTTTTAATAATTTATGAACAGATTTTAAATATTATTTGGATTTGTTTTCTTGCAGGCTCCTGCTATCATCTCTAGGATTTGAGTGGAAAGCAAGCTCGTGCATCAGTTAACTTCGTGGGATTCCAACTGGTAAGCCCCGGTCTCGTCATGGGTTCTCCCTACTTGCGGTTTGGGTTGTTGGATGAAGGTTCCTGTGGTTGGGAACATGGATTCATATTCTATGTTAGTTATGATTTTTAGTTTGTTGATTATCACCCATGTTTTATTTGAAAACCCTTGCGATACTTCTCTGGGTAACACAGGCTCTTGAAGCCATGATGTATGTGTGGTTTTGGTTATGCATTTTCAGCCTTATAGCTTAAGTGATGTAAATGCTTTTGTTTAAGGTTTATAAAGAACCTAATATGAGCTCAGAGATGCTAAGTGACCTCTGTCTCGTGTTGCTTCAGTTTTCCTTTTTACCTTTGAACTTAAAGAAAGAAGACTGTGGAACAGTCGAGTTGTAAAGTGAGTTGGGTTTTACTTATACTGTCAATAATGTATCTTATTACAGTTTAATATAAAAGACTTTTGTATATTTGTTTTTATTAGCAGGCTTGGGTTTCGACCCTTCAATTCTACAGGCTATAATCCTGCCTTTGATTAAGGATTTATATTGCAATTGGTTAATAATTACTGGTTTATTTTGTTCATGATTTACATATGTATTGTAATTTTTAATACTCTGTATTATAATAAATTTTAAAGCACTATTTAAAAGATATTGTTTATATTCTAGAACTCGGCTTTTAAGGGTTAAAAAGAACTACCGTAAAACCCTATAGTTTATGAAATCCTTGTTTCTACTTATAGTATTCTTGACTCTGTTTTTTTTTTTAAATTAGAATAATGAATGATGAAATGACTTACAGTTATAAGTTTGATACTAGCTCTGTAAAATAAGAAATCCTAAATAAATTTTACATTTTTTGCTTCTAGTTTTTAGTTAAGAGAATACTTAGGGTTTTAGTGCAGCATACTCAAAACTAGGGTAATGTTATCTTTCAGTAATTTTTGTAATATAAAAAGGATTATAAAAGAATCCTTTGGTACTGGATAAAACACACACTTGTCTGTGATGTTAATGTTTATAAACTGTTTTACTATTTCCTTTTCACATGGTTTTTAAATGTTAATTTACTTACTTTACTTCTGTTAACTATAATATCTGTATTTTTATTAATATACTAATAATGGAACAATAATAATATTTACTGTTTTCTTTTATACCTATTTTTCTATTTAGTTGGCTGAAGTAAATAAATACAGACAATACATAGCACTGCTATTTAGTGAAATTCATAAACAATGAAGTAAAATATATCTATTGATTTCATTCAAAATAAAAGAATCATTTCATTTACCTAAGAAATTCAACTATGCTAGAGTACGACCCGAGCTTAGGTGTGGAAACACATAGCTTGGAGTTTTTAATTCTATCTGTTTCACTATTTACATAATCATTTCTAGTTCTACTATAATCTATAATTTTACTGAATCTAACATTACTCAATTACTTTTCATTCATAAACCCTAGAATACTAACATGCCTATAGTAGATAAACTATGAATTACTTAACTAAAGACAGTAAAATAAAATAGAACTTGTTGAGGAAAGACGACAACAGCTTAAGGAGGTTGTTCCTCCCAACCGAACTCCTGGAGAGCGCTCAAACAACGCTTCCTCAGGACCCCTGAGCTTGTTCCTAGTCTTCTTAGCTTAGAAATGGGTGGAGAATGCAACTGTAAGACCTATGTCACCTGACTGGTTCAATTACCTCAGTAATAAAAATATGCTCTCAGCAGTATGATCTTAAGCTTAGAAGCTACAAATAGATCAATCTCAGTAGTTAACCCCTCAAACACACTCCATACTCCCCTCCATTGAATTTCTCTTGAGTAAATTGATTCACCCTGAATGATCACTTCTCCAGAATGAGTAGCCTTAGCTCTCTTCAATGGGAAATTTTATAGAGATGCCTAGGTCTTCTGGGTCAGTTTACGTTAAATGAGCCACTTGCTCTAATTCCACTTTCTTGGGGAATCATGACCACAAATATAGGGACACTAATACAAAAGCGTGGGTTTTTCCACGGAGGTTTTCCACGTTTCATACTTTTTGGTGTGAAATCGGAAGCAAAATGAACGTGCCGTCGCTGTATCGACGCTTACTCGTCGCTGTATC
>LPNX010065324.1:520673-533648 GCA_001517045.1 Pseudotsuga menziesii | reverse complement strand
ATATACGAATATTATATATTATAAATTTATTAATAATTTATTAATAAAATTTCGTTATATTATGTTAGGAATGTTACCAACACATATTTCCCATACTAGGATATAGAGCACATATTTACTCTCAATGCATAAGAATGACCCGTGTTTGAAACACACATTTCATTTTTTCCCTCAAATAAATGTTTACATATTTATAGTTATTTTCAAGATCAAAATATACTTTCCACCATCCATTAATCATTTTCTCAATTTTTTAGTTCTAATCCATCTTAAAATGAAATCTACCAAGCAACAAGAGGGATCCAATTTCTTTAGGTGTAATTTTTTTATGTTAATTTTTTTACATGTTTAAAAAAATGTAAAGCTCAATATTTTCGATCCCTTGTTTGCCAAAGACAACTGAGATTATAAAATATAAATATATCAAAAAAATGCATGACATTTTTGTTTAGGAATTGACATTTTAGTTTTTAGTTTAGGAATTGACATTTTTTATGTTTTAAATTATGTTAGGAATGTTAGGAGTGTTAGGAACACATCTCCCCCATACTAGGTTGTAGCGCCTCGCTACTTTAGTTGCAACTAGGTGCAACAAATGTGATCGTTTTTGGATTTGATTACTATAATATTTTTGTTGTCATTTTTTAATGACATACCCATTCGAGGATATAAATCCATGAGAATTCATAGTTTCTTGTATCAAAGGCACAGTTATAAAAAATATATTATTAACTTAAATAATAAGCATGTCGATAAATTAATGGCAACCCATAGTTCTACCAAGAATGGTTCTTACATGCCAATCTAAATGTGAAAAATGGTAGGGAAAGGGAGAAAATATTACTTAAATCATATATTACAATTAGTTTTTTCAACCAACCTTCAATATTCATAAACATGGTAATTACACTCTCATACAACCTTAACACATTAAATCTAAATTCAAAATGACATTTCACTCTTTTCATCTATCCTAAAGGTTATTTCTAGGCATTGTATAGAAAAATTTCCTAAAATCAACAAAGCAACATAAGAGATTGGTTTTATTACATGAGACGAGTGATGTCCTTAAGTTACCAAAAATAAAAATAAAACTTGTATGTCTTTCATAAAGTAAAAACTTATAAAAATTAATTTAAAAAATCCATGATCTATAAAATTAAAATTAAAACTTCACCCAAATCTATAAGAAAGAGGGAAAAAACAGAATATAGCTTATATTAACATAGATCCAATTTAAAAGTGATCTACCAAAAGCCTAGAGTGATCAAATATCTTGTAGGTGCAAACAACTTGTTAATTTATCTCATATATATATATATATATATATATATCCTTCTAAATGTTTTAAGCCTAACACTTTAGACACAAGTTCAACCATCATTAATCCAAGAAGTAAATAGCTTAAATGGTGTGAAATAAGATTGAGACTTTCCTTACACAGGTTCAAATCTCTAATGGATTAATAGCAACAACCTTCAATATTAATAATTAAAAATAACAATCCATATTTATATCAAAATAACAATCTTCATATTAATCTATTGAAAAAAAAATCTCTACTATACTTACATAAAATTATAACCGATAATAAATATACAGCTTTATTGTTTTTTCATAAAATTTTACTTTAGATAGACAAATTTATAGATTTAAAATAAAAAAACAATATAAAAACATGTGTGTAATGCGAAGTTACTTATATAAAATTATACCATAATAATGTTTATCTTCATTGTTCAATATTGTTTCAAATGAAGAAATTTACAGATTTAGAAAGAAAAGACTATATCAAAAGATATGTCGTATGTTAAGTATAAAAAATATAGAAATAAATTCGTTATTTTTAAATAAATTAAAATAATATTAATAGGAATTTGGTTATATAATGTAAACAATATAAATATTCTACTTAATTATGGTTTCTTGGTGAAACCGAAAAAGTAGACATTAAACTCTAAATTAATTTATTAGTTTTTAATATAATTTAAAATAATTTCATATAGTTTTGGCAGATTACTAAATTTTTAATAAAAAACAAAACCATTTATAACTCCATGAAAATAGATTCATTGAAAAGTAAGTAGTAAGGTTAAAATAAACCGCATAAGAGATTACAAATTACAAGGTAAAGAGGTAACGGAAAAGGTTAAAAAGCAACCAGCGATAACGCCAACTCCATGAGGTAAAGATAAACGGAAAATACAAGAGATTACAAATTTATGAAGAAGACATAGCACATCATCAACAAGCTAGCGAGCGCACATTTCCTAAAAGTACAATAAAAACGGAAGATGCAACAGATTACTAATTAATGTAATTAATGAAGAAAGACATATCACACCATCAACAAGCTAGAGAGCCCTAAAGTCCTGGAAATAAGTAATTTTCGTAGCGTAGGTAACAGTTAGGATCGGTACTCGTAACTTGAGCACCGACGACGTAGCCGCAGAGCTGGAAGACGTTGTTCGCAATGCCTTTAAGGCAGTTGACGCAATAATCGTTATTGGGTGCATAATCGCACGTCGAAATCCCATAGGCCGTCTCAGCTGATCCCACTCCTTCAAACTGTTCCCCTGTGCCGTGATATATCTCCAAAAGATGGAGCAGCTCCTGGATACTAGCAACGAAAGGATCATCACTTGCGATTTGCTGCGTGTTACAAACAGCAGTATACGTCGTCACCTGGCCTGCCGCACTGTTTGTGGCCACCACAATTAGTATTATTACTGTTAATGCAACGTCAAAAGATCTGATCATCGCCATGGCTACCTGAAATATTTCTTTTTCAAATCCTAAATGTTATCACAATACGCTTATGATGCCCGGGCGTTTCTACTTTTATAGGACAACTGAATTTATAGGTTAAAGGATGATGTTTGATGATAACTGATTTTATAGGTTAAAGGATGATGTTTGGTGGGGCTATCTCTTTCTCAATAGAAACCTTTTATTATTAGATAGGTTTATTTTGCAAATGCATAGGAAGGCATATCTTACTACTTTAAAAGTAAATTTTAATGAGCATGCTACCTTAAAGTAAATTTCAATGAGGCATAAACTATCCTACAGTTACTTTGAAAAAAATTGAATTTAGTTTGTTTGTTCTTTTTAAATTAAATATATTACTATTAAGAAAATATTATTAATATTAAGAGATAGAGATCTCTAAAAGTTTGCCTATTTAAATGAGCCTTTTCACTTTTATTTTAGATTGGTAACTTTTTTTTTCAAGAAGAAACCTTTGAGAAGATAGGTTTATTTTGCAAATGGATAGGGAAGCATGTATCTTGCAGCTACCTTTAAAGCCAATTTTAATGAGGCATGTATCTTGCAGTTACATTGAAAGCTAATAATTTACTAATTTTTTTCATTAAATTGGTTTAAAATTAGACATATAATAATGCATGTATCTTGCAGCCACCTTGAAAGGCAATTTAGTTTGTTTTTTTCATTATGTTGGTTTGAAATTAGATATATTACAATTAATAAAATATTATTAATATTAGCAAATGGAGATGTCTAAAAGTTTGACTATTTAGATTGCGCATCAATTTTTTTAAGAGTTCTGTAATTTTTTTGTATTTTTTTTTCGCAAAATCATAACGTAACTATGTTTTAAACTCAATTTTGATTATAGAAATGGATTCAACACCCTTAACAATCCATCATAAGAATCCAAAATTAAAATCTTAATAACAATAACCTATATTTTTAAAAATTCTAAGTGGATTCTATCAAAATCATGCCAGAAAAATTGCCATATTCCCACCCAAATGGTGGAAATAATATTAATATTAATATTATGAGATATTATTAACATGATTAATATTAGTATTAAGAAATAATATTAATATTAATGTTTGTTTTAAAAAATATTAATTCTTTTTAAGGTATCTATATTAATGTTGATACTAATTTAACTACTAATAATAGAGTGTCATGCCTACACCTCACTTCCTCTTAGAGTGCCCTGCCTACACCCACATTAGATCTCATATTCATAATCTTTGTTGCAATACCAGCCTTCTTAGCCTTTTAACTTGCCAAAATTATAGTGAGCTTGAAAGCTTTTGTCCAAGCTCTTTGAGCATAGAAATATAATTTTAAACAAACCAAATAATGACTTTCTTTAGGTCCAATAGACCAAAGTTTGGTAGGGGACTTTAACCACCACCACCACCATCATTATTATTAATGTTATGAATTAGAATATTAATGTTGTCAATTTTAATTAATATTAATCTCTTGTTATTGCTAATATTTTTTGTGGAATGATAGAAATTATATTAAAACTGAGATAGTAATAGAGATAATGTACACAATTTTAATCAATATTATTCTCTTGTTATTGTTAATATTGATTTTTGTGGAAGGCTAGAAATTATATTAAAACCGAGATAATGTACAAAAATAGAAAGGATAAGCTTAAGAAAAAAATAACTAGGTTTGTTATAATGGATCATATAGCGGAGAAGAATTTGAATAACAAAATGCAAAAAAAATTGTCCCTACTAAGATATCAAAACCATAGATATAATTGTCTATTGAGATAACAGAAGAAAAATAGAAATATGACAACCACCAAAAGCTTATTAGTCATCATCGTGGATGTCAAAGAGTCCACGGGATGGTACAGAGGGTCCTATCGACATCTTCTTGTGATAACACCCCATTTGGGGACGATGAATCCACACTCTTCCGTTCTTGATGCTCACACCATACAAATCAGTCCTTTGAATCCAATGCCTCACACAGAGAATGGAAAAGTGAGTTCTTTAATGAGAGCCATGTTGCAGCTAGATTTTGGTCTTTACGAGTGACACCTTGGTTGGCTAAGTAGTTTTCCATAACATGATGGGGGATAAGAGTCAAGTTGTTGTCTCTTTCGCTTACTTTCAAGGAGAAAATTTTGAGTTAGCTTAAAAGAGGGAGACCATTTTGAAGCCCTTAAAGCATATTAATGATATAGGAGTTTCCCTCACCAATAACTCGATCAAATCCCTCACCATATTCAATGAAAAGTTGCATATGAATGACATGATTTTTAATAGAATTGTTAGATTATTTTTCAAGATAAATATGACAAATGATTTTGTCCTTATTATGAAAAAATCCTCCATAACTAAGATGCAGTTATGATGCTTGTTTTCCCTTTGATTACAAGTACACTGAAAACGATCGTTGCTTGTGTAATTCATATGCAATTGGAAATCCATATGCTGTTAGAAGAGAGGGAATCCCATAAGCTTGGGAAGACATAAGGGGATGAATTTGTAGGCAATGCCGGTGGCTAAATCTAGTGCCCCCATCAAAAAATGCAAAAATTGGCTTTCCAATAGTGCACCATTTTGAGTTTGCAATCATTATGGCATGCATGCTTATTGGCCTCAAACTCTAGTTAATTTCCCATGCATGGCATTTTATTTCCAAGTGTCCTCCTCTGACCATTTGTAACTTACTAGAATCCTTTTTGTTGTACTAGATCCTTATTACTCCAAGCAATATCCCACATAAAATACACTTGACTAGAACCTGTGGGATGAATGCAGTTGTTATCCTTGATATTTGTGATACCCCCATGACATTACTTTTATTTTTTTGTATTTTTGAGAATTGTTTCGATGTAATCATTTATTAAAAAACTGAAAGACTCAAAGTGACATTTGCACAACAAACTAATTTTTTTTATATAATTATATATAAATAAAAGAAAATGGCACTTCGAGAATTCAGCTACATGAGGGGACACCACCATGGCACAAGAGGACATGTGTAAGAAAGCTAGAGAGATCTTTCACAATCAAATCCAATCTAAAAAATAGAAAACCAGGCAAGATCCTAAACCACAGGGATTTATGGATTGATTGAAGATTTGATTGGGATGACATAAGAAGTGGGAAAAAGCTATATTATATATTGGTGCAGTGGGATAGCACGGGACACCATTTTGTGCACGTAGAAAAGATGCCGAGGGCATGTGTTGAGTGTTTATCTCTTCCATAATTTGATCATTAAACTTGTTACGGAGTTTAGGACAAAGTGGTGAGTGCAAGTTTTTCTTGTTGTTATCGTGTGCATGGTGGCGATCCATATTGGAGGTGGAGTTGAGCTAGGTGTGGTGCTAATGTATTTTATGGTTGGGAGGAATCGATTCTCCGAGTAGTAATTTTCGACATCATTTTCAATTATTTTTGAATTCTATGGGATAGAATGTGTAGAGTATGGTTTTAAATATAAACTATAGTTCCAATCCCTATATATGTTTTACCATCTATGTATCTAACCGATGGAAATATGTTTGATGTTCACAATCGAATTCAAATTTTTGCATATATTTTCATTATTTTCATTGTATGTGATTGATCTGAACAAATATGTTGATAATTACAATCGGATATATATGATTTCCGTGTTGTGTAGTATACGATTGATCCCTATAAAATATGTTTGATAATAAAAATCAAATCCAAAACTCTCCATATGATTCCTTTCTTGCGTGGCATACGATGGATCTTTAGGAACGTGTTTAATGAGAGTGATCATATCCAATCAGTGCATATGAGTTACAATCAATATGTTCGATAATCACATTTAGATCCCGATCTCTGAAATTTTAACCAATGTATGCGTTAATTGTTCTTGGATATGTTTTGAACTGTTGTATGCATTCTTGTCTACGATTTGAATTGATTTTCATATGTGGAAGTGTGTGTTGAGCCATGTCTTGTTAAACCCATATCTTTGACTGCTTTTCAGATCCGGAAGTGTGTGTTAATCCAGGCATGCATTTTTTTTCCTTTATAAATTTGTTAATGTATTATCTTTTATAAAATCTCAAATCATTGGACTTTGTTTCATATATGGAAGTGTGTTAAGACAAGTCTGCGTTTTTTTTCTTTATGGATATGTATGTGTTTTCTAAATTATAAAAACTCAGATCCTTGATTGTGTTTCATTTGTGAGTACAGATATGGAAGTGTGTGTGTTAAGCCAATATATGTGATTATACTACATTTGGATACACCTCTTTATGTCTACATTATGATTCTTATAGTTTGTGTGCGATTGATGTTATCCTTTATTTATTATATTTTTCAAATCTGGAAGTGTGTGTGTTTAAGCCAATGTTTGCGATTATACTAGATCTTAAGAGAAATCTAAATGTTTGTATACAATTTTTGATGTCTGCTTATGATCATATGTAAACCCTTTGCAAATGTTTTCCCCAATGTTGGGGTGTGATCTTGTTGATTTCTAGATTGGATCTTGTATGTGTTTTTGTTGAGTAACATATCGGATCGTGTATCTATTTTGTCTGCCTGATCTGTCTGCGTTTTTTAGGTAGAATATCTCAAGCGTGAACTCCTTGTTATAATACCAAATATTTACATAGATTCTATCTCTTCAAGAATTCTAAGAGTTTTTGTTTACTTTTCCTAAATTTTAGTTAAATGGGGTGTTTATAATTTTAATAAAAATGGGGATTGTTACAAGGTCCATCCATGGAGCTGGGTTACACTTTTTGGCAAGGCGCTTCCGAAAAAAAAAAACGTACCTCGATCGAGTAATTTTTAAACCCTCGATCGAGGTATTAACACCTCGATCTAGTGTTTATCAAATGCTTGATCGAGGTTTTCTTAAACCCTCAATCGAGCTTCTGCTAAGCCCTCGATCGAGGTGTTAGAACCTCCATCAAGGGTTTAGCAAAAGATTGATCGAAGCTTTAAGAAAACCTCGATTGAGATGTTAAGACCTCGATTGAGCTACATACCTCTATCGAGGCCTCTATGCAAAAATAATTATAAAAAGAGGTTGCAGGCACTCGCGACCTATTTTTTGTCATTTTATCCACATAGACCTCGACCGAGGTAGCTACAACACAATCCATGGAGGCCGATGGATCTTGGATCCACATGTAGAAAACCATAACACAACACATATCAATACACATTGAACTCATTGACAAATGAACCAGGCCGTTTAAGCCACTTGCTGCTTGCAATGTCTATTCTGGGAATATGGATTTATACACATACATGAGCTTCTCGAAAGTTCATTGTTGGTGAACCATCTATAGTCTAGAAGCTCCAGACTTTTGGAGAATTCGGACTGTCAGTGATTGATGTATGTCGATGGCTACAGTAAAGTTGACCCGTTGGTCAACATTATCTTCAACACTTCCCCTTAATGTTGACCACGTAAAATACATATAGAACAACAAGGATTACACCTTCCACTTTGGGTCTTATGGAAAATTATGTACCCATTTACAACATATTTAGACACAACATTTACATCACGCTTTTGAGGTCTTTACACTATCCATTTCCTATCATAATGCATATCCATTTTCCTTTGCTTTCAACATATCAAAGGAAAACAAACATTTAACTTTACAAATATGATAATTGACATAAGACTTCAACAACAAAAACTTATTTATGAAGTCCCTTTAGCCACTTTTCCTCTGTCATAAATCTGTACAACTGAAAGAGCCCAATAATGTGTTTTTCTCAATTGTGCGCTCCACATTTTTAGTTGTGAAACATCTATCCATCCATTGTGTTTATGAAAAACATTTTTCTTCATATTCCATTCAACTCCATGCCGTATATCTGTCCATTTCTCTTCTAAATAATTTTTGTATGGCTTATACTTTGGATTTTGAAATACACCATGTCTTTGTACATGTCTAACACCTTCACCTGCATTAACATTCTTAGAAAGTTCATTTGTAAAACCATTATCATTAGACTCATTTTTAACTTTATCATCCTTGTATCCAAGACCCATGTATTTAGGTCTACTTTTAATGTCAATTGGTTCTATTCTTCCTTGCTCAAATTTTCCTATCCATTTTCCTTTATATCCCATCTTTTGAAGTAGCTTGGAACCAATACCCTTAGTATGTTTTTCAAAAAGACCAATTTTATTTTCATTGTACTCTAACTTTGATTCTTTTACACAATCTGTGATGGTTTGTGCATCAACACTTTTCTTTTTCATTTCTTCAACTTTCATTTGTTTATCTCATCCTTTGCTGTTAATTCTTTTTTTAACTCTTCAACCTTTTTTATCAATCCCACATTACTATTTGTGATATTTTCACACTTTTCTTGTAAACATTCATTATCCTCTTTTACATTTGTGTTTTCTTTTCTTAATTTTGCAACCTCCTTAATTAACCTGTGATTTAACTCTTGGAGGGTTGCAACTTGTTCTTTTAACTTCATGACATCTTCTTGATCAACCAATTTCTTGAACTCACTGACGATTCTTATAAAGTGTTTTTAAAATTTTCCAAATCTCTGTGCCAACCTTATAATATTTAATTTCTTGAAAGACATCTTCCGTCACACAACATTTTAAAAACGCTACAGCTAATTTATTTCTCTTATCCCAATTTTCTAAATCTTCTTCCCTACAACCTTGTAGGGGCAGGCTCAATCCCAATTAATAAAGAGTATGAATTTATAGAAATTAATGTAGATTCCACTTCATATACCCATTCATCCCAATTCTTTCCATCAAACTTGATTTCAGGTAAAGGTATAACAAAATCCATTTTTTTTGTTTGAACAAACCTCTTTTTTAATAAATTTTTTTTGGATAATGAATTCACCTTACCATAATAAGACCCTCTAAACACCTTCAATGTTGGCATCCAAGCTCTTAGAATTCAATGACACACTGCCATACTCCCCAATAACAACAGAAATGTGGAGATCCAAACAAGTTAAAGAGGTTAAACACAACTAAGGTTGAACAAGTTTAGGATCTTTTTCACTTCTTACAATAAATGCCCATATACTTTAGATCACACGCAGCTATATCCATTAACATGCCGAGATTAAGAAAATAACAACGTCCAAATCTTCTATATAACATATCTAAAAATTGGCAGATATCCACTATACTACTCATTTACATACACCATTACTAGATTTTAACCAAATTCTCCTCTAGGAAGTGATGTATGCTTTAGCTCCATATCATTCAACATTTTGGGCTATAGCTTGATCTCTGTACAAATGACTGCTACAATTATTTCACATTGATAAGCACAGATCACAGGGGATCTTGCTTCCTCAGGCATGAGCCTTTTGCACGAACCTACTAGAAAAGCTTCTCCTTTCCACCGACGTTCTCCAACTCTGGCTCAGCAATAACAACATGAAACAACAATCAACAATAGTTTATAGGAATTCCTTTCAGCCCAACGCATCTTGTAAGCAGGTTACATACAACCTAGCATCAAACATAGAAACAATTCAACATTGCAAACAAATAGAAACTGCCCAGCATTGATTGGCAGCTCTCCATCAGCCACGCAGATACTTCATCGGCTCTATTTTCTTCATGCAACTTCTTATTAGCATTGAGGGCAGCAGGAGCATCCCAATAGCCCAACATCAAACAAAGCTCAACACTATGATGTGCACACAACTTATCAATCCTCCAAGCAACCAGCTACTTGCACATGCTCAACATCAACACATATCATTTCTTCAACCGACCACTTCACAACATTTCATAAACGATAGTTCATCCCCTCAACATAGAAGAAAGAACCTTAGGGAGAGAGACCAACCCTCAACATCCATAAACAACCCATCATTACACACGCCCAACATGATGCCACTCTGATACCATGTAGAAAAACATAACACAACACATATCAATACACATTGAACTCATTGAAAATTGAACTAGGACATTTAGGCCACTTGCTGCTTGCAATGTTTATTCAAGGAATATGGATTTATACACATACATGAGCTTTATGAAAGTTCATTGTCGGTGAACCATCTATAGTCTAGAAGCTCCAAACTTCTAGAGAATTCGGATTATCGGTAATTGATGTAAGTTGGTGGCTACAGTAAAGTTGACAGGTTGGTCAACATTATTTTGAACACCACAAACAACCCAACCACCACCTTTAACCTTTCACCACGATGGAGTCGGAGCCTAGAGGTAACATCCTAAACTAGATTTTTGAAATTTATATTGAATTTTAAGTTTTTTTTTTAAGTTTAAAAATTTTAGGTTAAAATTTAAAAAAAAAATTTGTTATACATGTTTTCACATTAGTTTATTTTGTTAAATATGTTTGAAATGTGTGCCAGCAAGCAAAAATGCTTTGCCCGATTTTTATAAATTTGTTCTTTATTTAATTTTTTTTTTGTTTTATATATATTTTATCAAGAGGTAGCGTTTATGTTGCACATTTAATTTTGAAATGTGTGCCACCCAAGAACAAATGTTGGCCAAATTTTTTTAATCTTGTGAAAAATATATGGAGGATTGAAAAAAATTCGACACCAAGTAAACAAAACTTATATGAACCATATAGACAATTAATCAACCCTAGACCCAAGACAAATCATTAATTTTTTATAAAATTTTAATTTCAATTAGCTAAATTTAAACATTAAATTTATAGTTTTTTAATAAATATTTTTATCAACCGGCAACGTTTATGCTACCGGTTTAATTTTTGAATGTGTGTCGAGAACCTTAAACCAAGTGAGGCATTTATCTAAACAACCCATATATTTTAATTTAAATACTTTTATATATATTAAAATTTACATAAATATATATTTATACATTTTTAAATATTAAAAAATTTATGTATTCTAAAATTGTATTATTAATTAATATGATTAATTAAGATATATAAAAATATTATTAATATTAGAATATATATATATATATATATATAAACATTTAAATATTATATATACATATTATTATTATAAGTTAATATGATTAATTAATATAAAATATAAATATTATTAGATATAAATATTATTAACATTAATATACATATTACTATATATAGATATTATTAACATTAATATATATATTATATATAAATATTTATAATATTAGTTAATATGATCACTTAATATAAATATAAGTATTAATATTTATGATTAAATATAAATATTATAATTATGATAAATATTAATATAAATATTTATGATTAATATAAATATAAATATAAATATTATGAATATTAGTTAATATTATAAATATGATTAGTATTAGTCAAATAGTTAAACCTTAAATTTATAGTTTTTTATAAATATCTTTCTCAACTTAAACTAACGGTTTAATTTTGAAATGTGTGTTGGACTGCTCAATTTTTTTAAATCCTACAAAGATACAAGGAGATTAAGAAAAATTCAAACCCTAGACATGAGACAATCATGAACCTTAAACAGAGTGAAGCATTTATCTAAACAACCCATATATTTTAATTTAAATATTTTGATGCATATTAAAATTTTAATATTTAAAAATATATATATTATAATTAAAATAAATATATATTCATACATTTTTAAATATTAAAAAAATTATGTATTGTAAAATTATATTATTAATTAATATGATTAGTTAATATATATAAAAATATTATTAATATCAAAATTGATATATATATATATATATAGTAAGTTCAGGTCTAATATATTAAGTAAAGATAAAATACAGGTAGTGATATAAGTCTGTGTGTTGTTAGAACACAAAACCGAGCCAAAGTCGACGTTCTAAAAGTATAAAAAAAGATCCTCCTCGTAGAGGGGAAAAGGAATCTTAGATAGTTCAAAAATACGAAACAGAGTAATTGAA
Source organism: Pseudotsuga menziesii (assembly GCA_001517045.1). Lineage (NCBI taxonomy): Eukaryota > Viridiplantae > Streptophyta > Pinopsida > Pinales > Pinaceae > Pseudotsuga > Pseudotsuga menziesii. Next base: position 521,006 of record LPNX010065324.1, on the reverse strand, counting down.
AAAAAAAGAAACTCAGACTAGACCGTAGTCAATTACTAGTCTGCCAAAATCGTAAAAATCGTGTAATCTGGATAGTTGGAGGAGCGAAACTTGGACACCTGGACAATTGAAGGACACGTGGACAGCTGGAGGAGTGAAACCTGGATTCCTGCCATCAGAGTGGCTCATATGGTTCCTTAGTGATTGGACATCAGTACTCAGTGCCCCATTGGAGAACCTGCTGCATGCCTTGCTCCTACTCCTAATCTAATTTCTTGTTGGCATCTATGGAGCCGCTGTTCGTGGAATTGCTGGAGTCCGGTGCTAGTAGCTTAATCGAAAAAGGTGACATCT
>LPNX010065324.1:502093-520518 GCA_001517045.1 Pseudotsuga menziesii | reverse complement strand
AGGGGGTGGGGGTGGCTAAGCCGGGTCAAGAATATCATTGACGGCTCGCAGAATGAGTCTGGTGAGCATATTTTTGAAGATCCAATAGTTTTCTCTGTGGGAGGTGGTGTGGGTGGCAGCAGAAATGGTGCCCGAGAGTTCGTCTTCCCAATCCTTGACAAGGGTTCTTAGTGCAGCCAAGAACTCAGCCTTGAATTCCCTATTGTTGGCATTTGGATAGAAAGGTGGTTCTTCTAGGTCACCATCTTTGTCTTGTCCTCTTCCTCCTCTGGGGGGTCTTCTTCCGCCTCTGAGAGGCACTCTTCATCTTGGCGGCATGTGGTTCGCAGAGGGCATGTGGCAGAAACCGATAGCAGGAGAGCAGAGAAGATGGGGACTGCAACGGGGGAGCTCATGGATAATGCAGGCTACAAAGGAGCGTGTAGATGATACAGGTCGCGGTGGAGAATCTGGTGAAGCCGGCTTGGATAGGCAGGGGATGCTTTGAATACAGATGGCTGAGAAAATGAACTGGAGGGCCAATGACAGAGCTAGAACCATAATGCACCCTGCCCAAAGACCTTCCATGTGAGCCTCAATGACTCTGTACCCGTCCTACTCTGCCTTAATTATCGAGGGGACTGAGGCTGCTGATAGTGCTGTGGGTGCTTGCATCATCAACCAAACTGTCTGATTGCTGATTTTCAGTAGTGTAATCTTTGTTCGTGTCATTGGCCTAAAAGGTGTCGAGCCTTGGAGGTCGTGTGTTTTCATGCTAATAGTCATCCTCCATCTGATTGGCCATGTCATCTAGGGCCATGATCATGACAGCATCCTCATCCTCCTTGTCACCCCGAGCCTCCGTCACGACCACACCCTCATCATTTGGGATCACAGCCAGGTCTGCACCATCCTGTATAGTGGCCCTATCCATATCAGCCTGGTTGTCCTCCACACCATTTTGAGTCACCTCGGTATCCACGGCCATGGCCACACCATCCTTTACTGACCTGTCCTCGGTGTATCCTTTCATGTCACCCACATCTCGGGGGTGGTATTTGGTAGCTATTTGTAAGCATTCCTCCTTAAAACTATTGTCTGGTATTTCCCCTAGCTTGAAGATCTGGATGAAGGAGTGGGAAAGAACTCCTTTGTTTTCCAAAGTGTCTGCAAGGGAGTTAGGTTTATGCCTGACATGCTGGAAGGTAATTGCCATAGGTTCTGAGAGAAGATTCACTAGTTGTTGTAGTTCATACTCCAGTCTCCAGGAGAAAGAAACTTTACTGCTACTTGAGCCATTTTGATGTTTGATGGCCATACTCAATATGAGTGCCAAATCTTCTTCCAAAATGAGGGGGAAAAGTCCCTGATTTCTTGCGCTAATGATGCCTTGTAGCAATCCCATTAGTTCTGCCGCATTGTTGCTTTCCAACCCTAATTTTTTGTAATAAATGTTGTAGATTTGTCCCCTATCATTTCTGAAAGCTCCTCCAAATCCTGCTTGCCCTAGATTCCCCTTCGAGGGGCCATCAAAGTTGAGCTTGAATGAGCCTTGGGGCAGGGGGGACTAAGAGTCCAAAGAACTAGGCCTGAGCTCAGGAGTCCTCAAGAGATCCCTTTGCACTTCAGAGGTGATTAGCCAGTTGTGGAGGAAATTTTTTCCCTGAGGGTTGGCTTGAAAGTCCTGATCCAACTAGATGGTTAGCATCATGGTTTCTTTGATATTCAATCTTATATGGTTCCAGATGGTGTCAATAGTGCTTCTTTTTCCTTCAAAGATTATGTTATTTCTTTCCTTCCAAATGTTCCAGATGAGGAGCCCAGAAAGGATCTGCCAAAGTCTATTGAGAATGGGATTTTCATAAGGGTGATCATGCCATTTCTTGATGGTGTTAGTGATGTTGCACTATTAATGGTCAGTTCTTTTGCATAGAGTCGGCGTTTTGATCCATAACTGGTGGGATATGGTGCATTGGTTCAGGAGATGCTCCATAGTTTCCTCCTGTTCTATTCACATAGGGCATTGAGAAGGTCCCGTGAAGCCCCTTTTGACTAGGTTATCCCAAGTGAGTATTCTTTTGTGAAGAACCTGCCAGAGGAAGATGGTTACTTTGGGCCAGGTCTTGAGTTTCCAAATCTTAAGCCATGAGAGGTCCTACTATTCTGGTTCTCTTATTCGGATGTGATATGCTTCCTTGATGCTGAACATGCCTAGAGTATTATGGCCCCAATGCAGGATATCGGGCCCATGCCTGATGCGAATGGAGCGCTATTGAATGTGGTTCCAAAGAGCTTCTGAGAATGCCTGCTATTGGTGCTGATGCCATTGCTCATGAGACATCCATTCCCTAAAATGATGGCATGGGTGCTCCTTCCAGAAGGAATGAACCTTTTCATGCTAAGGAATCATGAAGCAATCATGAAAGTGGTGTAGATTGAAGGAGTCTTCTAATGAGGGGAGTCGATTCCATGAATCCATCTAGAAATTCACTGTAGATTCATCATGTATTTCCCAGAAACTGTGATTTTGAATTAACACTCTCTGCGAGTTGGCTGCATTCTAGATGAGAGAACCATTAATGTCCTAGGAATAATGGATAATTTGGAGAGAAGGCCAATTAGCCGCGTACTTTTTGTTCCAAAGCTGAGCCCATAAGCTATTGTTTTTGGTAACCCTGTTCCATCAAATTTTTGCGATGAGGATCTCATTGTTGATAGATAGATTTCTTAGTCCTAGGCCTCCCTCTTCTTTGGTTTTACATATAGTGTCCCATTGTATTAGGGCCTAGTGATGATTCAGACTGTTGCCTTTCCAGAGGAAGGATCTCTGGAGCGAACGGATGGCTTTGAGGACCCATTTCAAGGCATCCAGAATAGAGAAAAAATAAAGTGGCGTGGCTTGTAGAACTGAATTTATGAGAACCAATCGGCTGGACAGGTTGAGGGATTGTAGGTTCCAGTACGAAAGGTGAGAATCTAGCTTGGCTAGCAGGTCCTTCCAGGAAGAGTGTTTGAGGGTAGAGTTGGTAAGAGGGGTTTCAAGGTACTTGAAAGGGAGTTTAGCCACCTTGAATCCTAGGATGCGAGTGACATTCATTTGAGTGGCCAGAGGAGTGTTGAAGAATAAAATCTTAGATTTCTGAAGGTTGATAGTCATTCTAGAGGCTTTAGAAAAAGTGGTGAGGATATCACTAAAAGAGTCAGCTTCTTATATAGAAGGATGCCCCATGAGGAGGTTGTCATATACAAACTGCTGATCAGTGAGAGGATTGTGATCATGAAGTGAGAGAACTTTCAGAGAACCAGTGGCCCTAGCATTGCTAAGCATACGCCCTAAGACTTTTGACATTAGAATAAATAGGAAAGGAGAAAGTGGGTCTCCTTGTCTGATTCCTCAAGAGGGGTTGAAGGGATTTGAAGAAACCCCATTTATCAGAATCAAGAGGAGGGGTGTGGAAATGAGAGTGGTCATCCACCTTATCCAAGATTGATGGAAACCAAAGGCCTCCAGCATTTTTCCATTGAACTTCCAGTTTAGTTTGTCAATGGATTTTGAGAGATTAAGTTTGAGCATCATGCCGGGTTTTTTAGTGACTTTGAGGGAGTGAATGACTTCGTGGGCCAGAATAATTCCATCCATGATTTGTCATCCTTCGACATAACCGGTTTGTGTAGGAGAAATAAGGGAGGCTAGGAATGGTTTGAAGTGATTGGAAATGACTTTGGTGACCAATTTATAGAGGACAATTTAGAGGGCAATAGGACAGAACTTGTCAGGGGTGGAGACATTGGCTTCCTTTGGGATGAGAGTGAGAAAGGTAGCATTAAGGGCTAGGATAATATTTTGATTGTGCCCTGAATCTTTTACCATCTCCCAAATCTCGTGCTTGAGAATATCCCAGTAGGCATGAAAAAAATTGACAGTGAATCCATCTGGGCCAGGGGCTTTTCCTTCCTTCATTTGATTGATAGATATTTCTAATTCTTGCAGAGTGATAACTATTATCAACATAAATTTTTGATCTTCAGTGACAAGAGAAGGGATATGAGAAATTAACTACTGTTGCGCTTCCCCTCGATCCATGATTTCTTCTGACTAGAGATTATCATAATAGGAGATGAGCACCTCTTCCATTTCCTGGTGAGTCTCAAGTAGATCTCCGGCTTCATTTTTTAATTGAGAGATCCTGTTGTGAATTTGGTGCTAGAGAGTAGAATGGTGGAAGAAGGCAGTGTTGCATTCCCCCTCCTTAGGCCATTTGATTCTAGATTTTTGCATCCAAAGGATTTCTTCTTGCTTGGCTCGCTCTTCAATTTTAGAGAGGAGCAATATTTCCTACTGATTGTTGTGCTTAGTCCAACCTATTGAAATAATGTGTTGCTGAAGTTGCTCCAATTCCTGTTCTAGAATGGATTTGCAGGTGAAGATGTTTCCAAAAGTGTGTTTGTTCAATTGTTTGAGATGAGATTTGAGGAGTTTGAGCTTGGATTGCATTTTGTACATGCAAGTTGAACCAGTGACATGAGTGTTCATCCACCAGTTCCGTACCATTTCTTGGAAATCCGGGTGAGAGAGCTAAAAAGTTTTGAAATGGGAAGGTTTTCTTTTAGCTATGTCTTCAACATGCCAATTAAGGCTGATGGGCCAGTGATCAGAACCTGTAGCTGGAAGGATGGAGGTTGATAGATCCTCGTTTCTCATCATAATGTTTTCGGAGATGAGGAAATGATATAACTTACTGGAAATTTGAGATTCTCCCCCTTGTCAGTTATTCTAGGTATGAATGTTGTTGCTGGTCTGCATGTCAATTAGACAATTGTTGTCTATGAATTCCTTGAAATTTTTGTCCTTTGGTGTAAGAATACGACGACCCCCCCTTCTGTCCTAGAGACAGGTGATGTGGTTGAAACCCCCTCCTAAAATGTCAATATCTGAAGGCTGGTAATTTACAAGCCATTGGAGAAAAGCAAGAAAGGCAGTTTTTTGTATGGGGAGTTGGGGTCCATACACATTTGTGATTCTTCCACGAACAACTGTGCCTAAAATATGGAAGTTGGCTGTGATGGAGCATCTAGTGGCTAGAAAGTTATGCAGAATGACTTCAGGGTTCTAGGCAATGGTGAGACCTACGGAGGTGCCTATGGAATCAATGGAGATGCTTTGGCCGCCTCTCCAAAGTTTGGGGAAGGTGGAGTTTAAAGAAGTGGAATTGGACTTAGTTTCTTGTAGCATGAGAATAGAGGGTTTGTCTTGCTGAATTTTTTTCTTGAGCATTCTATGTTTTTTAGGGCTGTTGATGCCTCTTATATTCTAGGAAATGACTTTCATTGGGTAACTGAGGGGTTGGACGGGAAGAATTCTGTAAGCTAGGAGTGTTTCCCAAAGTCAACAAGGTTGGAGCCCAGCACTGCAAGTCTTTGAATGTCATATTTTCTGCCTTTCTTTTTTGCTTCCTTGATGCTTTTCTTTGAGTCCTTAAGGTGACTAATCGCAACTCCAAGTTATGATCTGGTACTGGCCAATTGCAGGATGTTAGTGAGTAGTTGGATTTTTTTTGGGGTGATTGCATGCATGGCATTATTTTTTCATGCTTCCTCAAGACTCACAATATCTAGGCCTTTTAGATCTATTTCTCCCCTGACATCTTCCATTGGGGCTTCCGTGTCCATTGTTGAGAAGTGAATATCTTGTGTCTGAACCTATATTTCCTTCCTTATCTGCATTGTATGCACATCTTTCTTCTAGTTCTGACTAGAATATTCTTTTTTCTTTCCCTTGTCCTTTTTCTGTTCCTGTTGTGGTTGAGTGTGAGTGAGGGGAGACTCCTCAGCATCTTTACCTTTGTCCATTGGTTGGGTACCAAGAATCCTAAAGTTGTTTCTTATTGGGGGGATAATGGATCTACTACTGATGGGTTTTTTCCTGCCATGTTTCCATCACCTAGAGGTTTTCTGGAAGCCCTCTTCATCCACTGGTATGGTTTGCTTGTTTTTAGTGATGATCTTGTTTTGGGGACAATCTCTGTCGAGATGCCCATGCACATGACATTTTTGGCATTAGAAGGGAAAGTGTTCATAGTCTAGAGGCTGGATTCATCTAGTGCCCTCATGTGCTAGCATGATAGAATCCGGTAAATATTTAGCTATGTGCATGTAGACACAGATACGAGCGTAAGAGGTATGCCTTTGTTGCTTGGTTTGATCCGCAATGTTGATAAATTCTCCAAGGGCATTGCCAATTTATTTTAAGGTTTCCTCATCCTAGTAGTCCTGTGGCAGTGAGTACAACCTGACCTAGATATGTGCCCATGCAAAACTTTTCGTGTCTAGATTGAAGCGTTCAATACAGTTCCTGAGGAAGAGGCTTGCCGAGTTGAAAAAGTACGGTCCCCCTTCTAGAACTCGGTCTATGTCTTCAAGAAGCGTGAAAATGATGGTGAAGAATCCTTTTGAACCTAGTTGGACGTCGAAATGAGCTTTGGGTATCCATTTAGCAGTGATCCAATGGAGCAAAGCTTTTTCTGTAGGCCAGATCCCCATGAATTTACCTATGAGGGCATACATTTTCATGTATTCAATGCAGGTGTTGATTCTGGATGGCGATAGGTTGATGCAGGGTTGATCTGTAGATTTGGCCAAGTAGGTATTGGTCTTAGGCATGTTATCAGGCTGTCTAGAGTAATCAATCTTGTTTTCCAACTCAGGCTGAGTAATCATGGGCGATTTGGATCCAAGCGCATCAATCTGCAGTTGCATGTGACTATCGTTTGTGAGGGGGTGCAGCGAGGGACCAATTGTCCCTCTTGCGGCCATAGCCATGATGGGATGCTCACAACTAAGGCCGTGACCAGAGCTCTTAGATCCGCGATGGTAGGTTTAGTGCCAGGGAGTTTTAGGCTTTTGCATCGAGGGTTGCAGAGCCATCGAGAATGAGCTATATAAATATATTATTAATGATATATATATAACTATTTATGATTAATATAAATAGTAATAAATATAAATATAAATATTATATAATATATATAAATATTATTAACATTAATATAAATATTATATATAAAAAATTATAATATTAGTTAATATGATTAATTAATATAAATATAAATATTAATATAAATATTATAAATATTATTAATATTAGTTAATTTATTATAAATATTAGTTAATATTATAAATATTATTAGTATTACTTAAATAGTTAAACCTTAAACTATAGTTTTCAACCTTTTTTTATGACAACAACTTCGACCATGGTATGCCATGACCATCGGAAGCTAGGTCAACCATAGTAAACGAGACCAAGTGTGTAACCCATTCTTAACCATGCTTAGTGAGTTCAACCAAGGTTGACATGACCATGGTCATAACCATGGTTGATAGGACTATTTTTACCATGATTAGCTCATGTTAAAAGATTCTGGAAGCTCATCATCAACTATGGTCAACCATGGTCGACCATGGTCATGGTCATGCTTACCCATTGTTAGCGATGGTTGACATAACCAAGGTAAACCATGGTTGATGGTCATGGTTCTAGTTGGTCCACCATGATTGAGATGACCATGAGTAAGCATGGTTGATGGTCATGGTTGAACATGGTCAGCCATAGTTGAGATGACCATCCAACCAACCATGGTTTCCCATGACAATTTGCATGGGTATGTTAGACTAGGTTAAGAAGGTTTGTTTGTGGTCAACCATGGGTATGATCGACTAGGTCATCCATTGTTGATGTGATTATCATCAACCATGAATGACCATGACCATGGGAATCTAGGTATTGTCAAGTAGGTTAACTATTGAACTGACCGTAGTCAACCATGAGCTGACAATGGTTGACCATGTCCATGGTCATGGTTAATGAATACCATGATCATAATTGTCTCGACTCACCATGTCATTGGTTAACCATGGTTTACCATGATCAACCATGTATTCCCATGAGGTATGTTAATCAATTGTGACAAACAATTCAACCATGATACCCTTCGTCAACCATGATGACAAGATAAACCATGCAATCTAGTCAACCGTGACATCTAGGACAACCATGATAACCATTTCAATCATGACAAATAGCTCATTAATAAAAAACATGTCAGTTATGACAACCAAGTCCAACATGTTCAACCATGACGACCATGTCAAGCATGGTCAACCATGTCCATGGTGTTACAAGGATGTCTTGACCATGGTGAACCATGTCCATTGTGTTAAAACTGTGTCAACTATGAGCATGGTATGAAAATTACTAAGGAAACAATGTGAATGGTATAAAACGTATGTCACCATTGCATGACATGACCATGGGAAACTACGTTAACCATGGTAGACGACGTCACTGTAACCCATGTTCAACCATGCTTAGCTAGAGGTTAACCAAGGTTGACATGATCATGGTCATAACCATGGTTGATAGGACCATTTTTACCATGATCACAGTGGCTGAAAATATTCTGGAAGCTCATCATCAACCATTGTCAACCGTGGTCAACAATGAAAATGGTCATGCTAACCCATGGTTAACTATCGTTGACATAACCATCGCCATCCATGGTTGATGATCATGGTTCAAGTTGGTCAACCATGGTTGATATGACCATGAGTAAGCATGGTTGATGGTCATGGTTGAACATGGTCATCCATAGTTGAGATGACCATGGCCAACCATGGTTTCCCATGACCATACACATGGGTGTGTTGAACTAGGTTAAGAAGGGTTCCCTATGGCCAACTATGGGTATGATCAACTAGGTCATTCATAGTTGACATGATTATCGTCAACCATGAATGACCATGACCATGGGCATCCAAGTATTTTCATGTAGGTTAACTATTGAACTGACCATAGTCAACAATGAGTTGACAATGGTTGACCATGTCCATGGTCATGGTCAATGAATACCATGATCATAATTGTCTCGACTCACCATGTCCATGGTTAACCATGGTTTACCATGATCAATGATGTATTTGCATGAGGTATGTTAACTAATTATGAAAAACAAGTCAACCATGATACCCTTAATCAACCATGGTGACTAGATCAGCCATGCACTCTAGTCAACCATGCAATCCAGGTCAACCATGATAACTAATTCAATCATGACAAATAGCTCATCATTGGAAAACATGTCAATTATGACAACCAAGTCCAACATGTTCAACCATGACGACAACCATATATTCTAATCTAAATACGGCTTATTTCATGCGAATGCATCTCCACAGTAGGGTTCTTCTGTCCGCCAAAGGAAGAGTACTAGCATATATACGACCATTCCTTGCCCCGAAGGTCACCGAATGACTCATAAGTATACAATTATGCATGATGTACTATTTGTTGTTAGTTACATAAAATTAAATTGTTTCACATGTGTATATTTAATCATCAACTTGTATGTCTCTATTTTCATAGGTTCTCCTATGCATCCTATGCTGACACACGCTCCTGCTGGGGAGCCGAGTGACAACCTTTCTATGCATGAGAATGACGACGAAGCTAGTGCTGGTGTTGGTGGGGATATTCCCCACAAGACAGATAAACTAAATGCATATATATTTTTCTTTCAATTATTAGTACCTTTAATTTATATTGATTTCAAATTCACCTATAGTTGATGTATGTATTTTGACTGACATTTATGTTTCCATCTAATTTTCAAGTGTCGTGGCTACACAATAGGGCCCCAACCCTCCCTATGAAGCACCATGGGATGATGAGATCACCCACATCACGCTGCTAGACATTACTAGTCAGTGTGACTATTTGCAGTCTAACGTTCATTCCATTTCAGACCACTCTCTTGCATCATGTTTAATGTGGATGATGTTAGAGGCAGTAGATAATGTACTGAAGATCTACAGGTCCATCAGACCATTGAGTTCTCTTTGGTCCACTGCATGTGTTGGGGTGCGTACCTTAAGGGTCTTTAGTTTTGGTAACTCCGCAGGTTTTGTGGAAGTTTTGTAAGCAGAGTTGTGACTCAAAATAGTCTTAGGGGTGTCGGGGTTAATTCAAAACCCCTTTTTGTAGTCAACCCATGGTTTAAGTCCAGAGTTTAGGGTTTGGGGTGCCCATGGTTTGAATCCATGTTTTGTAAATAGTGCACTGTATAAATAGGTGCTCTTGTAAATAAGTCAGGTTAGGTTTTATAAGGTAAGAAGAAGTAAGGCGAAGTTAAGGTTATTTTGTAAGAAAAGGTTAAGTCCCAGCTATGTGTGTGGACGACCTCTGGAGCTGTGTGCACAGAGGGTTTTTGTAAGAGGTTAAGAAGATCTGCAGCTGTGTGCGCAGGGGCCTGCTGCTGTGTGCGCAGCTTTTAAGGACTAGAAGAGATCTGCAGCTGAGTGCATAGATCAGAACTGTGATTTTGTAGCAAGTTGAATAAAACACAGTTCTGTGGATGTAACCCCTACACTGGGGGTGAACCATGTTATATCTGGTGTTGTGGTTCTTGTGTTGTTACTGTTTCTGTTTATCTTTCATACATTAATAGCTAGATATATTTGATAAATAAGATCACTGCTAATAAATAACTTCGTTGTGAATTCCCAGTAAAGGGTTGAGCAAGTCACTGTGTGTTTATTTATATGCGAAGTTATATATACTAGTCGAAGCTCTGTGTTAATTGGGTATAGATTTTTAGAGACTAAAGGTACAGTAATATCCCTCTTCTGCTTGCAGAAACCTGATTCTGCTTCACCCCATAGCTGTTTTGGGTGAGACTGCAACCTGCGCACAGGTTGTTGCTGAAAGGGCCAACACTATGGGTCTTTTGTTGGTGTGAAGCAAAAGGTTTAAACCCGGGTCTGCCCTAGTGCCCAACAAAGTGGTTCTGTTGCTGGTTGAACTCAGTATCTGTGCAAGAGGGGTTTACGTGGTACCTCGAGGGCTATGTTCTGGAGGCCCTCTGTGAAGGACATTAGTGATTGGCTTGATGAGACTTATCTGAAATTCGTTGAGCAAGAGAACAAAAATCCGCGTCGTAGCGCAAGAGACTTTTTGCAAAGGTATGTTTTTTGTGATGCTTATGAAATTTTCTTTGGTAGTATCCACATAGAGTTGCACCAGTGGTTATCCAGGTTGGCCGAGAGAAGAACGAACTTTCGCGAAGGATGGTTTTCTGTTTGGATCCCCACAAGAGTTAATCTAGTGAAAAGCGTGAACAACGAGATATCCTGTGTGGTTGATTTCTAGACCACGCGGACCCTTGAGGCCTTCGTGACAGAGTTTTCCATCGACACGAGCACTTCCTTTAGCGAAGCCAAGCGACAGTTCTTCCAAGGACCAAGGGGTAAGCTTTTAAATTTATTGAGTTTGAGAATTAAAATGCTATTAGCAGAAAAAGGAATCTTGCTGATTGAATCAGACTATTAGATTTTGTATTACTAACATATGTTTGTAAGTGACAATACCCTCGCCGAGAAAAGTGGTTTGCTGTGAAGTGGAAAAATCTACAAGAGAGACTTTGGATCCTATTCCTTCGGTCAAGACACTGCGCCCTCCCCTATAAACCTCGAAGAGTCAAACCCTGAAGAAAACCCTTCGGTTGGAAACCCTCCGGTAACCCCGCCACGCCGCCCCGTTGTCCCTGAAAACCCATCGCAGTCTGGAAGTCACCCTAGCCCGAGCATTCCTACTGCAGGCCAATCTACCCCAGTAAGCTCCCATCCACCTACTTCTTGTCCCCCTGCCAACCCCCCTAGATCTGCTATGGCTCACCTGACTGATGATATCAAGCTTCCTATTTTCAAAGGAATGGGATCAGAGGACCCAGAACAATTCTAGTTTTTATGTGAAGCAGTGTGGAATGCTAAGAACATTACAGATCCAGCTAAAAGAAGCGCACAGCTCATCACTTCTTTCCGGGACCGGGCTTTGACCTGGTTCATGAAATTCTCCAGTACTCAGAATCCTACCTTAGCAGATATTAAGACAGCAATCATCAAAGAGTCTAAGAAGCCCAAATCAGAGTCACAGTGTATCACTGAGTTGAAAGAGATTCAGCAGCGGCGCGGCGAATCAGTGTGGGAATTTGACCAGAGGTTCAAAGTTCTACTGGACCAAGTCATTTTCACCATTGGACCTGCGCAACACAAGGAATGGTTTATTGCCGCATTGTTACTGCATATCAGAACTCCACTCATGCAACAGAAGGTTGCTGACCAGCAGGAGGCTCTGGAAATTGCAATGAAGCTTGATACCGCCCCTGTCGAAGATAATTCTGGTATCGCTCAAATCCAAGCGCAGTTGGATGCGATGGCTCTGGAGATTCATGATATGAAGAAAGGAAAAACTGGTCGTGAAGAGGTTTGGTGTGCACACTGTCGGACAGAAGGTCACGACAGGGAACAATGCCCTATGGTAAGAACTTACCTGAATACTGGTGCACTAAATCCACTTAATCCAGCTGTTCTATACTGTGAAATCTGTCGGACAACTGGCCAGCATCGACCTGAAAACTGCCATTTGCTCCAGCGGTATGTGCAAGTCCCCAAAAACCCATACTGCAAGTTTTGTAAGTCCGTAGGCCATAATGAAGATGAGTATCGCAATTATGACCTCATGAGAGAGCGCACCTATGACTCCTACCGGGTGCAAAATGAGGGACAAGGTAATGATGGCTATGGTTACCATGGGGGTGCATCCGGTAGGGGTGCTTTTGGAGGCCGTGGTCGTGGTGGCATGGTCGGAAGAGGTAGAGGCCAGGTGGTGTGTTACAACTGTAACCAAGCCGGGCATCTGGCTCAGGACTGTCGGAACCCCACTATGACATGTCGGTATTTCCACACAGTAGATCATGTGATTGAACAGTGTCCCTAGCTGATAGCTAAGATTCAGGGAAACAACAGTGGCCCTACCCAGAATATTCAGTTGATTTCAGTCGAACAAAAACCTGCCGCAGCCATTAATGTTGTCACGCGGAGTGGAGCTATGACACACCTACAGAATATGGAGAAATAGCTTGCCGAGGTGTAAGTTCGCAAGGCTCCCATGAAAGTCCCAGTACTTGATAGTGCGAGAGACCAAGAGCCCATCATGGAGGCAAAGTGCCATATTGTTGACCCAAGCGCAGCAGTAGTACCTACGCAACAACCTCAGCAGGAGTCGCAGCCACCAGATGCTTCGACGGATAAAGTAAGTACACTGTCCTCCTTTTTACAGAGCTGTATGAAACTCTTGCGGAATCAGAATGCTTTAAAAGAGTTGCAAAAAGTTCTTGCTTTCACAGAACCTCAGAGAAGAATTGATACGGAGAAAACTGTTAATCGTGTCCGAAGAACGGGTAGGGAAATGAGATTGAATGTTCAGATAGGGGAGTATGATATGACTGATGTCATTCTGGATCTAGGATCAGACGTAAATGTTTTAACCAAGCAAACTTGAGAGAAAATGGGAAATCCTGCCCTTGCTTGGTCCCCTATACAATTGAGGTTAGCCAATCAGCAAAGGATTGTGCCCCTAGGGAGATTCCTTAGTGTTCTAATAGATATTGATGGGGTCAGTACTCGGGCAGATTTCGAAGTTATTGAGATCATTGATGATAGCAATCCCTATCCAACCCTATTAGGAATTGAGTGGGCAATGGCCAATGCTGCAGTCATTGACCTTAAGAAGAGACAGATGACCTTCGAAGGAAAACGTTTGAAAGTTATAATACCCCTAGACCTGTCCCAAGGAGAAAGATATACAGAACCACTCAGAGACGAACAACAGGATGTTCTGGAACACATTTATAATATCACAGCGCAGGAAGAAGATTATATTGACCCCACTTCCGAAGGTATTATGGATTGGGAGTGCAACAGCTCTTGTATGACCGACTCAGATGATGGTTTAGAGAGCTGGCAGAATCGACTATATGAACTACATGGCCATAGATGCACCAGAATTACCAAGTCCCTTAAATGGCCTCATTTGTAGACAAGAACCTTACCCGCTTCTGAGAGTTTGACAGACCCAGAGGAGTCCATTGTGCCAGCCCCCACACAGATGCTGGAGTTGCAGAAACCAGAGAATCTGGATTCAGCGTTAGGAATCACCGCCGCCAGCAGATGGACTGCCCATAAGCAGTACCTTCCTAGCTCGGAATATTGTCCGACATCCCTCCACTTGATATTTATGGATCAGTTCCAGAGGGTGCGTAGCAGGTTCGATGGGCAGAGTAGGCTGCAGGACCACTTGGAACATTGTTGCGAAGCATGGACACTTGTACCTCGAACAGAAATCCCATACATGGAGGTTGGGCCTTGGCACGCTGATGTGTCTCGTGCTAAAGGAATAACCCAGTTCTACCCTCGTTGGCCAGCACAAAACGCTATGGTTACGAAGCTCACAGTTTGGTCGCAGAACTTGTCTATATATGCCGAAGGTAATTGTCCTAATGAAGGTCCTTGTCATGACACAGCTGCGGTACTGGTTGCGCCGCAGCATAAAAGATGGCCGTTGGAACACTGTCGATTTGGCAGCGCCGGTACTTTAATTGCCTTAATTACCTATCCTATGAGTACCCGCCAAAATTTAGTGCCGTAGGAGCAGGACCTCTGTCAGATTTGGCGCCTTCAATGCACATTTATGAATGATTTGATTGATGGATTGTATAAGAAGACACCCGGGCATGGGCAAATCACATTTTGTGGTTTCACAGTTGAACTTATGTCTGTCGACCAAGAACTTCAGGACTTATTGAGAGAATTTGAACGCACAGGTCTGCAGAACATTTTCCACCCCCCACCTGCGCCTGCAGCATGAAAGGAGACTCTACGAGCACCGAATCCACCAATGCAAACCCAGTCTGCCAGGAAACAGTTTAAGCCTGAAGTTTGTTCTAAGCGGAATGAAGATCGACACAAACAGTTTGGGAAAACATTGGAGGATTCCAGAATGGATCCGCCTGGTTCAGTAGAAATCCCAAGCCACGAAGAGGAGCATATTGCACCACAGCAGCCACCATATGTCCCGCCTCTTCGACCAGGAGTTAAACCACCTCGACGGAGTAAGCAGTTTTCCATAAGCACCCCTTCACTGCCATCGGGTGTGTAGCTCATCGGGTCCATGATAGGAAAGATATACCGGCTTAAGTATTTTGACCATGATACAAGCGATCGTGGCAAGTTTCCGCAGTTCGCACCAGAAACGTATCTGCACCTCGTCAAGTACGATGAGACCTCAACGAAATTATTAGAAGTCAAATAGTGGGCTACTGGATTGGATCATGCTGGCCTACTGAAGATGCTTGACGTTCTCCATTTTGGTTGCGGCATACAGGTGACCATAGTGGTCAAGAAGCTGTTAGCATTAGTTCATGATGGCCACTTATGGATAGGGGACAAGAAAATCCCTATCAATGGCGAGCTCATTCAGAGGATCACTGGTTTACCAAAAGCATGGCCTAATCCGGTGACCGAATTCCCATCGAAGCATGAGGATACAAATCTTGCACAAACCATGAAGGAACGCTTTGGCTTGACAAAGGGAAAACATGGGTATCACACTTCTGCGATCTGGGAACATCATATTCACTTCGCAGTAGAGCTCTTAGCCTGCAAAGTCATACGAAAGTGCAGGCCAACTGAAGTACCTGCCCCAGTTATTAGAATTGCTATAAACTACATCGAAGGTTACAGCTAGAACTGGGCCGATTTTATTGCGAAGGAATTCCTAGAAGACGCCCGCGATGCGCAAGAGAAAGGTAGGCCCTTCCATTACTCATGGTTGCTTGTCCTCATCGCACTAGTAGGGTGGCGAGAACCTCTTGAGGCACAGTTTCTTGCTGCTCCGGAAAACATGCCTGGCGCAGCCAGGTACGCATCACTGTGGCTTTCACAGGATAAAGAACACCAACAGATGACAAATTATGTTTTTGCCTTTTATATGATGGATATCCATTTTCAGATGGCCAAAACCCCACGGCTCAGTCAGGAGTTATTCTCTCACTATGTGGGCATAGCCACCTTCAGCGCTGACATGCATCATACCTTCATTCAGGCTCGCGTAGATCAACAACATCAATGGTTCGAGCTACCATATGTAGTCACTGAGGGTGATATCCGGGCATTAGTCAAGCACTGGCCGGTTGAATGGCTGAAAGATGTAGGGAAAAAACTTCAAATTCCAGTCCCCATAGTTACCAATGTGGGCACAGGCCCTAGTCAACCACAGCAGCAAGGTCCCCTAGAAGATAGCGAGGAACAGACTGAGTCACAGCAAAATGACAGCGACCAGGGCAGAGAAGGGGAAACGGATGACGAAGAAGGACAGGACTTGGTGAAGACTACTCCAAACCCTAATAGGCAGGAGAAGCGCAAGACACCAGAAGTGGAAGTGGACAAACCGCAGTCCCGAAAGAAAGTGAAGGTGTCAAAGGATAAGAACATTGACGACACACCCGGTGTCGTAAATGAGGAGCTTGATGAGGCTTTGTCGAAGTCCACCAAAGTTCTTACCAAGAAATGGTCCAAGTTTGCGTCCGTACACTTGCATGCCATCAATGATGTCGCACAACACATATTGGAGCTGAAAGATTTAACAGCACAATCGGTGACCGACACTATAGCCAGTAGTACCTCGGTAGGTGCACAACCCAACCTAAGGAAATGGCCAGCTTGGGAAAACAAGGGCCAAGTATCCGTCACTGCCCTCATCACGACTGATACAGCGTCTCGCGCAGAAATGTGCATGTCAGTAGGAATTGATTACACCAAGATGTCCATGCTAGAACTGTCTCTCTGCCAGTCATCTATCGCAAAGGAAATCCAGGCCCAAGACCACTATTCCCAACTCTAGTTGGATGATACCAGGAAGTAGAACGATAGTCTTGCAGCACAACTGGAAGCAGCAGAGCTGCGAAAGAGGGACGCGGAACGTAAGCGGATTACATTGGTCCGAGTGTTGGATGAAGCATGTCGAAGCCTCCCTGGCTTCGACGTGCAGCTGGTGGAAGAACCAGAGCAAATACTGGTCAGGTTGAAAGATTATGCACAGTAGTCCCACAGTGAAATTGAGAATCTCAAAGCAGAACATGAGACTTAGATCATGGAGCTTCAACTCCGCATCAGTCCAGAAAGTCCACCTCAGGTCAAAGAACAACACCGCACAGACATTCAAGCATCCACAACAAACATTTCAGACATTGTCGGCAGAACAACAAAACTATTAGAAGACAGTGTGGAGACCTGGACTACCCTGCAGGAACATCCTAGAATTGGGCAATTGCAAGAAACCATTCGACAGAAACATGCAGAATTGGATGCAGTAAAAGCAGCAATTAAGACTCTACCACCCATGGAGAAAATGGTCAAGGTAAAGCGCAGCAACAAACTCCAGCACGAAATTGAATTATGCAAAGCAAATGCAACAGAAGTGGAAAATGCTATGCAGCCGCTTATTAGTGAAGCACTTGAGATGAGTACTGCTGCGGACATCCAACTTAAAGTTCTGAAGGAATACCAAGCATTTTCCCAACAAAAGGCCAATGAAACATCACCCGTGGTATTGCAGGAGGTGGTCGACAAGGAGCAAGCAGCCGACACCATCATGCGGGATCTCAACAAACGGTTCACTATCCTCGCGGACAAATTTCGCCTACCCGAGGAGCAGCAGAGTGTCACGAGACAGGACACTAATGAGTCTTAGGGGCCTATTGGGGCACGTACCTTAAGGCTCTTTAGTTTTGGCAACTCCGTAGGTTTTGTGGAAGTTTTGTAAGCGGAGTTGCAACTCAAAATATTCTTAGGGGTGTCGGGGTTAAGTCAAAACCCCTTTTTGTACTCAACCCATGGTTTAAGTCCAGGGTTTAGGGTTCAGGGTGCCCATGGTTTGAATCCATGTTTTGTAAATAGTGCGCTGTATAAATAGGTTCTCTTGTAAATATGTCAGGTTAGGTTTTATAAGGTAATAAGAAATAGGGCGAAGCTAAGGTTATTTTGTAAGAAAAGGTTAGGTCCCAGCTGTGTGCGTGGACGACCTCTGCAGCTGTGTGCGCAGAGGGTTTTTGTAAGAGGTTAAGAAGATCTGTAGCTATGTGCGCAAGGGCCTGCTACTGTGTGTGCGACTTTTAAGGAATAGAAGAGATATGCAGCTGAGTGCGCAGATTAGAACTGTGATTTTGTAGCAAGTTGAATAAAACACAGTTCTGTGGACGTAACCCCTACACTGGGGTGAACCACGTTATATCTGGTGTTGTGGTTCTTGTGTTGTTTCTATTTTTGTTTATCTTTCATGCATTAATAGCTAGATATATCTGATAAATAAGATCACTGCTAATAAATAACTTCACTGTGAATTCCCAGTAAAGGGTTGAGCAAGTCACTCTATGTTTATTTATATGCGAAGTTATATATACTAGTCGAAGCTCTGTGTTAATTGGGTATAGATTGTTAGAGACTAAAGGTACAGTAATATCCCTCTTTTGCTTGCAGAGACCTGATTATGCGGCACC